>JAVSBV010000067.1:2269108-2311375 GCA_033117975.1 Parotocinclus spilosoma | reverse complement strand
ATAAATATTGTCATTATAAAATATAAAATAAAGACCCTGGCTGCGTCCGAAATCGCATACTTTGACAGTACCCACTAAATTCGATGAAGTAAAACCGTTAAAGCAGTACGCTCTTTAAGCACGCGAGTATGCAGTATACGCAGAACCTCGGACGCACAACACCCGCCATCTTACCAATGTCATGTGACGCATGACGTCACGCCACCAACAAAAAATTTGCCTCTATTCATTTCATTAAAAGCCCAATTCGCCAACATTTTTAATTATTTGAAAATATTTATCAATAGAAAAATATTTTCAATTAAATTTAAAAAATATTTTTTTATAGTTCAATTAGAAATTTGTAAACCGTCACCACAGCGCTGTCCGCTATTTTACTTCATCAGCATCGAACGCCTTCGCTGCTCTAGTTGAATCATGGGACAGGACAGTGTGCTTTGGTCGCATACTTAAAAATGGCTGCCGATTGAGGACGTCATCCGGGGACTTTTCGCATACTGTTTCAAGCACACTTTGTATTCGGACACACTACATGCTCTCGCCTACTGGTTTCGCGTACTGTATAGTAGGAAGAATGCGATTTCAGACGCAGCCAAGGTGTGCAATTCGGCTAGCATTTGTGCGCCCCTGTGCCAGCGTCATGATGTTCCAAATGCTCTGTTTATATTCGTTTTTTGCGACATAATGTTTGACACTGCTTTTCACATGTTCGGAGTTGACCAGGTGCAGGGCCTGGTTTAACAGTGCATTCATGCTGGTGTACTCTGTACCCTAACTGAAAATATTCTCTTTTGCTGTGTTTTCCACAGGCGAGCCTTCCAGGCAGACAGAGAACCATGCAACCCGCTGTAAGGTTGAGCGTTTGCAGTTGCTGCTGCAGCAGCGGAGGCTCCGCAGACGAGCAAGACGCGAGCCACGAGCCCCTTATCACTGGCTGAGCGAGCGCAAGTCAACACGGAGCCACAGCAACAGCAGCCTGAGCAGCGACGGCTCCATCGACTTGGATTACGATGAGACTCTGTGGAAGAACGACGTCCAGGCTGACATCGGCTCCGAGTTTGTCGTGGCCTGAAGAGGGACGATGAGATTAAAAGCATGCTCAAGCAGCACGTCTCTCGGCATCTCAATGGCACGATTCGGAATTGCTGGAATATCAGGCACTCAAAACAAAACTGAAACCAGAGCGCACCAAGCCAGTGTCTGTTCAGACTCTGCACACAAAGGACACATTTTATACACTCGACTCGGTCTTTGGCACTTTCACATTTGCTCACCTGACCGTGACATCTTAATGTTAGTGGTTTAAGTTGCTGTTCCAAAATGCGCCATGTAGCATTACAAAGCAAGAATTCAGGTGTTTGTCTCTGGGTTATAACATTTTGCACACTTCCTGACCTGTGAGCATTAAGGGTTTTTTTTTTTTCTGTCTTTTTTTAATATAAAAAAAACACTCTGCTTGGACGAATGATTACATTGAGAACTCTGAAATGAATGCCAGATTAAGAGAGCATATTTCTTTTTATTTATAACTGGACCCTACTTTTTCTTCACTTCCTTTCAATAGTGCGCACACGTTGTCGGCTGGCTAAAGTATTAAGGTTATATTACAGTGCCTCTGTTTACCACTTACTGTATTGGAGTGAACTGAAGCATTAATTACACATTTTTTGTTTGTTTTTTGGCTGCTATAATGAATGACCTAGGAAGGAGAAGAGTCTCATTTTGTTATCCATCTGGTTCTATGATCTAATTCTGCAGAAATGAGTTCTGCTGCTTCTCTTGAAACTAAGCTTATTTTACATGTTTGACTTTATAGGGATGGGCATTTTAATCACTCAGACCTTCTGAATATTTACTGTATATTGAAATGAGAAAATGTTACATTGTTTCGAAGAAATAATCTAGACCACGTGTTAAACAGCAGTCATCACAATTGAATTCTTCCAAAATTTTTATTCCCCATTAGCAAAGGTGGTTTGCAAAACTTTCGCAGCTCCTGAACTAGTGTGCATACAATCAAAAAGGCAGATATTTAAAGTATGCTCATCCCGTGAAAATAAAATGGGGTTTAGTTGGCCCTTTGAGATGGAAATGAACCTCTTCTCCAGTTGTGCGGTCTCATCCTGTTTAAAAATGAAGAGACTAGAAATGAGGCGTTTCATGTACAGACTTGATGGACCTCATGTACAGTGGCCTTACATATAGTATCATCAAAATAGTGCAGGCACTGGAAACCATGCAGGTACGTTTGACTCTGTGTCCAGGTCATTGCTTTCTGGCCATGCCAGATTAAAGAAGCTCTTGAAAGACTTGTGCCTCAACATGGTGCCTGAGACAAAAGGAACGGACATTTTGTTGCTTGTTCCATACTCGTTGTCCTTCATTGATGAGAAACCGATAACGAAGCGCCTGCTCTTTCCTGTTCTGCTCATGATGTACCGTCTTTCACGTGTCTGTCAAGCTTTCGTCTCCTGTTAATGCTGTCGTCATCCTACTTGAACCCGGACTTAATATATTTACCGCTATAAAAAGAGGAACGTAATTCTGGTCCAGGTGAACAGTATCAACCTGAACAAGTACAATAAGTCTCTGTTCAAGCACCAAGTTCCTACTATAGTTAGCTGGATGCATGGAATATGGTGTCATTTATTTAAGGTTGAAATGAGTAGTTAATAAGGAAAATGTATGCATTTGGTTTGTTTTTAAAAGTCGGCCTTGGTGCGTTGCCAGTTTTCTTTGGTCCATGTTGAGTTTTTTGTTGCCTGTACTGTCTTGTGATCTCACAGGTGAGGAGCTTGTGTAGCACATTTTTATAACTGTTTTAATTTATAAAGCTGATCTGGTAACTGTGAAGAAATGGTATATGACAATGTTTTGTTTCAGTGTGTTTTTCTTTCTCTTTTTGTGTATTTTGTCCAAAAAAAAGAATTCTTGTATTGTAATGGGGAAATCAACTATACTGATTTTGTTCATAAGCAATACATTTCAGTGTGGCTTGCTGTAGAACCTTTTTTTTCTTTCTAGGTAATAAATTTAAAAGAATGCAATTTTGATGAATGTTTTTTGTATCCACTGACCAAACCACACTTTCTTATAAGAAATAGGAAATATGATAAATATTAGCACTGTCAAACATTAATATAATTTCATTATTCATACCACTTTTATGTATTTATTGCTTAAACAAGAGAACTTTAGGAACAATATTTAAATGATTATATATTTATTTAATTTCATTTAGGCATATCAATTAGAAATTAGAACTTTTATCTCGTGCAGCAGCCATATGGTCACAGAGCATAATTTCACTAGACTCTGTGTTGGTGATGGACTCTATCACACAGTAATGAGTAAAGCTGTATAAATTGGTGTCCATTGTATCAGTTCTACTTATCATAGAGTACTTTGTAGTTTCACTATTAGACTGTAGGCCATCTGTTGCTCTCCATACTTGTTTAGTCCCCTTTCGCCTTGTTTTTTTTTTTAATTGTCCCACAGTGCGGGTATTATTTGGGTGATGGATCATTCTCAGCATTACACTGACAAAGCAAATGTGTTTAAAATTCTTGCCATTAACACATTTTTATTTCAATAATTGGCAGCTATATAACATACATCGTGCTCTAGCACTCCACACAACCTTTGCAGTCACTAAGGATAGGCTACTTATGTATTGTTAAACCAGAACTAGAATGGCTATTCATAACCGGATCAAGATTATAACAATGCTAGTCAAACACATTAACACAAAGTGATGAATTATGTTAACGCATGTCAATTTAATGTGAGAGAAAACAGATAACCCACACAAACATGGTAGGTAAATGCAAAGGGAGTACAAGCTAGGTTTGAACCATGGCTCTCTGGAGCTGTGTAGTAACAACAATAACCTGTGCTTTCGCCTGTGGTGTCGTATACAGTAGGGGGGTTTAGAATGATTCTAAGGACTATTCTAAGGAGCATTTTTATTCATATATCTTGTACGAAGGACAAAAAGTAAAAATCCAGAGTCTCCGCGTTGCTCAATTTGCCTCCCTCTCCTATTTACATAAAATGGTTCATTCCATCCTGAATACAGGGGTGAATTGTACTTGGAACAAATCCTACAACTGTACTTGAGAGCACTGAACTGGCTGTCAGGAGATGATCATCATGTATCATCATCATGCATTTAAAAGAAGTAATCTAGTTACATAAAAAAGGGTGGCTCTTTGTCACCCAATTTTTCACAATAAAGGTGGGTGTAGTTTGTGAATGAGTAGATAATGAATTCCAGTAGATGTGAGGCGATGGGGTGGTGGGGTCTAGTGTAATATCTTTCCATTGGGTCCAAAATCCCTGGCAGTACCCCTGCGCCCCTATAATGACTAAGAAAGGTCTTGAAAAATACTCTTTGAACATAAAGTTACCATTGATCTTTTTAAGCACATATGAGCAAATTGATCTGAAATAATCAATAATTTGATAAGATATGCTAACAGCATTCAGTAAGAAATTCTACATGTGCGGCAATTACAGCTTTGCAGTTTCTAAACATGCTAATTATGTTGCAAGGGAATTTCAATACATGCTAATTCTATATTTCTTTGCTGATGTGGGACCAGCTATTTTTCTCATTTCCACTAGTACAGAATCAAGTTGGCTGCATTCCCTAGTCATCTTTTCTGGGGTAAATAATACTAGTATTTTTGTTCTGTTTTCCCCTTGTTTTGAACCATAGCCCATGATCTACAGTCTGTTCTTTTGTGTGTCTAGGGAGTTTTGCCCTGTTAGAATCTGTTTTTGGCAACTTTGTATGAAATCTTACATTTTTGGCATGTAAAACCAAATTTTTATATTCCAAAACAACAAAGGATTAATGTTTGTTAAGAAAACTATTCAGTTCTTTAGCTATTTTACATCCAGATGTAAGTGCAGATGCCAGTGCACTATTTTGCCATCCAAAGAAAGACTTAACTTGGTTTATTAAACAGAATTTCATATTCAGGCTTTTATGTTTCATTTATGAATAACTAATTTAAATTTAGTGCCAGACTCGTTTGCAACATCTGAAACATCTTAACAGCCATAGCTCCATGTAAAGGCACCAGTTTGATTTAATTGTAACAACTGATAAAAAACGGGAAAAAAAATATTTTACCACTTCATAAAAATACTATTTAACATTTTATGGGGAAAAAGCGGATCTTTTACAGACTTTGTTACTATAGTAGGTATACTTCTCAAACACATGCACAGGTGTGTTTTTTGGCTGTTGTTATCACTCACATGCAGGTGTGATTGTCAGTTGTTGGTTAAGCCACCTCTGTGGCTGTTTGTGGCTTTGTGTAGCCACTGTCTTGAAATACATTGTTTTAAAAGAAGAATGAAAAATTAAGTAACAGCTTCTCTCCAACAGAGCTTTCAGTTTAGCAGACAAACAAAACACACCATGTGTCCTAACACAGGAAACACAAAGACAGTTCCTACTGCGAGACTGGATAATTGGCCGTATGCGGTTCCAAAAAAACATTGACAGTTTGGAATTACAGGAATTTCTGCATTAAGTACTGAACTGCAGTACTTCATAATAGTACATAAACACATTCTACATAGGAGTATTAGACCTACTGGGACTTTACAGTAGAATGCTCAATGTGTTCGTTTGTTTATTTTAACTCTATTTGAAAGAAAGCCATGGCAACAAACATAAAGGAACTATGAAAAATAATAACATTAGTAATTTGTTCAGTGTCAGGAATCAAAGTAAAGCAGTAACAATAGCCTGGAGATTTAGCTATTTTGATACTTTGCTATTATGAATGGAGACAGTCTCTACCTTTTTCAATTAAGTGATGGATAAACGTTTATCAAAATATAAAAGCTTTAAAGATTTTACACATCTTATTTTACCCTGTCCTACAGTATTTGCAGTGTTTCAAGTACAAATGCTGCCTGCTTAAATATGTACAATCTTTTCAATGTCTTCTTAGTGGGATATGAACTAGAAAATGTTGGCCTGTAAAGCAAACATTCACACTTATGAAAGCATGTCTTTGTTTGTGCTGACTGCTGACCTAGTCAGCCAGCATTTACGAACAAAGCATTTGTGAATAAAAACAGATCATGTCATGAACTGAAATCCAAAATAATAATTAACTGAGGTTGACTGCCTACAAGCAATACAAATATACAATAACACTTAATGCTTTTATAATTCACAAACAAAACAGGTTTGTCTGCATCGGTCAAGAGCTGAATGTGGCTTTGGATTTGAATTTGAAGCGAGGGTTAAGCCAAGCTCGTGACCTCTGTGTGTGTGTAGTTCATTTGACATGGTTGTCCACCTATCAATAGGTTATAGGCCACCATCTGAAATCCAGCTTGTGTCTGTTGAGACATAGCAATGATCATTACGTTCAATTTGATGTGAAGTTACCTATGTCGTACTTAATCATTCACAGCCATCAATCTAATTAATATGGCGAACATGAGAAAAGCTGGGAGTTTAATTGTGTGGGCTGTAGACACTCAGATATGTACTCAGATGTGTCTCAAATCAATAATCTAAGACAGACCATGTAATGACTGCATTAGGTTGAAAAGAAAAAGATCAGCATATTCCATCACCGTGTTATCACATTGTAGTGTCTGACTATTCCAAACACTTTATCTGCATAGACCGCTAACAGTCTGGGAATAAAGATGCAATTCAGAAGAGTAAACATGTCCTATACCAATAAGCTTATGTGCTGAAATAACCACTTTACTGGACTTGATTATTCAAAGATAATGACAAAGCCTAAACGTATTGAAGAGTGATAACGTATTATATATAATTGCCTTTGTTAGCTTGAAACCAATGTTTACATCAACTAGTGAGATAATTTGATCACTCTGAGCTCTAAACCTCTCCACTTTGGTTCAGTTGCCATGAATACAATGGCTTGGGCTTGGTTTGACTTTGGGTGCTTGTAATAAGGCAATATATTGGTGATGTTTTCTCATCTAGGTATGTGGAAGCATCTGAAATATATTGAGTTGGAACGTAAGTCCTGTAAGATGCAAAGCAAAGTTGTAATTTGTCCTAAATCCAGCCCTTTCTCCTTCAGACACAACCAATCATGTCTACACGTGACACCCAATCTGGCCAGAACACACCTCTGGGACTAACCAATGGCCAATGCAATTTCAGTTCCCTGCATTGTTTCTCAGATAGAAGGGGATTATTACAGACCCTGGCTGTGATTGGGGTCTGCCCTGACTAATCAATATGGGTCACATCAGTACTGGGCTGATATTACATATTGATGTGTCTCTGTGTGTTCTCCATCACTGATGAGCTCCAGACTGACCTGTATTCTCTTATTGCCTCTATTATTATCCTGAACTGCATAATGGGTCTCCCAAAAGGGCCGACCTCATCACCAGTAGTGAATAAACTTCACTTCCATCTGGATAAACACTGAACACTGATTACACATCTCAGGTGTCCCTACTAGTAACATCAATGGTGCAATCAGAACAGCAATAGCACTGCAATCTAATCGTCTGAAGTATGTTTAGTCCTGCTAAATGCTATTAATATTCGATTATGGTACATGCATAAATTGTTGATATTCCTAATATTTTAGTATAGTTTTCAGTGTAATTGCTTTCTTATTATTCATATATAATTGCTAGCAAGCTAAATAATTTTCCTCAGTCAATCTTATGGAATTGGAAAATCAGTGATAGCATATTACACATGTATTTGTATACTTACAGTAGTAGTATACTGTACAGCTACAGGGGTTAGACAATGAAATATAAACACCTGGTTTTAGATAAAGGTTTGGCTATTGCAGCCCGGTCGTGTTTATTGACCCTGTGGATCCCGACAGACAGTTCTGGTGGAAACAGGAGAGTTGATTTGCACATTTAATTCTGCCATGATTTGGGCAGCCGTGGTTTTATGTTTTTTGGATACAATACGGGTTAGCACCTGAACATCCCTTTCAGACAGCTTCCTCCTGTGTCCACAGTTAACCATGTTGGATGTGGTTTGTTGTTCTTGGTAGTATGCTGACATTACACTGGATACTGTGGCTCTTGATACATCACAAATACTTGCTGTCTTGACGTGCACCAATAACTTGTCCTCTTTTTAACTCTGGTATGTCACCCATAATGTTGTGTGCATTGCAAAATTTTAAGCAAATTTGTGCTCTTACCCTGCTAATTGAACCTTCACACTCTGCTCTTACTGGATCAATGTGCAATTAATGAAGATTGGCCACAAGGCTGGTCCAATTTAGCCATGAAACCTCCCACACTAAAATGACAGGTGTTTCAGTTTCATTGTCCGACCCCTGTAGATGTTTCCTTAGATGTCATTTATTAGTTTTTAAGCACTCTGTATCATATAAAATCTGCTTATTCCCTTGCTATGACACAATTATTTTAATAATCCAGCTGCATGTATTAATAACCTTCTAGACTTAATGTTTAATACACATATGGAGCCTGAACACCTTGAGCATGTAACCAAACAACTACAATGCGTATGTCGCTCAACCCTGTATGTAGTCTGGCTAGGGCCAAATGTTTTATAGTAAAAAGGCTAGCACCTTAGTATATTGACCACAGCCATACTTTAAAGTTTAGAGTTTAGAATGCAAGTGGCAACATTGTAAATTGGAGGTATTTAATAATGCACGGAGGGATAGCATAGCATATTCCAAACAGGAATTTAGTTTGCCTTATGCAAAAATTAAAGCTGCACATTTCTGCTTACTCATAGAGAAAAATAAGAGCAATCCAAAGTTTCTATGTCATATACAGTTTAACTAAAATACAGAAAGTGATTCTGGAGTTCAGCATGATTTTACAGTAATGGCTTTATGACTAACTTTAACGCTAAAACTTTAGGCATATATCTCGATGATGTTTAATTAACTTAACTCATGTTTATAAGGTAGGTATAATAATAATTATTATAATAATAATGTATGCCTAGTATTATTGAACCACTGCTTATTATTTTAAATTCATCCCTTACATTTGGTTATGTGCCAAAATAATTTAAATAATCTGTAATTAAATCACTTATTGAAAAAGCCAACCATGACTATTGTGTGCTGTCTAATTATAGATCAATTTTAACTCTACCTTCCTGTCCAAAATCATACAATTAGCAGTTTATTAGCAGCTCTGTAGTTACCTCCAAAATCATGATATTTATGAAACATTTCAGTCAGGTTTCAGAGCCCATCAAAATATTGAAACAACATTAATTAAGGTACTTAATTATTTATTAATATAATATTTATTAATATGTATTTATTTTCTTGTTTTATTAGATTTAAGTGCAGCATTTTACACTATATATCTTTTAAAACAACATGAAGGGGAAAAGCTTTGTCACCTTTGGCCAGGAGGGTCTGCTGGGTGGTCTGATCGAGCACAGTCCTCTTAGGGCAGAGCTGGGGTTTCATCGTCGAAGAGATGTAGGTTATGTTATTTTTAAGAAAAAAAATTTAGATGTTTATAGTCATATGTAGGATTGGTGATGGAATAGTTAGAATAGTGAGTGATGGAATCACAAGCTCAGCACAAACTGTCAGCTCAGTTAAGGTCAGTGTCTGTAAGTGTATGGTAATGAGCTATTAGTCTCTGCAGAGTTTTGTTAATATGTTTATCACAGATGAGGAATGATGAACAGCTCACACATAGCACTGACAGACTATTTTATACAAAAAAACAGATATATAACATAACATCATGTGACTTTTTAGTACAGATAATAACGATCTGTTTATATATCTTATTTCCCTGTCATCCTCCTGTGAAAACAATTGAATGAAATTGTAAATAAATGACAAGATTGCAGGTTGATTTATTACTCGTTCAGCATCGTTATACTTCTGTAGATGCTCATTATTATGCCTAATAAGTGCTGCTTCCATATTAATCCAGCATGAGAATCACAGCATCTCCAAATCCTCTAATCCGCTGCAAATATGTGGCCTTTAGTCATCTGCAGTGCTCATCTTTTTCAGGAATTGCTTTATTTCAGCCTTGACCCCAAGGTGTTCTGAATTATGAATGGAAGCAGAGAAGAGACTGTGCAGATACTGCAGGGAGCACAGCATTCCTATGCTGCTGCCATCTCAAGCACATGACCTGACCTGACCCGGGTACAGCTGTGCTCACCTAAGTGTAGGTGGCAGGGGCCCAAAGGAAAAAAAAGACTTGATTTATAAATAAGATTTATTCTTGACCCTAATTTACCATATAGTTAATGTACGTGTGCACGCATGGCTCAAGCTTTCATAGACTTTTCTTCATCAATATAACCTTAAACATCATCGGATTTTCACACAAGTCTAAATATACTGTAGACAAACATACTCCAAGAAAGCAGACAACAGCATGTCTATTGGATTAAGGTCATGGCATTGACTTAGCCAAAACGGTAACTTTAAGTTTCTTTAACTATTTATGGTAACAACTTGTGTTTATAGGGTTAAGTACATGACCCACATTTTTTTACAGGTATAATTAATTTAGAATTCATTGCTCCATCAGTAATTGCAAGCCATCCTGGTGCTAATGCAGCAAATCCGTTGATACTGTTGATATGTTGATATTGTTACCACCATATTTCATAGCTATGAAAAGATTCTTATGCTGACAAAATACTTCTTATTTAAATCTATCTACAGAATGCTTTCTGTAGCCCTTTGTAATGTGTCACAATGAAACTATTAAATGATTTTCTCTTAAAGTGATATTTGTTGGTCCACCACTCCAGGAAATGTGTGAGATACTAATTAAAAATACTAATTCTAGTTTCACCTTTAAATGAAGTGCTAATTGTAGAAGTTCAAATACTATTGCACCTCACAGAGTTGAAATATTGTATAATATTCAATAAATTAATGACCACACATAGTATTTGTTTAATTGAGTCATCTTTATTAGCTTTTATGACTTCTGTGATAATCCGACAATGTTTTATGTCATATTTGTGCAGAAATACAAAACATGCAAAAGAGATCACAACTGTTCAAGCACCACTTTGTCATCCTGGTGACATTTAAGGATAGAAAGGTCTCAGCTTTTTCACATTATGAGAGCATTTTGCTGGTCCCCATAAGTAAAATTGCAAAAACTGCAGATTTGCTTTAAATTATAGTCATAGCTCAATCAGGGTACCAGAAAGATTAAAAATCATTTAATTGCAAACGATGCTCAATAATGTATAGGATGATGGTGACCATGTTCCATACATAGCCTAAAGATAAGCCCCATCACCCATTACTTGCTGGGGTATTCAAAAATGTAATTTTACCTTTTGTTTCTAAAATAAAATGGTGTCCTGTAACTTTTGGCTCACCCTGTATGTAACATTCTAAAATAAAGTAAGCTTAAAGGGAGACCTGATAATAGCTAGCCTTAGAACTGGCCAGACAGGCTTACATTTATCCTTACATAATATAGGGAAATACTCTAATGGGGTTTGCGCTTACTGCTTTAAGGCAGAAACAGTTAAGCATGTAATAATTAACTGTAAAATATACTGCTCACAAAAATTAAGGGATACTTTAAAATGAAATCACCCAAAACAAAATAGCCCCTTAATATTGTGAGCAGTGTATATGGGGATGAAAGAATTGAATTCATGACATACATGAGCAGTCAAACTATCACTCTAAAGTAGCTGCTTGGAAATGAAACTAAGAAGGTGTATAATCTCTAAATAAACTATTTTATAAACACATGATGAACACAATCTAGTGTTTTTTCTGTCCTTTCTCTTAGCTGACAATCTCCTGCCCACACACAAGTCCAGTTGGTGGCGTTACATGAACCTTTAAAGCTAGTCTGCCAACCCCCATTAAAATTCACAAGAATAAGAAGAAAAAGTTTGGAGGGAAATTTGAGTTGGCATAGTTAAAATTTGAGTTGGCATAGTTAAAATGGTCGGGCTTCTAAAGTTATTTCAGCCCTTGTTAGGGAACAGTATGTTCTTTGGCCCAATGTAAGTACCATAGATAGGATGTTGTTCTACCTTCATACCCAGTCATAACACTCACCTGTGGAATGTTCCAAACAGGTGTTTTTTGAGCATTCCTCAACTTTTCCAGTCTTTTGTTGCCCCTGTCTCAGCTCTTTTGGAACTTGCTGCTGGCATCAAAATTAGTGAATATTTGCAAAAAACAATAGAGTGTATCCATTTAAATATTAAATATCTTGTCTTTGTAATGTATTCAATTGAATATGGGTCAAAAAGGCTTGGCAAAGCATCACATTCTGTTCTTATTTCTCTTTTATACAACATCCAACATAAGAATTGGGGTTGTAGAAGACTTTATTTGGCGAGACTGGTTTACTACACTTGCTAAAAGCATCTTGAAAAGTGACTAGTTTTGATTTAAGATTCTTTTTGTGGTGGTTTTGGTTTATGCATTACCCTGCACATTGTGAATTTTTATATATTTTGTGAGAATATGTCTGATTAAGTTCTCAGTTACTGTGCTGTACTGTACTGTAAAAACATACCTTCTTTTAATGAGAGTTAACACTGTGAGTATTTTGTTTTCAAATGTGAAAAGAGGAACACTTTACTACAGTTGAGTCAGTTAATCAGACCACATCGGGACACGACCGTTTTGGTCCTAATAACCGGCTGGTCAGATTAAACGAACATGCCCTATGTTACAAGACTGTTTGAATGTACAAACAAGAACTACTGTTGCTTACGAACTTTGTTCATTTAAAAATAAATTTGCAAACAAGTTTTTCGAAACGATTTACAACACAATGTATAGGTACTCAGCATGCGAAGCATAATACTGTTCGTTCTTACACTTCTGTCAGTTCTTACTAAATTCCAGTCAACGTTTGAAGAACTTATCCAGTGTGATCAGATGTGCTTTTGTTGTGGCTAAGTGGCGACCTGTGGCTTGTTTTTGTAGTAAATGGAAATGTTAGGCAAAGACCTGTAGGTGGCAGTAGAGGGCTGGGGGAGAAATTTGCTAGTTTTCGGGTAATTATTCCAGAGAAGAAGAGTTTGTTTGCGGATATTACATACTGTACACGTTCTTTGGCCTGATTAAGCGGAATTTTCAGTCCAAATAAGCGAATAAATAACATTAGACGTATATAAAAGAATTTGTTTTGGTACTTTAGGATTTGGTCCGAATAACCGGCTGGTCCCATTTACCCGTGGTCCTTTTAACCGGAATCAACTGTACCTCAAACTTAGAAATGCAATGAACACCTAAAACCCAAGGGAATCCCAACGCACTATCATCTACAATGACTCACCATAACAAGTATGGTAAAGCAGCACATGGAACCAGAGACAAAATACACTGGATAACGATGACGATCTGGTAAAGAATACAGAGGAAAAACATACTAGTAGCATGAAAAAATAATGTCCAGCTGCTACAGAAGGGTGTGGTGCAGCAGCCAGGAATATGCTACTAAAGCAAATGCATTCAAAACACGCTGCACAACATGGAGTAAAATGACAGGACCACATTAAGGTACTGACAATATGTCAATAGAAAAACCCCACAGTAATAGAAAGACAAATGTGTGAGTGATATATCACTCTAAGGGTTGTTCTAAACTGTCCCTATAAGAATAGAAAAAGCAGGCTTCTTTCATTGTGCTTTCACAAAAACAGCAACTTTTTTTTTTATCCAAAAGAGCCAAAATATTTGGTTTAAGTCACTGATTTAAGGTTAATGGGTAGGGATATATCAAACTCCTTACAAGTTAGTGAGATGTGTGTGTGTGTGTGTGTGTGTGTGTGTGTGTGTGTGTGTGTGTATGTACATGCACAACTAAGTTGGAAGTCATGAAGCAATCCCCTTTTACACCACATTGTCAGACAATTTCTCTTCTGATGTGTTCCTCGTTGCCATGGATACGCCATTTTTCCTCAGTAGCTGTGATGTAGTACATTCAAGACACTGTCACATCTTTATCTGGATAAGATGGGAGAGAGAGAAAGACACAGAGGAGAATAGATAAAATATCTTTAACTTAATTATATGTAGACATTTTCTTTGACTTTCAAAATAGATCTGTTTTAAATCTACAATATCTGCTGCATTACACAAAGTAGTCAGGCCTACATATCTGTACATACGCACACAAATGTATTGCACTGCCAATAAGCTATATTAGTAGTCAAGGCAATTTTCTTCATCTACCATTGTGCATACAAACAAGTGGCCTTGATTGAAATTGAAGATTTGAAGTGAGAAAGGTTGTTCAGTAAAATGGATCATTCTCTTTACACATACCCTGTTAGAAATAGTCATAGTCAGCTGCTTTTCATATGATGTCTGAAGTCACATCTATTCATCCACAACTGTCTGAAAAGGGTGTGCTGTAACTCCCTCGGTCCACATATTTTCTATTATGTTAGATCGACTGAACCGCTTTTCTGTGTACGTATCACTGGAAAAAAGTTTGCAAACTATACTGTATATATTTATACATAGTATGGTGCAATTATTTTTATGTATTTTCCAGTTTATATTCTGTATGTAACTTTTAGTGGTCATTGCACACTCACATATCAATTACTATTTGGGTGGTGGGTCATTCTCAGCACTGCACTGACATTGATGTGGTGGTGTTTTAGTATGTGTTGTGCCGGCATGAGTGGATCAGAACAGCAGCCCTGCTAGAGTTTTTAATCACCAAAAATCAAAATCTTTCAAATGTTCATTTTCTAGTTTACATGTGGTGTACATGTTTCAAAAGCATACCTTATGAACACACTATAAATCGGTCAAAGTATTGATTCATTTTTATAAAAAAGGACATTTTGTTTTACCAAGTGGGAAGGGGGGGGGATTATCAATAGGCTGTTCCATCATCTTAATCTGCCCTGAAAGGAAATTGCATATCATTCCAATAATTCTAACCCCAAACTCCGCCAATACTCTTCTTAGTTTCACATATGATAGTGTTTCGGCTAAAAAAAGAAATAATATCAGAATAGAAATATTGTGTTATTCCTTGTAAACAACTACTACTCTTTGCCAGTTTTGTGTGGAAAGTGGGCGGTGACAGATGTTCAACATTCAGATTTTTGTTATGTAACAAAACATGTAAATACTGTCATTTGTATACTCAGTTTGTCATCCATTAAACCACACTATCACAGCAACATCATGCTAGGATGCAAAACATCCACACCGCCTAATCCTAGTGGACAGTGGGTGTTTTAAGTATGATACTGTAGGCAAAGTTTTGTGGATTCAATTTAATGCAATGATTATGTAAACATTCCTAAAAACAACTATTATTGCAAAATAGTTCAAGATGTAAGAGAATATGGATTACTTTTTTAAACCCAGTAGTTGTATGATTTTCTTTACTAACATGTACATTTTTGTTGTCACAACAAGTACAATCTGAGCACTGAGTTCGAAGCACTGGGCATTATTCACCTATTTCTCAATTATTAGCCTTGTTCTGCTAAACATACTAGGCTGTGTGTACAAACGTGGTGTGAGAGAACTGTACATGGAAACATTGAGCTTACAACAGAAAATGGATGCTGTGCAGCTGAAGTGGCTGTTGGTTCTACTCCAGAAATTAATAATCACAGAAGTAAGCCCACTACAGGGTATGAAATTACAAAAAATTAGATCAGAAAAAAATGAAGTTGTATTAAATCATTTTGAATGACAATTTCAGTGTGTACACAGCAGCTTGGTTAGTAGGATAAAAATATGCAAATTGAATGTCATGTCATGACCTTTTATACCATTTACAAGAATACAAGCCTCTTTAAATTAAAACTTTTTTCTTTCTTTACCTGACAACAATTTCATACATAGTTCTCAAAATTGTATTAACTCTATGACTGACCATTATTATGACTTCACTGTGACATTTAAACTCTGCACCTGTCAATTACAGTACTGATTAATCACAGTTTGTATTAGTTACATTTTTAACAGGATGTTACTTTCAGGCACATTTTAAAGCACACATCCCACATTAAAGTTTGTGTTGCTTTTTCATGTAAGACGTTTAGCTCTTAGAATTCAGATTGTTTATTGAACTATGATGCGCCACATGTGACACAAATAACATCTCTAAGGAGTAGAACCAATTCAGGTTTTAGGTTTGTGTGGTGGAAAATTTAAGATTTACCAGGAGAATAAAGGGAAACGGAAACACTGGACCACCCGCGGTGTAGGAATCGGTTCTTTATTCAGATCAATTCAGATACAAGTACATCCATGGACAGCTGTATACCGTTGTATGAGAGCAGATAGAGAGGCATGTGCGCTCTCATCTTTTATACTAGCTAATGCGTGAGAAAGATCAAGTAAATGTGTGTGTGTGTGTGTGTGTGTGTGTGTCGGACAGCAGGGGAGATGCATTCTCCCCAAGGTTGCAACAAGCTCTTGTTAAAGATAACTTGTTAAGCAAACCTGTAGATACTTCTTCACCATGGAGGTCAAGGCCACACAACCTCCCTGGCCTTCATCTCGGGTGCTGAACAACAGATACACCTATCTCTAACATTCTGTTCCTTTTCTCATACAAGACTTTTGAGCATTGAGGAATGCCATGCTAGTGTTACATGAGTTTAAGCACACAAGCATAGTATGTACAAATGAGTACTGATTAATTAAACTGAAATAAAACAGAATATACTAAAATAATACAAATAAATTTCCCTGACATTGAAAGACATTTTCAAAGGAGTTATTTTGTAACATATTTGTAGGTGCACTGTAATATTATTTTTATTATCAGTTTTATGATTGTATCTTCGAATTGTGTGGCTGACCATCTCTTTTAGCTCCACATGCTAAAATAATCTATCATATCTGTCTATCCATCTTTTCATCCATCTGTGTCGTATGGCTGATTGCTATAAAATCACTCATGAAGCCATGGATATTTTGACATATCAGTGTGTGAACTCTCCAAGAGAGTCCCCTGGAGCACCATTTATGCCTCTTTGCATATCTACTGTGATATGCATCTTGTGTGCTATCGTGTGTGTGTGTGTGTGTGTGTGTGTGTGTGTGTGTGCGCTTACACAGGCACCACTTATGTGTATATGCGCATTACGCATACGCATTACTCATGTGTGTACTGCGTAAGCACTGAATGACTAATACCAAAGAAGTCACAAAGAATCCTGATGCCTACCTTACCGGGGAGGCCCAGAGAATCCTTGCAGGAGAGCTTGTCCCAGGGGATGGGGAGAAGCCACGTTCACGTTATAAAATCTGGTAAAGGTGCTTGGTGAGGACCATGATGCCGCCGCGCAGATTTCTTCCAGTGGGACTATTTTCAAGGCTGCCCAGGAAGTTGAGACACTCCTGGTGGAGTGCGCCCTTACCCTGAATGGTAGGGAGCAGCCCCCTGACCTGTAGGCATGGCAGATGGCCTCCACAACCCAGTGGGAGAGGTGCTGCCGAGATAGGGGACGCCCCAGCCTAGGGCCCCTATGGCACACGAACAGCTGGTCTGAGCGCCTTATGGCAGCAGTGGCTGCAATGTAGGCTTCCAGGGCTCTTACTGGGCACAGTAACGTGGGTCCACCACCGGCCCTTCCTGGCATGGGGTGGAAATGTGCCAATCTCAGCGGCTGGTTACGCAGGGATTTAGAGATGACCTTGGGTATGAAGGCGGTGTTTGGCCACAAGTCAACCCCAGAGCCGTCCGGGGCCCATCTGAGACACGAAAGGCTTACGGACAGGGCGTGTAGTTCGCCAACCCTCTTAGCCGATACGACAGCCAGTAGGAAGGCTGTCTTATATGAGAGCCATTTGAGTTCCGCCTGACACAGGGGTTCATATGGAGGGTGGTGCAGGGCGTCGAGGACCTGCTGCAGCTCCCAGGCCGGTGCTCGTGGGACTGCTGGCGGGTGCAACCTGCGAGTGCCGCGCAGAAAAAGGGAGACAAGGCTATGGCTTCCCACTGTGCCGCCGCCAATGTCAATGCTCCTCGCTGCGGGCAGCGCACCACTGAGAGAACAGACACCACCTGTTCTCATACTGCTGGCGAGTAGAGGATGCCCTGGCGCTTAGGATGGTGTATCGGACAGAGTCTGACACTCCGGTCAGCTGCTGCTCGAGCCTTCCAGTGGCCACTCCCACAGTCTGAGGAGCTGGGGGTTGGGGTGCCAAGTGAGCCCCCTGAACAGATCATTTGCACCACGTTGCCATGAAAGGACCATTCCCTTGGGGCAGGCGCCTGCCTGGACAGGGAGTCTGCAACCCAGTTGTCTCGCCCTGGGAGATGCATTGCTCGTAAGGTGGTTAGGCGAGGCGAGGCCCACCGTAGAAGGTCCTGGGTCAGCTTCAGGAGCTGCGCTGACCTGGTGCGGCCCTGGTGGTTGATGTAGTGGACCACCGTAGTGCTGTCCGATCGGATCAGGACGTGCTTGCCCCGCAGGTGGGGTAAGAAATGTCTCAGGGCTAAGAACACTGCCCGGGGTTCCAGCATGTTTATGTGTTTTCTGTGGTCCCGCCGCCCCCAGCGGCCTCGCACCGCTCTGTGTTGCCACACAGCACCCCACCCCCCGGGGCTGGTGTCTGTCATGACCACCTCCCTGCGGCACACGACCATACCCATAGGGACACCCCTGGTCAGGTAAACAACCTTCAACCCGCGGGCCTGCAGGGGGAAAGGGCTGCCTTTATGCACCGAGAGAACACGAAAGGGAGCACCCTGAACTGCCAGTGGCGACCCTGGTAAGCAAATCTGAGAAAACGACGATGCTCCGTCGTAATGGGGACATGAAAGTACGCATCTGTCAGGTCCACTGATGTGTTCCACTCCCCCTTCGTTACCGCCTGTAGCGTGTCTGCCGTGGTAAGCATGTGAAAAGACAGGACTTTTTAGTAGCGGTTAAGACCCCTGAGGTCAAAGATGGGACGAAAACCGCCTGTCCTCTTTGGTACAAGGAAGTAAGTAGAGTAGATGCCCCCGGGCTGCTGCAGGGGGTCCACTGCCTCGATTGCACCCTTGGCCAGGAAATCGTGGCCATCCTCTGCCACGAACCCCGCCCCACAATCGGAGCAGCGGTGGGAGCAGTCCATGGCGGCTTGTAACACGCAGCTGTCACCAGCGAATTCCGTTAGTTCGTCAATGGCTTAATGTCGAATAAGTTGGGAGAGGGGGCGGACACGCTGCCGTCACCAACAAATTCGCGCCGAATTCGGGGTTTAATAAGCAAATTAGAGGCTAACACCGTTAGCTCGTAATAAGCCGGGAGAGGGCGTGAAAAAAACACCACCGTCACCAGCAACTCACAGTCACTTAGAAGCCGCAGACTTAAGGCTTAACACCGTCAGCCCGTAATATTAAACTGGGAGCCACCGGGCCTAAAGGTGAATACCTTAGCCCGTAATAACTCAGAAAAGGCTGAGTTAATCGCTAGCGATTCAAGCCAGACACACATACAGCGAGCTTCGGGGCTAATACCGTTAGCTCGCTAGCACTTAGCTTAGCAGGCTGGTAGAGGAGGGCGCTACTCACCAGCCAGCTCACAGCACTAGAGGCAGAAAAAGCGCTGACGTCCAAGCGTCGAGAAAAAGGTAGTCCGTAATAGAACGAACCGCATGCGACAAGATTAAAGGGAACAGAGCCTCGGATGACGGTAAGCTATATAGCGTCTATATAGCCGATTGTTCACAGGTGTGACTATTTTGGTACTACAGCTCAAACTGCGCATGCGCAAAGGGGAACATTCAGTGCTTACGCACCGCCTCTGGTGGTCAGCAGGGATGAAATAGAACTGGATGACAAGGACAAAAATGTATACTGCTGCATTTTTGATGTAGAGACAAGTAAAAGATATGATACCTGGGAGTATTTATCAGAAACCAATCAGGAGTGTCATTTAGACAGCATTATCATAAATCTGAACTCACATCAGTGTACACATGTGCTGTGTCTGGCTTTCCCTGATAGACTGAAGTGTATAATACCCCAGCCATGCTGAATGAAGGTTATGCATATGTCATCCAGGAAACGGCAACTATTACTGATAATATATGTGGTTAATCACAACTGTCACTCTCACACAAGAGAATGTTAAACCAAACATCAGTTCTGTTTATTCCCAAAGCCAAAAATTGTACCTACTTGCAGGCTGTTTTTGGATATACTGTAATGTGTGGGAATTACTGAGTTACTAGCTGGTAAGAAATCGGACTCAAGACTCTAACGGTTTAGCACTGCTGAATTAGGCAATGGCGGATGGTCTGTTTTTGTCTTGTTAGAGTGGACTGTGGGCAGCAAATCCTTTTTTCTTTGAAACATAAAACAGGGTGCACACTTATAAATTATGCATGCACAAAATTATCAATGATTGCAATGCGAAAGGACCTTTTCCAATTTGCTTTTTCAAACTCTGACAGTAATGAAACAAAAGTAATGAAATGGTTACTGGGTGTTAGGATCTCATTACTTCTGCTCTAACTCAGCTTCTCTGTGCTTTCTTATTATTTGCCTCATCACTCAATCACGTCATGCTCTTATACATTATCACTTGAAGTCTAACTTTAAATGTAAGAGATTCTTACTTCTACTGCTAAATAGATAAAATAAGATTCATTAGCTCTCTGTCATGTCTTTGATTAATGCTATCTAATAATGACTGTCTTGTGTGTGTTTTTGCTATCACTCTCCTGCAAAGAGTAAAAGCTTGCCGAAGGTACAGCAATCAGCTTAGTGCACTGGGTTTTTCATTTTTAATGGACATCACAGCGATGTTAATGAATATGACATTCCAAAACCAAGGACATTACTACAGCAATGCCCTCCCCCTTTTGCTGCTGCATGGACACCACTGCATTAGCAAGGTCAGGTATTGAAGGTGGGCAATAAGGCTAAAGTGATAGCATACCAATTTATCCCAAAGGCCTTATACAAGATTGAGGTCAGGGTTATGTGCAAGTTCCTCAACAAAATACTTTATTAACTTCACATTGTGCATAATCATTGTAAGTCAGAAACAGCAAAGACCATCTCAAATGGTTACCTAAAAACTGAAAGCACACAATTGTCTAGTCCAGTAGTTTCAAATCTTTGCTGCAGTGCCCTTTTTTGTAGATTAAAAAAATATTTTTGGGTACCAAGAGCATGCTTTGCTCTCAACATTTGTTTCTACAAATTGCCTTTTTGCCTTGCTGCACGCCACCTGCAATAGCTCCCCATTTTTGGTAACACTGGTCAAGACTGTGCATGAATGCTTTAGCAATTTCAATTCGGTATAACTAATGATTTGCTCAAACCATCAAACCACCATAAACCACCATGTAGCATACTATTGTTACAGCACCTACAGCTGACCAATGGAGTTAAGGATGGGAATACTTTAGGTGAGCCAACTTATTGGAAGATGTCAAAACCAAATCGAAAAGTCGATGTGCTCTTCAGTACAACACATTTTACTTCAAATGCTTGTGGCTAACATAACAACAGTTAGAAAATGTTTCCACCTATTGTTCATGTAGTGTACCTGCCCCCATCTGTAGTTTGTGCGTCTCAGCTGCATTCTGACTGCAGTGTGTGCAATGCAGAAGAGAAGCTCCCTGCAGAGCTTAGTGCTGATATATTTTACATGTACTGCTTTATGCTGTACAGGAGCGTGTACTACGTGCACATTCATATTACTGTACAAATCCTCAGATTCACAAAGGATAACTCACTTATACTCTCATACTAATATATATTATAAGGCTACATTCTAGCATTTTATAAGTGAGTCATCTGAATGAAGGCACACTGAGAAAACAGCTGTGGTTAAAAGTGGGCTCCTCCTGCAGCTTTGCCGGTACCTATATTTAGAATAAGCTTTAATTGGTGCACAAACAATGCATACCATACAAACAATGCTCTAAGGCTGTGGAGGAAAAGGCTTTGCATGAGCAAAGCAGACTTTTATGATCAATGTTTAAAGAATTACTCTTTATAAATGACCAAACAGGAGTGACTGCAGTGATCGAAAATAATAACTGTATTTTATAGAATGTGTTTTACATTGATTGGAGTCCAGAAGCAAACAACAAAACATAAATATTTCCAGAAATGGATCCATAATATTTCTCTTTTACACTGCACTATCAAAGGAATGTCAGATACCATACTAGTAGGCTTATTTCAAAATCATAAACTGGTTTATAAAACACATACAGAAGCATAAACATAGCAAATACAGTACAGTGCAGGTCAGGCAGCACTTTACAGGGGTGGTTTATTACTCATTGAGCCATCATGTCACATTTAAGCTGAGGCTAGGTGATGCTACAAAGGTTTAGGTTTCAACACAGCCAATATGCTAGGCAAAGATTGCTGATTTATCAGCTGCACTCATCAAACATACCCACACTTTAGCCACACTAAAAACTTAATGCATGCCTTGTTAATGAATGGTGGAGGAAACAGGAGTACCTGGATAAAATCCTCACAGACATAGGGAGAACATGCAAACTCCACACAGGTGGAGTTCACAGTCAGGACCAATCCATGGATCTCTCAAGCTGTGGGGGTGTGTACCACCAAACTAACCCTGCTGATATTTTGTTAAAGTGACAAATGCAGAAGAATGCTGAATTACACTATCTTAAATAGCATTAAAGCCCATTGCACCTATTCTAAATGAGCGTTAGGTAACTCAATTGAAATCTAGATTTGCCTCACAAAAGCCGGTAAGGCCACAAGGGAATACATGCGACAGTGCAAGATCAAACATCTGCCACTTGGGAATTCACCGTTTGCTCATTAAAATACAAAAATGCCAGCTGGAGCGTTTTGACATTGAGCGTGCTTACTAATGTTGATTGATGATAGAAACACACTGGTGTCATGTCATGTAACACCATGTCAGCAGCTTATTGACTTACTTGACCACTAGGCAATTACGAAGTTAGTTGCCTAAATCAGTAGCTTAAATCTACCCCATGTTAACTGAAGGTTTTCTGATTAACTTCTGCCTCACATAAGATTAAAGCTAAAAAACCTGATTACTTATTATTCACTTTGGCATGTTGTTTAATATGAATTAACGCATTTTGCAGTTGTATCACTGCATGTGGTCATTAAAGCAAAGCAACTTACAGGAATTTCACCTTTATTACAGCACATGCTTTTTAGTAGTAAGTTGGTGACATAACAAACTAATTTATTTAGTATTTTTGTTTTATTCTATGTTTTTAAACCAAACGATTGTTTATGAGCAAAATTATTTCCTGATCAGTTGTCTTTGTCTGACCATCATTTGGTTTAATGTCAAACACAATGCATATTTCTGAAAAAGCAAAAAGCAAAAGTGTTTCCTCTGGTTTTAAGGAGCTGAAAGCAAAATCCGGTTGTGTTCATTTATAGTGGAGTTTCACAAGTGTCTCATAAAAAATGATTACATGTTATGTCATAAAGGTAAACATAAATACACACATTTTATGGTGGACATTTTATAGTTCATTTATATCTAATATTGAACACAAATTCAACAGGGGAAATAGGATATCCCTTTTTAGCAATTCTATTCACCTAGACTTCCACTTAGAAAAACAATATGGACAAATGAATGGCCATAAACAATTTGCCACAAATTTTTTCCCCCTTTTTTTCTTATGGATTAAGGACCTAGTAAATACCCATAACTTACCCAAGAAGTCAGTAACTCATCCACGACAGTTGCTGGCAAAACAAAAATTAAACACAATAAATGTAAATGCTTCTTGAAAAAAAATTAATAGGATAGTCTGATATCAAAGAAAAGCTATTTTCAATGCTCAGACTGTATAATCCCACACAACTTCATATTTGGTATAACAAGCAATCTTTGGTTACAGAACCTCCTGAAAATGATATTTTTTTCATACTGCACCTGTAATGTTTTACATCATTTGTCTATCCAAAGCAGGTTGGTCGTTACCAGGGTGGTCAGCAATAAAACTTATGGGGTCTGCTTATCTACTGAATTATTAACCACTCTGAAGACACCTTATCATGTATACAGTGGGTACAAAAAGTATTCAGACCCCTGTAAATGTATCACTCTTTGTTTTATTGCAGCCATTTGCTAAAATTCAAAAACGTTTATTTTATTTCTCATTAATTTACACTCAGCATACCATCTTGACAAAAAAACAGACATGTAGAAATCTATGCAGATGTATTAAAAAAGAAAAACTGAATAATCACATGGTCTTAAGTATTCAAACCCTTGATCAGTATTTAGTAGAAGCACCTTTTGAGCTAGTGTAGTAAATAGTCTTCTTTGGATTGATGCAACAAGGTTTTCACACCTTGATTTGGGGATTCTCTGCCATTCCTTCTTTCTCCAGTTGCATCAGGTTGGATGGTGAATGTTGGTAGACAGCCATTTTCAGGTCTCTCCAGAGATGCTCGATTGGGTTTAGGTCAGGGCTCTGGCTGGGCCAGTCAAGAATGGTTACAGAGTTGTTCCGACTGTTGTTTTGCATTTGTTATTTTGTTTTTTTTTTAAATTTGTACATCTGTTTTTTTCTGTCAAGATGGGATGCTAAGTGTACATTAATGATAAATAAAAAATTTTTTTAGATTGAGCAAATGGCTGCAATGAAACAAAGAGTCTGTACCCTCTGTATATGAAGTGCATTGTTTTCAGACATTGGGCACATATTCAAATAGGTGACTCTGCCCCATGGTCTTCAATGGACTGTTTTGGGTAAGTTTATATATGGTCTCCTATAAGACTTTAAGAGAACACGGCTTCATCAGCCTAGTCTACCAAGTCTTTGGTTGAAGATGCAGAGTGCTAAGGTCTGGCTTGGCTGCTTAATGTTGTGTGACTAGGCAGTAAATAGAGATAGATGGCAATGTTATGTTTTAGGGAGGATCTTTATTGCAGGTTAGTCTATAAAATGCTCCAGCAATGACTGTTGGATCTGTTTGTTCCCCTGAGAATAAAGCCATTAGGTGCAGATGGTGTGTGTTAGCTGTGATATAGATTACAGCTAAAAACACAGCAGTTTTAGTCCAGAAAAACATCCAGTGACTCACAAACACAAACATTTTGTTTGTTCTTTATCAGTAAATAGCAGTCTGGATCACTAGTAGAAAGATGTCTTGAAGGTCAGTGTGTTTAGATTAATCTCACCATTGATGTATTAATTTATTTTCTGCTCTTGATTAAATTATGTTGTAGAGGTGATACTCAGAGATGCTCAAGATGTATTTCTGAAGGATTTAATGTTTAAAGTACAGATGCACGTAAATAAGTATTTATGGCGGAATTTATGCCATTTAAAACACGTAAGGGCAAAAATTAAAAACAAAAATGTATGTATTTTTATTTACATTGTTATTTGTGTTTAGCAAATAACACATATTAAAAATATGATTAATACCTAACACAAACATTGATTACAGTTGGCTTGTATAATGTCTCTGGAGATTGTGAAATGAATCCATACAGCCAACATTTTCACTGGTGATTTGTGTCAATGGAGACAATCATTATTAATTATTGACTAATTTTTAGCACCATTGAAATTAATTTGATTTATTCTTTAGGCTTGAACTTCCGCACACATCCCAGATGCAGCACTGCAGTCGTTATAATCCCATTTTCCATACTGTTGAATCCTCTCACTCCAGCAATTTCCTAATCAAAGCCCCTGGTATTTAAACTAGAAAATGTTTTGCTTGGATAATTTCTACAATTCTGAGCCTGTAGACAATGGTATTTGTTATGTTTAAATCAGAATTTATATACAACCAAACAAACAAAAATAAGAAAATACATTTTATTTTAACTTATTATTGCTTAAAGACTTATTTCATATTTCCAAAATACTTTTTAGTTTTTATTTTTGTTGCAAAACCACATGCTGATCACATACTGGCCTGTCTGCAGTCCTGGTGTGTCCTCCGTAGTGAATGGAAGTTTTTAGGGAAATAATTCCAACATTACAAAACTGGAAATCTTTTTTTGGAATGTGCTTCAGGTGTGAAATGCTGGAATAGTTGTTGTTATATATGTTACCAAATATAAAGATGACCAGACAAAACATAAAATAACATAAAATATGCTGCTCACTAATTTTTGTTAGCGGTGTATTATGGGTGTATACTGTCTGCAATTAAATAAACGATAATACAAGCCACAATACTTTTTGAAATTGCATATGTTTATTATTTTGAGGTGTAAAATGTATTCAAACAGTGGAGTTCCAAACATTGTCAGTGTCATGTCCCCTGTGTTCCATTCACAGTGCGGAAGCAGACCATGGAATAGTGGAATGGATATATTAATTTGTTTATTCTGATTAGTGTTTTGATTAATGTAATGTGGGAGGTGGTATATGGATAAAATAAAGTGAAGATGATTGCAGGACAGTTTCTCAATATCTTTGTAAATGCTGAAGCTAATGCCCTTGGAAGAGCTTATTTCCATGGTTCTTTATGTTTTCAAAGTGGAATGATACTTATTAGTTTTTCTTTCAAAATGTCTTAGAATGTAGAAATATTATACTCTTTGTAAATTCATGAGAGAATGTCCTTCACCTTAACCAGAGTAATAGTCTGTCAACATGACACATTGTGTCCACCATGTCTTGAAGAGGGAGAGACATTATCTGAGAAAATAAATTACAAACACCTCTATCTTCTATTTCAGCTCGTAGAACATCACCATCTCCATTAGTAATGAATCTGGTGTCCAGACATTGGGTAGTTTTCAACTCTTTTATCTGAGCAGCATTCACTTACAGTGATTGTGAACCATTACAGTGATAAATTCATCCTTTACTTGGGGGTTGAAATACCCTAATTCAGTTGAATGAAGATGTTCCCCATTGCCTTAAAGAAAAATACACCTTTACTTTTGACTGCATTTGCTTTACACTACACACAGCTCTGTGGTAAGCTTCTAAAACATATTCACATTTACTAGTACAATGGAACACTGCAGGAAGATGATTCAGTAAGAAATAATGAACATTGGAGTTGCATTATCAGAATATTTGCTCTCCAGATCATATAATCGAACTATACCGTATAAAGTACTAAGAGTTACTATAATTATCTAAGCCTATGAGAAATGCAGCTGTTCATGCCATCATACCCACACCTGCATATTCACACATAAAAAAAAGTGACTTTCAGCTCTGTCACTCTGAACATTGCACATCATTGACACTTTAATAGGTGTAACCTTTTCGTTTGTTAACTTTTCTTACTTTCCAGGTAAATAAATGAAAACTAGGGTCGTCATGTATTTTGCTTATCTACTAAAGAGAATGAATAACTTTCACCAAAACTGCAATCATCATCTTCCCAGTCGCCCAGTGCCATACTTTTCAGAATAGTCCATATGTAAGAATACTTGCTTGATTTAATATATTTAAACAGGCTGATTTTGGTGACAGAAATTGTGAGGAGGAAGTTAAAATAAGTTATTATCTCATTCGCTCACTGGTTTGATTTTGTTCTTGGAAGGTTCAAGAACTGGTGCTCAACTGGCCTATAAGCAGAGAAAGCTATAATTGGAAGTCGGATACTGTCATTTACTGCATATCAGCTGCATAATTGAACTGTCCACTAACAATTAAATATCTTCACTGTGCCTCAGAATCTAAAACTATAGATTTTTTATTGGCTTTAAAAAAGAATTCCGTGCACAGATTGTATGTACTTCATAATGTAATTAAGTATGGCGTATTTCAATAAACACTGAAACTGCCGTACATGAAGAGCTTAAGTAACTATGGCAGCTATGGCAATATAATCTGCTTAAGCAGAGTTAGGCTTTTGTTTTGTTGCTAGAGTGCACTACGAAACATTATTATTACACCAAATTTTGTTAGCTTGTTTCTGCCTAAAAGTTCACTACAAAATAAGCATTGCTATGTTATTTCAGAGCGAGATCAAATACTAAACACAAATTGCACCAATACTAGGCGCAACTGTAGCTCATCTGATATTAAGCCCAATTTGGCATAGGGTCCTCTGGCCCTATTAAGGATAAAAGAACAAGCAATAATAAATGCTTATGTTTTTTAATTGCACACCTACGTTATATACCAACATGAACATAAAATACATGCCATATAATGTCATACAGCCCATGTAAATGCCCAAAATGTGCATTTTAAACATCAGTTTACAGTTGGTGGCTTATTTTGGAATATATCAAAAATAAACAATTTGTGTGTGTGTGTGTGTGTGTGTGTGTGTGTGTGTGTGTGTGTGTGTGTGTGTGTGTGTGTGTGTGTGTGAAACTGAATAAGCTACTCTGTAGGATATGCATATTCACCATTGCTCTGTGTGTGTGTGTGTGTGTGTGTGTGTGTAAACATCAGACATCAAACGTGTGTAACTCGGGAATCCTGCCGCAGCTGTCAGAAGGTGAGCGCTCGGAGGTGCAGAAAGCGGTGTAGAAAACCCTGCCGGTGAGTAAAAAGCGCTCATAATACGCCACCTAGTGGACACAAACTTCATACTTTACCATCATTTTTCCACGACATGAAGCTCAGTTAAGATTATTCACAAAATATGAGTTATGGAAGCAAACAAAATGATACCTTACATGGTCACAATGCTTCTGACGATTTAAAACGTGATTTAGGCCACTGTACTGATACTAAACAAAGATGGCTTCATTTCGAAAAGTCATTATTAGAACGTATGCTGTTTTTATGTCAATCCAACTGTGACGTTTGGCAGGAATTAAGCTCGGGTCTAATGCTCTTTTGCACACGCGTGACCTGTTCAGACAAGTGCTGAATATGCTGCATAACGTAATGCATTATTGATTACACAATCATATGAAGGGTTCCTTTCTAATACGATATCTAAGAATGAAACCGGCAACCAACAGCATTTTAACAGATCCCGCACTATCATTTGCATCAGTTGCAGCAAATAATTATTTGCTATGTAGTTTGGTTAGTTTAGGGTTTATATTTTAACTAAGAAAATGCACTCCTCACACATGTGACATCATTTACCCGCCTCTGCCTGTTACTTTAGTGAACGGTTGCGCAGAAAACAGCTGGTAGCTGGGCGATTCTTACATCTATTTGTACATTTATTTATTTGGCTTCTTTAACGTCACTTATAGGCATCAGTGGCCATCCAGCGACACGCACAAGGTTAGATCAATACATAAGTTCAATCCAAGACCAGTCATACATACACAAGTCAATGACAATTTAGAGACACCAATTCACCTAACACATGTCTTTGGAATGTGGGAGGAAACCTAAGTACCCGGAGTAAACCCACGCAGACACGGGGAGGACATGTAGACTCCACACAGAAAGGACCCAGGTCTCTCTACGCTGGGATTGAACCCGGGACCTTCTTATTGTGAGGCAGCGATGCTACCCACCGAACCACCGTGCTGCCCCCTGTTTGTACATAAATATAAAATGCAAAGTCTTGTTTTTTTAATATGAGTCATTTATTGGCAATCTACAACCTGATGCAGCTTATCACAAGCATGCAGGGAACTAAGCTTTTAAATAGAACATTTGTGACAGCTATTTACAGGTATAGGGATCTACAATGTGTAATAGATAAGAGTGAGAAAATCGACTCCAAAAAAAGCTAAATATCATACAGGGGTTGCTGTCAGAAAAAAAACAGACTAGTCTTCGTCAGGCCAACTGCAGCTATTCTGAAATCTACAAGACTCTAAATACACAGCAAATCCTTGTTTTGCTATCAGCTATTTAAAGAATTGAATAGCTCTTTGCAACAGCATCTGATGTTGCAAGGAAAAAGCATCTGGAAGGCATAACACCTCAAATAAACTGATTAAAAAACAGCAGAATTCAGTACATTAGCAAACAAGTCTACTTTATAAAACAATAACCAGATGATTGTGTAATAAAATTGGCTCTAGATGTGTTGACGGACGGAGTAATGGAATTAAGGTTGAGGTCTAAGTTCTGTTTAGCCCACTGTGGGCTTAGATTAAGGACAGAAGGGCATACGATTAAATAACTGAATATTTGGAATCAAAAACCTAGATGTGTGATACTGAGAGACACTTTGGTATCAGTACAACAAATTTTACAGGAACCGTTTGTCTGTGGTGAATTCAGAACTGTATGCTGTACAATATGAATGTGTTCCAAGTGAGCGCTGTTTAAATCAATCTCACTATATAGAAGGCATGTCCACAAACGTTTATAGCATATATGCTAAAGGAACTAAGTGCTTAGTGTTCTTGGACTGCATAATCTTCGGCATATTGATCATTTCCTCAGTTGCTGAACAAAATGGATATAAACTTGCGGCTTGCCTGATCCATTCCTGCCAATATTTAGCTATGATAGCATTCAGCTGTCTGTCTTTATAACCATTAACCATTTGAACAAAGTTTTAGAATGCTTTGGCTTTGCTATTTGTGATTAATGGAGTTGCTCCCCAGTATATTTGCCTATCAGCATTTAGAGCCATGTGTAACAGTTTCGAGTTTTTGCATGTTAGCATTTGCAAGCCGAACTTGAAATTGATTGTGTTGCTGTTAATTGGGGCAGAGTGAGTTCATTATTGTGTCTGTAAAAATGTTACAAAAATGGCTGTCAAAATAAGGCATGGTTTGCCATTATGGCAGTGGCTCCTTGCGTTCAGATTTCAGTCGTGTTTTTTAAATTGGTAATGACAATTTGTTATACTGCTTAACATTTTTCACACTGAATACTTTTCGTATTTTAAATTTCAACAGCAAAGGGGGTTTATTTTACACTTTGTACTGCAGAAAAGGCAATCGCATTTCCATGTGACATAACATTACATTAATTATGAACATTTGAACATGTACAATGCAGTAAACAGAACACACACCTCACAATATGAACAGAAATCAATAAGAATAATTATGTACTATGTTAACCAGAAGTTCAGTTATATATTATACTGAAATATGGCTTGTGATTGGGTGAAGTAAACATAGGAACGTGAATTAGCATTATTTTAGTAATAATAAAACAAATCAATATGTTTGAAACATTCGAATTATTAGAGTTATGCGAAATAGTGGTATTCCGTTTGCACTGATGACATATGTCTAATTATTCATATTTTAATTAAACGATAGATTCAGACAACCAGGAATGTTCCCACTACTGCTCTCTGTGGTGAGCTGTATTAAATGAAATAAACACATGATAAATGAGCTCTAGTATCATCCAGACCACAATCAGTTATACCTTAAAACTGCATTCAGTACCATAATGTAAGGAACGATGCCATTAGAACTGATGCATTTTCATTTTTGAACATTTGTAAAGAAAACGTCACAAACCAGAAAACCAAGCTAACTGTCATAACCCATTGTAAACCCATTGCATCTTCATCTCTCATTTATCCGTTTGCTACATTAGTCTTATGAGTGTATAGCAAAAATAAAGCAATTTAAAACATCAAACACGACTCAACTGAAATACTACATGGCTCAAACCTATGGCATTCAGTTTTTCAGCAGAGCCCCCACATATGTCTGATTCCTCCCTACAAACTCTAGCTTTTTTAAAACTACTCAACATAAACACATAAAACATAATATATACACAATAAAAACAATTCCACTGACATTTACTAAATGCAGAAATCAAAATATCCACAATTCTGTGTACATTAAATATAAAAGAGAAAAGAGCTTTAAATGACATATAAACGTAAAACTTAAAAGAGGTTTTCTTTATTCCTCCCCAGCAGTTCTTCCATTCCTCCACATCCACCCAGGGGGGCCCAACCCACAGTTTAAATAACCCTGGCCTAAACGATATCTGAGCATATTAATAGCAGGCCCATTTGTGAGTTCTAAGACTGCATGGTTCATTTTGGTTAAAAATAAAACAAACATGTTTCTTGTGAGATACAAAATGTTACTTGCATGGTTTTTGTTACTGAACCGCTTTTTCCACTTTTTTTTTTTTGGTCTGTGAGAGTGGAGGTAATGGTGGAAATTACCAGAAAACATGATACAGGCAACAATAACTTGAACAGTTTATTAAATTGTAATTGGAGAAGCATTCACAGACACACAAAGTGAGGCAGAGAGAGAGAGAGAGAGAGAGAGAGAGAGAGAGAGAGCATACATCTAGCTCAAACTTGCTCTGTTGATCTTATAAGAAAATCCCACACCGAGAGCACGAGCGCTCTGACCTCAGGGAATTAATCAGGCGCGGAAGCCACACGCCCTCCCCGAGTTGCATATAATAAAAAACAGTGGCAAGACATCATTTACATTTCTGAAAGGAAGAGAAAGCATACTGTGAATTATGGGCTGGAATTTGAGAGCAAGTCTCTTCCTTGCACCGTTTTAAATGATTTGAAAACAAAATAAATGTTTATCAAATCACTTCATCTATTTCATAACCACTGTTTGAATCACTTTGGTGAATCCAAACACTGTGGCCCCAGAAAGCATAACATTTGGAGCTGTGTGTGAGACTCAGGCTCCTGCACAGATAACAGGCTTTTTAATAAGCCTTCCTGCTATGATTATAACTACACAGGTGTTGGTATTCAAGTAATAAAGTAACTTACAACACTGCGTTCTTTCTTTTTAAACACCCCCACCACACACACATGTGGGGACACACACACGCATACACACACACACACACACACACACACACACACACACACATACACACACAGACAGATACACACATATATATACACATACACACACACACATACACAGACAGACACACACACACACACACACACACACACACACAGACAGATACACACATATATATACATACACACATATACATACACATACACACACACACATACACAGACAGATATACACACACACAGATACACACATATATGCACATACATACACGCACACACACACACAGACAGATACACACATATATATACATACACACATATACATACACATACACACACAGAGATACACAGACAGATATACACACACACACACACACACAGATACACACATATATACACATACACACACACACACAGATACACACACACATATATATATACACACACACACGCACACAGAGATACACACATATATACACATACACACACACAGATACACACACACATACACACACACAGATACACACACACATATATATATACACACACGCACACAGAGATACACATATATATACACACACACACAGATACACACATATATACATACACACACACACACACACACAGACAGATACACACATATATACACATACACACATATAAATACACATACACACACAGATACACACACACACATATACATACACACACACACAGACAGATACACACATACACATACACACAGAGATACACACATGTATATACACATACAAACACACACACACACACACACACAGACAGATACACACATATATACACATACACACACACACACAGATACACACATATATAAACATACACACAGATACACACACACGCACACTATGCAGATAAATAAAAAAAATGAATAATTGACTGATCAAGTAATCTTGCCACAGTTTGTTTATAATCACTGATCATTTTATTATTTACACCTTGTTGTTTTTCTCTCGTTGTCCATTTGATCAGTTCCACTTACCATAACTTATAGTTCTAAATTTCACAGACTATCGTCCATCTGTTTCTCTAAATACCCTGTCCGTCCCCTTTACTCTGTTCTGTAATAGTCAGGAGCCCCACAGGACCAGCACAGATCAGGTACTATTTAGGTGGTGGATCATTCTCAGCACTGCAGCCACACTGATGTGGTGGTGTTAGTGTAGGTTGTGCTGCTAGTATTGGATCAGACATAGCAGTGCTGCTGGAACATTTAAACATTGTTCACTGTGTAGTCTGTTAGAAACATCTACCGTGGTGGATGTAAAGTCAGAAACAGCAGCTCATCTGTTGTTGCAGTTTGTGTTGGTCATCCTCTAATCCTTCACCAGTGCTCACAGAGTTCTGCTTACAGGATGCTGATCGCTGGACATCTGACAGGCGATTGATTGATTTTCCAGCAGCGACATTGAGGTGTTTTAAAACTCCAGCAGCGCTGTTGTCTGATCCACTCATTCGAGTCATATAATTGTTCAGTTACCTCAACAGTGCAATTAGATATTCAAAAGCAAACTGATTTGTTTCGGATTATTTCCATCGTTTTTATGGTGTTTCATGCCTGAATGGTATCTGGACATACTCTGGCTGGATTAAGTTTACACCTATCATTAAACTACAAACATAGTGTGTCCAGGTGATTTTTTTTTTGTTAGAGCTTTTCTAATAAGTCACTTTAGTTTTATTTCCTGCAACCTGTATGGTTTCTCACTGGTTATTACAAGTGTATTATGTGCTGTCAGGTGTGGGCAGAAAGCACATATAACAAGCACAGAAGAGTCTGCTTTGGTTCTGGAGGCTTTGGTTGGCAGCTGCTTTCATTTCTGTTGTGGACAGCAGTCCAGAGAACATTTTGGACATGAGAGAGCTGTTGGGACTGGTAGAAAAGAATTGTGGCTTGTTTCCCAGATGTAGAATACTTGTCATTTTTGGTGTGTGGTGCCAGACATTCAAGTTAAGTCGTGGGAAAGTGCATCCACTGACCAGTGGTCAGCCATACACGAGGAAACGACAGTCACAATAACTCTGTATCTCCCTACAGGTACAGGGTGCAGCCGTTTGTCCCACATTTTAGTCTCAGCAAATCAGCGTTATGCATATGTATCTGGTAGATTTGTTTTGGCTATTGAAAGTGTTCCTACACATGTACATTACATTGATAAAAACTCTAACTGATTTTAGAGGTCATAAATGGATTGAAGGACAGTTTGCTGTTAAATCTCCCCTTTTGCATGGCATTTTTAACAAAGGAAAATAGTTTTCATATTATTTCTGTTAACAAAAATCGAGGTAGTGTCACAAATCAAAAATACAAAACAAATTCAAAGGAGATTGTCCTGTGCTGATAAAGTACGGACTGAACTGACTCTTAAATTCACTTTGATTAGAAAAAAAAGCACCTGCCATACAGTGTATATAATGTAAGTAATGTGTATAATGTGTTCTTCCTATGTCTGTACACTAAATTGTCTTTTATAATTTTGATTCTTAAATAAATTATACATGTTTATAAAACTTGCTATGCCAAGTAATGTAGGTGTAATCAGTATTGGTGATTGGACATAATTTCAAATTAAAACAACTGGTGAAAATACATTTTGTTATGATTATATATTTAGCAAAAATAAATACTATAACCAAATAATTGCACTACAGCGTTTTTTTATTTGCCATTTTGGTAGCGATCAGAAACATCATGATAATTATCATATATTGTAAAAAATGCATTTAAATGTCATGTTATTGTTATAAATTACAACGTTTTGCGCTTGAATTCCTTCTATAATCCCTGATACACTTACGGGTTAGAGTACTGTTTAACCAAAAGGTTTGCATTATAAAAATAATTAGTGGTAAGTGGTAAATGAATCATTAAAAGGTGAATACAGAACATTGAAAGTAGGGGCCAGCTATAGGCAGAGCTGACATACATAAATGGATGGAATGCACTTATTCAGGGTTTTTTTTGGGGGGGGGGCTGGTACCAATTGTTATGGTGCGGACAGGACACAGAATGAATAATGTCAGCATAGAGCGGGCATAAGGTGAAATTTGGGATGGGGGGCAGTATTGAGTAATGGTGGGAATGGATGTCTTAATGGACTTGATTTTGAAAAATACTTTGGCATATTCTGAAGCAAAACAAATACAATACAATGCAATTTACTTGTGCATTTAAATGTTAGAAGTTTTTGAAACAGTTTATACCGAGCATCAAATACTTTTAACCAAATAAATTGCAATACATTTGAGATTCTTGTCATACTTGAACACCTTAAAAATACTATTTTTAATACTATGAAGACTTGCATGAAACGTGCTTTAGAAATACTTCTGACACTTGGGAAATGTATAAGTAGTACACTTTATCAAACCGATTTATCAATCATTTTTAAAACCAGCATTTACTTAATCATTTCTTAATTCATTTAAACAGTTATTTATTTTTTTAAACATTTTTAAAAGAAGAAGAACAAGACTTGATTGAACAAGGGTGATTGTCTGCATAGGCTGTCTGATGCTACTCTGGCTCGATACATGGTTTGACTACTCTACATTATCTCTAGGTTTGTGTGAGGGTAAAAGGACTGTGGTAGCCTAGCAGTTAAGGTACTGGACTCTGAATCAGAAGGTCCAGGGTTCAAATCCCACCTCTGCCAAGCTGCCACAGTTGGGTCTTTGAGCAAGACCATTGCTAACTGATAGTATGTGACAGTACATTATGTGAAAAGAATACAGATATTTTCACAATGCATGTTTTAATGCTTTCGGGTAAAAACATGACAACCAGAGCACATTGTGTACCCATAAAGCAGTTCAGCCCTCCTGCTGTAACCAAATCGTCCTAAAATCTCCGTTTTATTTTAACTGCCGCCTTGTTTTCACTTCCTCTCACTCGTTCATCATGTCATTCTGGCGTCGTGTCATTTCCAATGCCTCGGCTGAGCAGCAGTACAGCTTAAGAGTCCACAAATTTACCCATGTATTTCCTTCATAATAAAAGCAATCACTAGCAGTCATATATTAGTGAGAAAAGGGCGCAGAGCCGAGTCAGCTGTGTGTGTGTGTGTGTGTGTGTGTGTGTGTGTGTGTGTGTGTGTGAGTGAGTGTGTCTCAGGGAAGCAAATCTAAACTTAATTAAACTCTACCTCATGTGAGTGTGTTCGTGTGGGTCAAGTTTATATATCGTAAGGACAAAATTTCACTGCATGGACAGGTAATTGCTTTTTTTTTTAAATTACCAAACAAGCAAAATAACAAAAAGATTAGTTTTTGTTTGTTGTAGGTGCTGTTTGGTTTGGATTAGGTGTATTAATCACATACAGTAATATAATGTAAATGGAAAGTCCCCATAATGACACAAAGACTGTGTGTGAGAAGCTGACCGTTGACCCGAAAAAATCTACATCTAAAAGTTCAGGCTAAATCCACTTTTTGACATTGATACATTTTCTTAAATTTTGTCCCTTTACAAAAACAACAGAGTTTTAATGGTTAATAAATCCGGAGAGAGACTGCAGTTATACAACACCCAGCTCTTATTAGCTCATATGTTATTGTAAGTGATTGGATAAATTAGATAAACGGGAGTGATGTATGGCGTTCTGTGAACGCTGTAATTGACATCGGCTGAACGATTTCACAGTCCCATTTTAATTGTATTATGGAAAATGTCAGTCCCCTGCATGTTCAGCGTAATGTTTTCTACTTTCCAGAGTGTTTCATACATTTTTCAAATTTCTAATATTATTGTCTTTTACTTTTGTTAAGTTTTATGCTATTACTGTTTTTATTTAGCCATGTACGGTAAGGTTTCATGCATTACTTAATGGACAGGGCCTTCCTTTGCTCTCAAAACAGCCTCAGCTTTCCTTGGCATGCTGTGGGAAACCTTTCTTTGAGATTCTTCTCCTTATTGATATAGTTTCATCATGCAACTCCTGCAGGGTTTTCTTCTGATTTTCAGATGCACTTGCTTGCTGAGAGTCTCTTAATCTGCCACGTTTTGAAGATGTTCTATTGGATTCAGTTTCTCTAAACTCAGTTGTCTTGTTCATGAAACTAGTTTAAGATGACTTTTTCTTTGTGACATTTATCTTGCTGAAAGTAGCCATTAGAAGATGGGCAATACTGAAGCAGGCTATGGATTTCAAATGATGATTGATTGCTATTAACGGCCATATTGAGCCAAGTATTAGTAGTATTAGACATCTAATTTATTAGCAACAAATCACTTAAACAGTGATTACACTGCATTTAGCCAATGTCTCTCGAGATTCCACAAAACTGGCATGTCACTGTGATCTGTTGCTGCCCAAAATGTATTTAACTGTTACACCTACCTCATCTGTGCCAAATTTGTTTATTCACTTCCTCTGCAATTCAAATTCCTTGTTTGTACCAGTCCCGTTTTAGAGTTCAGAACTTTATTCCATAAGCTTTGTGTGATATCTGTCTACACTTGTCTCTTCTCTCTGGCCCAGCCTACAATTAACTTTTTAAGGTCACAGTTTTTGGACAGAAATCAGCAAATCTCAGAACGTGCTAATGTTTTGGGACCATCTCTAATATGTAAATATTCATATTCAGTGCATTTCAGATGAGCACAGCTGACGCTCCTGTGGTCGATAACTCGTGCGATATATATTTTCTGTCTGCATTCTGTCTGTCTGTCTGTCTATCCATCTGTCTGTCTCTCTGTGTCTTCTACAGAACTCATAAATAAACCACTAACATGGCATTTTAAGCAGGGCCTGAGTGGTAATTGAACATTTTTTACAGGCAATATCAATTGGAGCAAATAAATGTTATCTCTATCAACATAGGCTGTATAAATAGAATACAATGAAAACATCAATGACTCAATAGAAAAATTTATGAGCTGCTGCTCAGCACTCCTAATTCTGTACTATTGAGTTTCATATTTTTGTATGATGTCCAGTGCGTTAGAGCATCGAGTGAGAATGAACAGACTCTTGGGCTGCTTTAATTTGATTGCACTTGCATACCGTCCAGTGGGACTCTTTTAGGCTTATATGATGTTTTATGAATCTTTTTCTTCTTGGTAAAAACATTTTCGTCAGTCTATCTGAAGCTTGGCTTAATTCAGAGGTTCCCAGCTAAATGTGTGAGTGGAAGCTTGGGTGCCATTTGTGTTTGTGGGTTGGAATGTATGTACGTATGTGTTAAGATGCAATTAATGGGAAAAGGGAGCAATGTCTAGCATCTAAACGAGCTTTTATTAGTTACTGACCAGATTGTGCACAGAAGCATGTTGTCACAATTTGTATAGTCACCCTTTAAAAGAAGTTGCAGATTGTCAGCCAGTGACTGACGTGACAAACAACCAGACAGCGGTGATATAATATGAAGAGTAGCTGCTTTCATCCCACTTACACTGATATGGGCCAATGGATCCTGTTTGGGACACCAGCACCAACTGATTCTTGAATTACAAGCCTGGAATGGCGTTTAAACCCAGGTCTTTAGCTGCTACTACAACTCTGTTGGAGCTTCTCAGACTCTGTATTATAATAATCTGGTACAGCAGGAGCATTGCTGAAATAAACCATGGCTGAAATACACATTCAGGTAGTGGAAACATGGAAATGTATTAAAAGAAATCTCCAGACAATGGCAATCTTACTGACAGTATTGGCACTGTTAATAAGGTGAGGGATGACTGGACAAAGTACTAAGAAATAAATAATACAAGAGGGAGCTTGTGAAAACACTGAGAAACATGTGGCCTTATTTCTTCGTTCGAAATGCTTAAAGCCTCATTTCTAACAGACTTGCATGAAGGCCTTTTATAGAAATGAGACCATTTGAGAGGTAGCAGGTGGTTTTCATAATGACTATTTTTAGAGAAAATGATCCATGACCATGGATTCATTTCACCTCATGTTTGACGATTCTATCCTTACACTTGCTGCTATGTCTTTTTTTTTGCCAGTTTTGTTCTTGTGTGTGAGAACAGAGTAACTTTTTTTGCACTTCATACAGTTACTATATTTTCTGGATACTCTAGCAGGTGTTTAATAGTTTAGCCCAATTCTAACGTTCCCATTAGATAAATGTTTTACTGTAGCATGCTACAACATAATCCGCTTCATCAATAGGACAAACAAAAGCATTACATGTTAACATGTTGCAGTCTTTTGACATGATGAGGACCTCAGTGGTGAGCTCTGTTTTTATGAGTGGGGAAGAAAAGGCAGTGACATTGAGCAACATGCGTGGAGCCTTGTGCGAAAGTTTGGATATCCTTGGTAAAATTATACTGCTCACCAAAATTAGGGCGTACTTCAAAATACAATATCCCGTAATGAAATATCCCCTAATTTTTGTAAGCAGTCTATATACTTTATTTTTCTAAATGGAAAGACTTTAACACGTGCTCTGGTGACCTGGGTTTGAGTAACAGCTGGCCTGGCATCATGCAATTGACTGTGCCTGAGGAAACGGAGGCCAGACATGGGGGATCATTGTAACAGCTACCGATTTGTCTCTGCAGCTACCGATACCATTGTAACAGCATTGTTGTGTGACCACTAGCCCTTTCTGAGCCATGTGCCATGTGGGCCTGGTGCTCTGCACAGCCTGTTCTTCTGTGTTCACCCAGTGAATTCTAGGACAGGCTCTAGAGCCAGTGGGGAGAAGTTAACCCATTCTTAAACATAACATATTTCTGCAAATGGTTTGTGCAGAACTGTGCCCCTTTGCATGGTGGTGTGGCATCTCTGTGTTTATACCTGTGGCAGAATCTTATAATTATAGGATCGAAGTTACACTAAGTTAAGGTGTCTACATTAAAGCAGGTTTCCCAATTGCTGAGTGGGACCTCCACATTTTTACTCAGTACTGACCAAGTCATGGTGCTGTAGTCAGCACTGTCACCTCACAACTCCAAGGTCCCCGGTTCGATCCCAAGCCCCGACTCCGCCTGTGTAGAGTTTGTATGTTCTCCCCATGTCTGCAAGGGTTTTCTTTTGGTACCTCACTTTCCACCCACAGTCCAAAGTCATGCATGTTAATGCATGCAAGGTTAATTGGTGTTTCCAATGTCTGTGCTCTATAATGGATTTATGCCCTGTCGAGGGTTGTTGCAGCCTGGTTAGGCACCAGCTCTCCCATAACCCTGACTAGGATAAGTGGATAAGCTAATGAGCGAATGGCTGGGTCATTGTCTTTTAATATTATTAGCCTATTTACAGACAATCTCTCTTAACATGCAGACAGAGCCTTCGTCTGTCTATGGAAAGCACTGTTCTATTTTATTCAGAGGCACCACAATCTTGAGCATTTCATACCCGAAGATTTTCTTCTCCTCTGTTGCTTTTGGATTATAATCAGATCCAAATTTTACTTCTGCTGCTGATCTGTTGTAGTTCAGCCAGTGAGATAAACTGCCGTGTGACCTAAGAAGAATCCACTTTTGTACAAGCTTGGATGAGAAACCGATTCTCACAGTTTCAGTAATGTTACCTTAAACCCAACTTTAAAACTTTACTATGACATTGGAAGAAAAATATGGCATGGCAAGATGTCAGCAGTATGATTTGCAGTGAGTTTGGAATAAAAACATTAGCAGCAGCCTCCAAAGTCGAATTTGTCTAGGGAATTCTATAATTTAGAGCCAGACCTGTTGGCATTCGATCTAATTATATCGCCGAGCGTTGGATTGTACAGTCGGGTCCAAAAGTCTGAGTACACTACCAAAATATTTAATCAAATTTATCAAAAGCTTACATCGAAATGTTGCCCAATCAGGATTCCATTCATTAAACTACGTTTTTACTGGCTGAAAGCACCATAGATGATCGTTCATAGCACATTGAAAAGTGAATGTAAAGAATGACAATAAACTACAGCCAAAACTATAAATGCATGTATAATAATGATTTGACGAATCAGTGAAATTAAAACAGACTTTTGGTATTGTCATTCTGAATAGTATGGCTCAAATGAGATAAACTAGCATACAAATAAATAAAAAAATAGAAAATTTAGAAAACGGAGGCTAAGGGCTAAACAAATGTCATCTTTTTGAAAAGGTTTAATTCTTTCACTCTCATTCATTCTTTGTTTTATTCTCTGTCTCTACTGACCATTTAAAGTCCAGGCCAAACATCATTTTCTTTTCTGACCTTTCTGAAGACGCCCACTCGTCATCATTAAAAACTAATAAAACCAAACTTTAGCAACGCTTGGCGGCCGATTTCTTTGCATTGGTCCAACGTGAAAACGCTCTGCTGACCTCTTCTTGTCTAGTGACAAATGTTTAAATCTTATCCAAGCAGGGAAGTTAGAGGCCATTTCAGAACAGAAAACATTTTAAAAAGACAAAAAAGCAATACAACTTGTTTGGCTCTGATGTCTGTTGAGATGAGGCACATACGTGATCTTTCGTCTCAAGAAGAAGCAGCGTGAAAATCTGTTTACTTTACATTATCAGGAAAAGAGGTGCCTTAGGAATACCTTGTGACCTAAACCCAAAACGCAACTCAAACCTCAGCTCTTCAGAGGCTGGAACCAGGGTGGCCTCAGTACCATGAACCAGTGCTCTACTGCTGAGATGCAATGGTTATATAACCTGCATCTGGCAAGGTGTTTGTCCCATGAGGTCCTCTGTACAGGATACAAGTTTGTCAATCAATACCTAAAGTGCAG
>JAVSBV010000067.1:2171092-2187453 GCA_033117975.1 Parotocinclus spilosoma | reverse complement strand
GTGTGTGTGTGTGTGTGTGTGTGTGTGTGTGTGTGTGTGTGTGTGTGTGTGTGTGTGTGTGTGTGTGTGATGCTGAAAGCGCATGCTGAAAGTTTGGCTGAACTCTGTTTGCCCTGCCCTGCTCTGTAGACTTGTGTGTGACAGCCTTAAAGGAGCCGTTCAATCCACTGCTGCTGATGCTCAATAGAATTAGTGGTGATTTTATATGATTTTGAAGAGAGGGAGTGAATTGGGGAAGCAGAGTAGATTTCCTCTCTTTTGTGGATTAAGGGAGTATTAAGCATCCCACACGGAACCCGATGTGGCTAAACCTCTTGTTTAACTTGATTTCCCTCCTCGATGAGCAGCGTTTTGAGGAAAGAATCAGTCATTCCTAAAATCAAATTAAATCAGTAACTTATGTGAGATTTCCTCTTGCTAATTTCTCTCATTTTCATTGACTGATGTTTTTGCCCTGCAACATCTGAGCCGTTTTCTCTTCTCATCAAATCCCCCCCACCAAAAGATTATACATTTAAAGGATGCACTGATCCCAGGTTTAAATTTTCCTTACAAGAGTAGCTAAATAATAAATGGCACTATTGGTTAAGGTAAGTATAAAGAATCCATGTGGTAAACAACTTGATCGTAAAGTACAATGAGAATCCAAACTTCTTTTCAACATGTTTACGAATAAAAGGTAAAAGCAGCACTGTCTGGATAATATTGATATGCTTACAGTGTTGACGAAAAAGAAGCTTAGTTTATTTCAGCATTACCAAACAAGTCAACATGCATGTGCGATCCTATGCACTCTATCCAAATGTTTCTGAAAAATGCAAGAGTATATTAACCATATAATTCTTCCCTCAACCATACGTCTTTAACCCGTCCTACTTGCTTACATTATATTCACAGTTTACATTTCTGTCATTTAACATACACTCATATCCACAGCGGCTTACAGTACAGTACAATTGCGAGTTAAAAGCCTGGCTAAAGGTCCCAACAGATGACCCATTCAACTTTGCAGAGGTGGGATATGATACCAGGACGTTCTGGTCCATGGTCCAGTCTCTAGCCCACCACAGTCCTTTCTATTTTTGATATTACACATTTGTTTGTTTTATACTTGTTCTTACTATCATTAAAGTTAGAATTTTAACACCATAGATTGGCTTTTAGAGTCCCACCCCCCTCCCCCATCGAAAGAGCTGTTGGTTCTTCGACTGCATTCGTCTCCCTCTGTTCCAGTATGACCTAAACCCATTCCAGTCCTAAACTTAATTTATTTTTCTTTAGGTCAAAGCCGTGTTAACAGTAAGGCATCTCTGCTAGATTTATAAAGTAAATCAGTATGATGATGTATTATCACTACTTACATCAAGTCATCCAAATTTTACTCCCATCACTACTACGATGTATGATCTTAAAAATTAGTGACCATCATTTATTAATGAAAAAGTTACATGGATTTCCCACTGAAGCCTAATTCCCAATGGTTTCCCAACCCTTGAAGTCATAAAAAGGCTAAACACAATATTGTGGGATTGTGGTCTTAATGCACTATGGACCAGAAGCTTCAGAGAGTTCAGTTCCCACCTCTGACAAACTGCACCTGTTGGGTCCTTGAACAAAGCCCTTAACCTTTAATTGCCCGGATGGTAAATTTGTATCAGTTTTAAGCCGCTCTGCTAAATGACATTAAATGTCTAAAAGTGAATCTGCTTTTAAGGAGGCTGCACGTCAAACATGGCAAAAATCCAACAGCAGGCACCAGCATTATACTGAGCTTCAGAAGTGCATGACGTTCGACCCACTGCGTACTCCTAGCACAAATGCTACATTGGCCAAGAGAGGCTTCCCATTGCAACCTTTCATAAGTAAAAATCTTAGCATAAAAATGATTTATTTCCATCTGACCAGGTGTTCATCAGTTCAGCAGTAGAGCTCACGTATGACCAGCCATGATTGTGAAGTTTCGTGTTCCTATGTAACTTCTTTTTTGTGTATAATGGGAAGAATAAGCTTAATGTAAAAATGATTACTTTTTGAAGTTGACAAATACATAAAGATATTCATTATCTAAACATTTAGCCCATTTTCAAAATAATTTTGGAATCGATACCTGAAGAGTCTATAAGCAGAATCGAAATTGATAAAAAGTGAATGGTGCAAAACAAAACAGTAAGACGGTAAAACAGAGACGTTACATGCACAAAGCCTGATTATTAAACTTTATGCTGGTCCATGCTTATTTAAGGCTATTTAAACCTAGTAGTTATTCCCTCTGTCAGGAAAGGCACATGTTCCTTTAAGACTACATTAGATGTGTAGTGTGAATTTGATGACTCCGCTGCATAGGGTTCATAGAGTTTATAATGCCAGACGTCTCCACAGTCAACTTGCTGACTTGTTCTCTTGGGAGTGGGACTGGATAAAACCTCAGAGATGCTTTGATAACCCTTCTGCTCGTATAAGTTCTCGCCCATTCCCTTTCTCTCTCCTGCGGTCAGCATGTCTGTCTGCCTTTACTGCGTGCTCGTCTGAATATACACACACTTGTATGTGTCTGTGTTACCGTATAGCCACGGACAGCAGACATTATATTTTGTGTTCGATGGCAGTACGATATTCCCTTTTCTTCACAATGCTGTATTTAGCCTGGTTTCTCTCCAGCCATGTCAAATCTAGGTTAAAACCTTTCGGGTGGTATTTCACTATATAAGTATACTACGAGGCGGCACCGCTCTCAAATTCATGATGCCACTTTAAGCATTTGGCAGTATTTTTCTCCTCCTACTCCCGATCAGTCTGGTTGGAGAGGACCGTGTGGCCCAAAAATGTAACTTCTTGGACACACCAAGATCTCACCCTAAGCAGATAATCACTCTCGTAGAGTGGCTTTTCATAGCGACCTGTCATTTTGTAGTCAGTCAAACAGTGATGCTCAACGTTTTTGCTTTTGTTACTGGCCTGAAATGAGCCTGTTCTAACACCTTGTCCACTGAAATACCAAAGCATTAGGTCAACAGCTCCTCAACTTTCTTATACTGAAGGAGTAATCAAGTGTTTTATAAGTTAATATGTCCACCAGATCATGTGATTAATTACCAGGGAGAATTCTGGCATGTTTCACTATTGTTTTGATATCCAGTTCCAGAGGCTTTATTATGCCCAGATAACATGCGTAATTACAAAAAAATAAAAAAATAAAATTATTTATATAGCGCTTTTTACAATGGTGCATTGTCTTAAAGCAGCTTTACAATATTATATTATCTTAAAGGCCAATCCAAAGTTGAGCAAGCCTAGGGCGACAGTGGAAAGGAAAACTCCCTAAATAAAGAAGGAAGAAACCTTGGGAGGACAAAGACTCTAAAAGGGACCTGTGCTCCATGGGTGGCCTAGATGCTAATTGAATAATTAAGTTATAGTAATAATAAAATTAAGTCGATAATAAAATTCTAAATAAAGGAATTACAGGATTTTGTTTGCAAATTTCGCTTTTATTCCACAGAAACTAAATGTAGACTGAACAACCCACACAATATTTAAGATGTTGACCCTGTTGTGCACTTTGTTAGTTGCACTTATGTGTGTCACTATAGATTATGCTACTGTACCAAATTCAGCTTGACTCAATAAATGGTTGCTTGCATTGAGTGTCTGTTAAATGCTGGTAAAGCGTGACTGACATGGTAATCTAAACGTATAGTTCCATGTAATTAGAATTGCTAAACAGGGAAATCAAGAAACAAAATAGCATTTGACTGTACAGATATTTTGACTTTGCAATAGGAATCCAATAACACACAAATATGCAGTCAGCGGAAAACATGCTCTGAATTTTGCGTGCCATAGAGTCATATGATGGGAGTGATGAGCGCTGGGAATTGTAGCGACAGTCAAAGCGTTTGTGTTCTCTTTTAATACATTAATCATTCAATAAATGCCATGAGATATTTAATACTTTTATAAAATAAGCTCCATGTTAATGATTTTGCCAAACATACTCTTCTGTGCAAGGAAGCCAGCAGTGCGATTTGTCAGAAAGTTTCCCCATCGTAAATCAAGCGGTTTCTGTATTTATAGTCCTAATCTAGTCAGTGTGGGATTTTTAAGGGGGATGTGATGAAGCCAGTTCAACTGCATATCTCTAGTGAGAAATGTAAACACTTGGAGATGTTGCCTTTAAGCCGTTGCTTCATATAAGCTCAATTATATTCCCCTATGATGTTAAATTTAACATGTTAATACATTTTTTACTGGTGTTAATCATATTTTATCATGCATAGCACTATTATTCTATAGGGAACAGTCCTGTGTAGTGCTTTTAGATCCTATTAGTTGCAAGGTGGGACCTCCATGGATCAGGCATTGCACTAGTGATGTAGTGAAGACCATGATTGGGAGTGAAAGTAACACCAGATTATAATTGGTTTTCATCATATGACAATAAAAGAAAAGGGTTATTTTATCATTTATATGACCTCAGATGGCTGATCTTTACAACAATTCCTTACACCTTACCCCAAGACCACGCTTGTTTGTGGTCTATGTGTACTACAACACTACTTAGCATGTCCCGTGTACCATTTCTAACTATTTTCGCACTGTGGCGGGTACTAGTGTTGTAGCACTTCAGTCTGGTCTCGGTCTCAAAACCCTAAATGAGCGTTCTTGAACTTGAACACATTTTAACACTGAGTCTTGTCTTGGGGTAAGTTGGATTTAAATTGTTGTTGAGAACACTTGAGTCGAATGCGTCTGTCTGAGGTAATGCTAATAATAAATTAAGCTGTTTCTATTGTTAATAAATATCAAGAATCCATTCAATCAGAATGATTCAGTTCTTTTTCTACATGCCTAAATAAAATCTGCTCTTCTCGTTCAGTATCCAAACCATGAACACGTTTTATTTTGAATCGTCTGACGTTAAGCCTTTGTGTGCATTTTCACCCTCTCACTTCACCATGCCCGCACAATCTGGAATTATTATTATGGTTTTACATTTAATAATAAAATGGATAGATGTTGGATGGATGTTGTTGTTTATATTCAGATCACTGTATGGGGTGATTCTGATCAAGTTTGACAGAAAGGGGGAAACGGAATCATCGCCATCATTTACTTCCTAAATTTACATTAGTTTAGTCTAAGACTATAATATAATCATTTAGAAAAAAATTGGGTTAACATAAAACTTCGGCTGAGGTGTACACCTACTGCAGAAGGGGGAACATACCAGATGTTCATGAATTATGACATTCATCAAGTATGACAGCGTTTATGAAAACGTAGTAAATTAGAGAAAATGCAAAATAGAAGCATTTTACTAGCATGCGCATTCTGTTTATACAGTTGTAAACGCACTGAAAAATTCCTTTTAAAGCTGAACTAGTTGCGCTTTTGCTTATTTACTTTGAAACAATGTGGCTGTTTTTAAATGTACAGTGCATGCTACTTTCCTGGGATTAGTACTGGAGATGTCAGTCAGCGCATTGGACACTTGTGCTGACTCAGTCGCCGAGTGCTACTGATGTGGAGGTTTACGAGCACAGTTTTTTCGGAGACCGTATGAGTGACTAGACTGTGTGTCTGTGACTGCTGGGACAGCAGAAGTCTGGAAGTGTGCCTGCCAACTGCAAGCATATTTTGTGGGCCACAATGTCTTAGAGGACACACCGCGTTAATGAGAGACCAATCGACACTAATCACATGTACGTGCTAAGCCAAATACGAGTTAAAGGCCAAATACAGTATGCCTAAACTTGACTCCTAGGGCGAACTCCAGTAAATTGGGATACCTAGTCTTCTAGTGCTATTTTGCAGACCCATTATGGTTCGGATCAGTCTTGTTATGACGCAGTGCTTCAGACACGATCCGGTGCAGCCAAAACACCATGTTCACATACGCTTTGGCTCATAACGTTACGAACAGAAAGCTGCATTTAGATTTTGTATCATGAACAGTCTCGTCCGTGTGCCAGTCTATGTGCAGGCCCGCCTGGGTCGGTCCAAAGGGAGGTCTGTTAAGTTTTATATAGTGGCCGCTGCACCCAGGGTGGCACTGCTGCACCCAACAAACTCTGCTCTCCCAAAATACTTCCCAGAGAGACTCGGCGTTGGTGGGGTGCTCCTTCAATCTTGGACAGAAATAACCCTAACAACCATTTTAAAATTCGCCTTTGGGCCAGTTTCGACAGACTCAGATCTGCATCTGCTATTTTATCTGTACTAGAGCTATTTTGAAGTGGGAGGTTTTGTCTGTCTTTGGAGAATCCAGTATTACAACTTGCAAAAATGTCTCGTGAGTTCTACCAAGAATATTCTTTAGGAGGACACCCACTGCACCACATGACCTCCAAATGTCTATCTCACTCTTGACCCGTGAGTTGATTGTCTTTTTTTTTTTTTTTTTTGGTCAGCTCTTCAAGAACACCATTTCTTTGTGTAGGTTTTTTCATGCAATTGTGCAAACTTTAGTGACGCAACCTTTGACTGTCAAGGGTACAGAGCATGTCTCAATATCTTTGCAGGAAAATAAGGTGCCATTTCCTCAATCTCACTTCTTCAAACATTTCCTCTGTGTATGCTTGAGCACTTTCCCACGCTTAGGTGGCAGTGGGCCGTGCCCCTGATTACAGCCCAGCAGGTCAAGGCTCCAGGATGGTGCTGGTTTTTGCCAGTCTATGTACTTTTGATAGTGAAGGTGAGAAGATGAATACGATTGCTCGTAATTATATGTTTGAATGTTTATTAAAGCATTTTCCATGTTCTATGGCTGGATAGCTGGGTAGGTTGGTGGGTGAGTGAATGGATGGGTATGTAATATACCCAATCAGTCACTACCACACTAATATTTTGTTGGTGGTGAATTGAGTCCTTCAAGGATCGAACATATTTGTCCAGCACTTCCAACAGATGCATGATCTGATTCTGAACTGGGGAATTTGGAGGCCAGGTCAATGCCTTGAACTGGTTATGTTCCTCTTGCCCTTCCAGAACAATCGATACCAGCTGGACGGGGGCATTACGCTGTTGACAGAGCCTATTACCATTAAAGAGAATACTGCTACCTTGAAGGGGTGCATGTGGTTTGCAACAATGTTTAATTACCAGGAGAACAGTGTCCAGTGCGTCACACTGTCAGGGATATATACAGGGTTAAATGTAGTAAATTTAATGTAATGGCTGATCTTTGTTTATTGTTGAAAATTGTTGGTGAAGATACAGTATAATAAAGTAGTAAAGACATTTCCTATTTATTGATGTGCAAGAATTTGCTAGACACTAATCTAATCACCATATTACTCAGCAGCAAGGTTTGGTGCCACCCAGACAGTAAAGTGACTCATTATATAGTATGATTGCTATAATTGGAAATGAACTGGCAACGAAATATCAGTGTCAGAGATTGGATCAGTGTGTGATTAGATTGTACATATTTCCCAATTCACTCTCTTGCACTGTAAACGTGCATGATGCTGACTGGCAATGCATGGGACTATGTATAACAGTCATGTTGCATCAGTCATGCCTGTTATACTTTACTTTACTTAACAGAAGAGTCTTACTTATGCCTTGTTTATGCTGGATATGTTTATGCTTCCATCGGGCATACAAAAGGATCACTCCAAAAGACAGTAAAGGCCATTGGCCAGGTTTGAATGAGTGTGGGTGCAACCGTGACTCTCCTAGATGAACCCATGGATGCACAGTTTAGGGCATATATGCAGCATCCCAATCTCCAAACATTGTACTAAACTGATACACAATTTAGTATATTGTATATGATAGGAATGCACCATTTATTCTGAGTCTATACATTTTGTGAAACAGGCCGTTGACCAAGCGTACTGTGTGCAAACGATATGAAAATGCAGCAGAGATACCGCTATAAACAGTACTACTTACAATAGGACATACACTTAAAAACCATTAACAGCTCGTAACTTACAGAAAAGTCTGTAAACACATCAACTGAGTTAGAACAGCCTATAGTCTAGTCAAATGACTGCCTTCTGTACTTAAACTCTTGCCTCTGTACAGTGTAGGTTGCATGTTTGTGCCCACATTATTGTTGTTCAGCTTCGATCATGTGGCTTTGATCATTAAAGCAGACCAATAAAGATCGTTAAACTTGGTCAGATGGCCGTTACACAGCTTGGTAACACAGAGTTCAACTAATAAAAATGACAACTTTACTGAAACTGACTGGAAAACAGTTTTAGAAATATTTTTGCATAGTATTTTAAAATAAGTATTTTAGGTATTTTGAAGTTGGAATTATATAAGGGTTGTGTGTTCCACAGGTGCGTTACCTGAAGATTATTGAGAAGAGCGGATACCAGGCACTCCCATGGGTACGATACATCACCCAGAATGGAGGCAAGTATAAAGACCATGAATACCAGCTTCCCGTCTAGTACAGTAATACTCTGGACAATGTGAAGTCAAAAGTGACACATTAAATAAGCACAGCTGTAGATGAAGAATTCTAGAACTAACTAGAGACTACTATGCAAAAGGCTTAGACCACCATTAGGTTAGATATATAATCTGAGCAGTGGATTAATGGTCATATATAATTATTTCACAGTCCATTTGTGTAAGAATCAGAAAAAACAGATACTATATTCTATAGTGGCAAGTATTTATTGTGACCTTCCCTTCCACTTTAGCAATATCAGCATCTGGAATGGATGCCAAATTGATTCTTCTACATTTAGAATAAGCTTGGTCAGGAATGGGCTTTATGGAAGGATAACAGCCAAGAAATCACTTTTCAGAAGTGGAACAGAATGAAAAAGCGAAGCTAAGCTAAAGCTGACAAAGACTAGAATAACATTAGTGGAAAAGAACATTATGGAGTGTCAAATTTAAGTGTGACATTTTATATATGGCTATTAAATCATTGCTAAACATCAAATCTAAGGGTGGCCTAAGACTTCTGTACAGAGATGTATATCCCTGCAAATTGCCCTTGAGCAATGCTTTCTGTACTCACTTATTGTCCTTACACACTATATTACACTCGCTCTATATTTGTCATTGATTTTCGAGAATATTGCAGAAATTGGGCAACAATTAGGCAATTTAGTAAAAGTCAGAAAGAGAAAATAGTGTGTGAAGATGCAGTAAGCTATTTTAAAAGAAAAAAGAGGATGTTTGAGAGCAGCGGTGCTGTGCTGTGTCAATAGCGAGATGGAGCAAGTTGTGTAGCGTACATTGTGTACTTGCTGAATGTATACAGATGTTCATACTTCATTTTGCATGATTACTTTGTTGCAGTTTAATTTCCAATCAGTCTACTTTTAATAATCCATACTGACATACTGAAAACAGAAATCATTAGAAATCTTTGCAGATGCATCAAAAAGTAAAAAGAAAGAAATGCATTACATAAGTATTTAGGCCAGTGATTTAGTTCTTTCTAAGATCCTCTTTGTTAGCAATTACAGCTTTGGATCTTCATGGGTAAGTCTAAGGTAAGACGTGGATATGGGCATTTTGTCTTAATGTAAGATCTGTGAAGAAGTTTGAACATGGCATCCAATTTGACAGAACTTTAGAGGAACTACCAGACTGAATATAAACAAAGTCTGAATTTTGACTGTGGCACTCAAGAACATATCATAACTGTCTGGGGAAAAAAAGCCACAACAGCATTTTCTAGGCTCTGTGGTTCACGACGTTGCCATAAAACACATTGACTGTAGTGGCTTAGCAGTTAAGGTACTACAATGTGAACCAGAATGTCCAGATCCAACCTCTGCCAAACTGCAATTCTTGGATCCTTAAGCATGGCCCTAAACTCACAATTGCTTGGATAGCAAGACTGTAACAATTGTGTTAAACTCTGGATAAGGCGCCTTTGTCGTGCTAAAATCTACAAGAACCTCCCTCTGTTGCAGTCATTGCCAAGATGCTTCACCTTAAGGAAAACACTGTCTACCCATTCAGGTGGATAAAACTGATTGTACTGATCTCCCCGTTTGAACATATAAATAATTATAACAAAGAGCTCTGACTTTTAACACTGCCCAATTATAGGATGCCAATAAATTTGCACCCTTCTAAAGCTGCCCCTGTCAACAAACAGCAACAATTCAGAGATAACAGAATAGGACTGCACACTGTGTAACAAGAGCTCTAAACTTCCTCTACAATAAACCTCTGCCAAGAACTGTTCATCAGGAACCTCATAAATTAAGCTTCCATGGCCAAAGAGCCACACACAGATCACCCTGCATCAGCTGGAGTGCTGTGGAGCACACCGAGTTTGAGAAAGGCATTCACTGTTTCAGCATGACAGTCCTGACCATTCACAAAGGACGGGCTGTGGAGAAACTCCACTGGTCTGGAGAGAGTCCTCCATGAGCACTTTTGTGCCACAATCAATGGACGTGAATCCCAAAAGTCACATAATATCTCGGCTTCCCATGAGAGAAAGGAAGCCAACTGATATGTGGTGTATTCATGACTAATTCATCACCAAGTGTGTCAACCTACTGTTGGGTTTCAAAAACTGTCTGTTGCCGTCCTGTATTTAATGCCGAGCAGAAACAGCCCCTCATATCCTGAATTTCAGCAACTATTAATATATTGCATCTCCAAAACCTGTTTAACTTTGCATTGCGCTCTCGGTTGGCCGGGTGGAAAGCTCAGCTGCCACAATTAACTTTTTAAACCACTCCCCACCCCCGATTTCCTGTTGTTTGGAACAGTTTAATTAAGCATGGCTCATTTCCTTGTTTCTTTGCAGACTATCAACTCCGGACTCAATAGTGGAACTTCAGTCGTCTCCGGCTGTCTGACACGGCTGCAGCACCGGCATTGGGACTCTCTCGCGTTCTTTCTGTATCTCTCCATCTGTCCTTGTTCTAGGTTAACAATTGCTCTGCCGTGTTTGAAGGCCAAAACAAGTGCTTTCTCGATTAAAAAAAGATGTGCAACAACGGCTTCCCCAACACCGTTAGCAAAAGTTTGTGCAATTCCATTTCCTCATTGCTCATTTTGATTACATTTCAAAACCAATTTCTATGAATTAGAATAAACGTCTTGCCTAAAATGATGCTTAAAGAGGGCAACTCGAGCACTGCACACCTCGATGGTCTGCTATGCTACAGGCCATCCATTAGTGGACCATCGGCGTGTCTGTAAATCGACAGATCCTACATTTGTTTAGTAGTAAGCGTCTCAACATAACCCCCGGTAGCAGTTACAAATGTTCCTCAGGGTACAGTTCAGTATAGGCTCATTATTTATCATACCTTTTGTGTTTACACTGCTGAATGTTGACACTAGTATCTATGTACAGTGAGGTGACAAATTAAAGATAAGGTGAAGTGAAAACTGAAGTGACAGTGCCTGGTGGCCCTGCAGGTAAAGTTTGAGCCCATTTGGAGACAGTGCAGACTGTTAAAGATATTCTGACATGAAAATGATGGAACAGTTTATAATCCTGATGAAAGCTGTCTCATCCAAACTGGCATTACTTTGAACCCCAGTGGTTAAGTGGACACAGAATAGAATGGTCATGACGTTAGTCAGAAGCTACTGCCTTTGCAATGACTGATCTCAGGGCTGTTTGCACCACAATTATCGAACAGCTTTTTTTTTTTTTTTTTAGTGGAATGGACCACTGGCTTAAGAAATATGATGCCGGGCTTTTTCATTTACCACCTTATCCTATATTTGGTTGAGTTGGTATTTTAACTTAGTATTCCAGAGCCTTTACCTTAGCTTTTACTGACTCATCACTGCTGTTAGTTTGTCACCTACCTGTATATACCAAGCATCTCCTTTCAGCATTTTGAAATAGTTATTTATATATTCTAAATGAAAAGAATTGCTGTTACACAGGTCAGTATTGTGGTTTAGACAATTCAGCGGTCGTATGTTACACTGTGGTTACACCGAAGAAATTTGTTGAGGAAATGTTGAGCGAAATCCCCTTTCATTTTAATAGTGCCTGCAGTCCAACTGTACAATATTGCAAAAACCGAGTGAGATTTATCAAAAAAAATAAGTTGGCCACATGATTTAAAAGGCATTTTGGTGGTGGGAATCGTAGCGTAAATTTAATTCTTTTTACTTAGTTGTGACTGACACTTTAGCATAGCTAGATGACAATGGTTTCACAAGTGAGACAGACTAACAACAACCTTCCAGCATATTAGTATCTATGTAGATATTATTTCATTTATTTGTTTCTCCATATACACACAGGTAGTCTCCATTTCACAGTGTTCCAGCTTACGATTTTTCAGCTTTACAATGGGAATCCCGATTACCCCCCCCGACCCATGTTACATAGGGAAAACTTTTAACACACAGCCTTCTTTATAATCATAATTATAAACCCAACTGTTTTACTTTGAGCAACGCTGGGTGATGGGGTAAATTCTCAGTTTACCATGCATTCAACTTACGATGGGTGTATCCGAACGTCTACATTGTACATTTTGAATCTGTACTTTAATACGTTATTTTATTCATGAAGCTGGAAAAACAAAATCATTTTTGAGGTAACTACACTGTAAATAATAGACCAACTCCATTTAATTTCCCACTTCCAGCACGAGCGCGGTAATGAAGCGGCACGACTGACAAGTTTCTGCTGTGAGTTTAAGAATAAGTTTAAGAATAAACAGAAAATCTGAAGTTAGCCTAATTACGCAGAGTAAAAACTAGCTCAGATGTGAAAGAGATATAGTTTACTGTGATTTAAATCTTTGTTTCAGTATTAGTTGGAAGGTAAAATAACTGGTTCAGGTAAGAATTACATTTACACACGTTTCTCCAACTCAAATCAGTCAGTCCTGGTCTTCTTTAGTTCTAGGGAACAAATGACCGGTGCAGTTTATATAGACCAGTGATATTAATAGTATTTAGACCTGTATATTGTAAACCTGAGGATTGTTAGGTTTTTTACAAGGTAGAAAAATACTCCAGAATAGTTTTTTGCATGAAGGTAGTTTTCCGTGTCATACTGTGCAAGCAAAATATCTGGCCATGAAATATGTCCATGAGCTTCAAACAGTGACATTTTAAATAAGCAATAGAATTGGCTGATGAAGTGGAGGAACGTGTATGAATTTTATTCTTTATGAAGCAACACTTAAACATTTACTAGAGCTTAACAATTATGTTAGTGAACAGGTGCTCTCCAGCACTGCAAGCAACTGAAATCAAGTGCCATGTGTGAATGGCCGTTTGCTTTCTTGTACTGTTACAACGCAGCAAAAGTTATGTGAATATTGGTTTTTCTTTATGCTGCATATATTTGAGCTGAGTTCGGAAATGCCGTTTTGCTAATTCTGGCAATGAGGCACCACCATTGGCATCATGCGGCAATACAAATATCTCTAAAACTCTCTCTATAAAAAAACAAAAACAAAAGGACATTCCTGTTTTTACCACCCATCATGTCTAATTGTGTTATTGTCGTCTGATACAGTACTCTTTATTAATGCAGTGCTATGGTGAAACCTTGCCATCCTCCTGTAACATCAAGTGGATGTTCAATTGTTTATTGTGAAGGGCCTCAGTGTGTGTTGCTGCTATGCCTGCAGGCCACAGTGCCACATTAAACATGTAGATTGCTGATACTACTTGTGTTTGAAGCTTCTTTATGACACAGTTGTTGTTTTTGTTTGTTTGTGTGGGTTTTTATATGCATTATTCTTATATCAGTAAAGTACAATAAGAAAGTACATTAACTTCATTACTGTACTTAAAAACCAGCTGTTTTACTGGATTTATTTTATTATTTGACATGTTCAAATTGGCATTTCAAAGTTTAAAAAAGTGATATTTTTACTACATTAGGAAACATCTGTTATTACTCAGCATTTTTGAGTACAGATGGAGTATAGAATTTCCTGTGCTTTTATATTAAAACACAGCAGTTTGAGTACAGCTGGTTTGGGCACTGACTGGATTTGCATTTTTTATTTGACCGTTGCACACCTACACCAAGAAAAGCCTACACAAAATTAAGACTGACTCTTCACAAGCACCCCCATCTCCCATTTTTTTTTTTTTTGAAAAGCCTACTGCCTGCACTTGATTTCATTATTTAGGAATTCAGTCTTCTATTAAAATAGTATAGAATTTTGTCATTTTAAAAAAATCAAAGAAGGATACGTTGCCTGTCGGGCTACAATGGGTTGTTGTGTCACAATAGGAATCGTTCACAATACTTTAGGATAGTACTCACTTAAGATGGGAAGTTTCCTTTACAATCACCAAAAAAATCAGTCACTGGAAATCAGCATTACTTCCCTATTCTGATGCTCAGTTTGATCCATGACTGAATTGCTGCCATGAGATTGGCTAATTAGTTATTTGCAATCGAACAGGTGTACATAATAAAGTTGCCATGGAGTGTATGTTACTATAGAAATAATGTGAATTAGATTCTTTAACATGGTCAAATCGCACATTTAGATTGTCTTAGTAAAATGCACTTTAATCTTTGTTCTAAACCAATTTGAATGCTTGGAATATTAATTAATAAAAATCCAGCAGCCCCAGTACTGACCTGGGGTCAAGTGCAGGCGATGCCGTCTGACCAGGATCAGTCATAAAGGAAGAAAAAAAAAACTGTTCGCCTTGTAATAGCACCCCAAAAACTTTAGTGGTTCAACTGTTAGTGTTTGTTCATAGCTTGCATATGTAACAGTTTCCATTAGAAAATCTACAAACGTAATTTCAACGTCAGGAGTGCTCAAACTCTTACATAAGACTGTACATCCATCCAAATCTGAATGCATTTGAAAATTAAGGAATGATTTTACACAGCCACAGATCTATAGCACCAAACTTCTCTATTGCAAATCCACAGAAGGTGAAAATCACAAGGTGGAATAAGTAGACATTTTTACTGCACATATTCAACAGAACTGCTCTAAATCCTGCAACCAAAACCAAATCCGTTAGAATCCCAACGACTTCCTATCCACTCTTTCCCTTCCAAGCCTTACGACTTATGATGGATATACAACGCAATGTGAGCAACGTAACAAGAATTGTATTTGAGCTGTAATTACAATGTGAATGCAGCTGTTGTTTCTGAGTTTGAGAACGTTTGACCTTATCTTACTAGCTTAAGTACGTCACTTCCTGCTCTAACACATAGAATGTGTGAAGCACAGTGGAAAAGTAGAAAGTCTGGGATCTCACACAGTGAGATACTCTGAGCTATGGGACATCCTCTCTGAAAGCTAGCATTGTTCCTCTACCATGAGGTCATTCTGCTCTTTTAGCCTGTGAGGTCATCGCACCAAGTTTGCTAGACTTCAGACAATAGCAATACCAATGTAACTTTTTATGTCAATTATTTAGTCTACTTTGGCTCAGACTCCTCCCTGCTCATCCTCTAATACAGACCATATACATGCATGTAAGAAGTGTTACAATTCAGACCAGGACTCTGATTTGAATTGTTTCCATCCTTTTTAAAGAATCAAATAGATGATTTGAGCCACACTTCTGCTTTTTGTGTGAGATTAGCAAGCTATACCTTGCTTTCCTTTATCAGTGGTTTCTCACCGCTTCCCAAAAATGTGTCAGTAAGTGAACTGGTTGCCTTTAGGTCTGAGTGTGTAATGCCCCATGAAGTACAGTGCTTTATCCAGGTTGAGTTTGAACCCAGTGCTTATGTGATACCATGGACACCAGAACAAGCAATTACTTAAGATGAACAACACGACATTGAGACAAGCCCTAGACACAAATACAAAGAAGAACAAGTTCATTCCCACTGTGCCACTTAGCAAGACCGACTTAGCAAATCTTTGCAAGGTGGAAGGAAGCCCATGCAGACATGGGGAGGCCAGAGATCAAACCTGTGTCTTACACAGTGCTAACACTGTGCGCCCCCCCCCCCTAATGTTCTCAGTCGTAAAATATAGAACTGATTTTGAATCAATCCAGGTCTTTAATATTCACTGAACGGAATCAGACTGAAGAGCCATACATTCAGAATACTAGCAAGTGATTAATGCTATTCAGTATCAGAGAAAACGGAGCAAAAGGAAAAAACAGAAGCGCTCACACATACACACTTTACTCTCTTTGTCTCTCTCTATTTCGTCTCCTGTCTAAAATATTAATCTATCCCTCTTCTGTCTTCTGTTCTCCTTTCCTCCTCCTCTTTATTTAAACGTTTAAGGGCCCGGAGATGACGAGCATCCAGTAGAGTTTTACGGCCTTGACCCTTACATACAGCGATTGTTCCAGATTCTCTGAATCTTTTGATGATTTTATGCACGGTTGATGATGATAACTTGCAAGTCTTTGCTATTTTACGCTGGGTAACACCATTCTGGTATTGCTGCACTATCTTTCTGTGCAACAATGGTGGAATT
>JAVSBV010000067.1:2150697-2166232 GCA_033117975.1 Parotocinclus spilosoma | reverse complement strand
TAAATAAACCGACACATTTTATGATGTAGGCCGAAATTGAGCTTCCCCTCCTTGAAAGACCAGCATCCGCCACTGGTAGACACCCATTCTAAATAGTGAATTCGACCAACAGGTGCACAGGTACCTGCAAAACAAATCTGTTGCTGAAAGGCTTGGAGCTATAGAATGGTGTTTTTATTATGATTGAAACATCTAGGAAGATTTAAGCCACTCAGAACTACATCATCTTGCTTTTATCATCTGGAAGCAATGTGAGCACAATAAGCCTAACAGATTTAGTTTTCATGACTGAGCAAACCAAGAAAAAGCAAAGGATCACCAAACACAATGCAGTGGAATAAAGCACATAACCACCGGACTGCTGAATCACACTATAACAACTGGATTTATCAGAGACCTGAACAATTCCTCCAGTCTGAATGTTGATAGTATCAATTGAGTATGTTAATTCTACTGAAAAAAGTCATAACTCTACATACGTGACATTCTTCAGAGCCTGCGACGGTCCTTGGGGTGCAGCAAGCTTGGCCCTTTCTACTGCTCCCCTAAATGAGGAGTGTAAAAGTCGACAGTTTGTATGACAGAAATGGAATATAAAACTGTGAAAGCTGTTTATTTTGCACTAAAACTGGGATCCAGCATGGGCGGTGACAGACCAAACAATTTGGGTGTACATATTGAGTCAAGGAGTGCAAAGGCTTTAAACCTTTATGAGTTTATTAATCGGTTTGCAAGAATGCAGATATAAATATCAAATATCAAATATAAGTAGATATATAAAGTAGATGTTACAAAAATATGGAATATGGAACTGAAAAAGAGACTGAATAACTTTGCTTAAGCAAAAATGTAATGGTAATTATTGGTTGGTATGTTTGTATGAAATATGATGAAATGTAGAATACAGCCTATAGTAAAAATATAACTGAAATCTGCATTAAAAGTGTTAAAAGTGACTTTTTCCTCATTATGCCCACAATACATACAACACAGACATAAATTAATTTGCCTCTCTAACAGCTGCTGGCCACAGCTTGGTCCCCCATTTTTTTCTAGAAGCAACACTGTACAGAACAGTTGCATTAAGGTGCATTCCTGCATGTCACACACAAAACAAGCTCTATAAACGTTTTAAAGCCCAGTTTTAGAATTGTATCCTAGATATACTAAGAATACTTTGCATCGTTCCTTGTTCACTGACAATCTGTTAACTTGATATGTAAATACATTGATTAAAGTGCATCTATAAAATACAAAATCAATACAACCATTACACTCAAACGAATCACACTAGACACTTGCAGATTGCATTTCATTACAAAATAGAATATAGAAACGAATCACTGGGTGAATAACAATGTTAAAATGTTATTTATTTGGATACAATTTAGCTGTCCTTACCAAAGTCTATGAAATAGCTCTAGTTCAGCAGATATGTAAATGTAAACATTTATATGTTAAGTATACAGTGTGGGTATTAAATAAAATAATGTATATACTGAAGGTTTTCTACATTTTGAACATGTTTTTTTAAAGCGTGTGTCCCATGGTTGCACTTTCAAAGACCAGGTGATGTAATGGGGATTCTCATGTATGTTTTATTTTGTTATCAGTTTCATAATAAATATCGGTCCTAAAATAGGTAAATTAAATGAGGCAAAAGGGAGACAAACGCATTTGAGTTCATCTTAAGGAATTCATCTCAACTTGCAAACCCCAACGAGAGGTTGGAATAAAGGATTACAGGAATAATATTTACAGCAACCTGTGCTTACCTCTGAGTTTCCTGAAGTCCAACTCTATGCATAAAGATGTAAATAATGGCTATAGTGTTATTTCAGTGATGACTGGAGATGTAAATGTTAATTCAGTGCAAACAAGTACAGTAATGGTCATCTATTGAAATGTATTTCTATATTTATTCATTTATAACATTTTCCTTGTTCCTGGAGAACTGTAATACATAAGCCATTTATTTAATAATTTACAGTCAGGTTGTTAGTATTTAAAGAAAATCTATTGGCTGCACATTGCTAATGTCAGCGCTTCCACCGGATCTACTTAAAAGGACAACACAAAGCATTTTTTCTGATTCAGCGGTACAAAGTTCACTGCAGTTAACATGAATATTCACTTGTGAAATGTGTTCGCATTAAATAAGTATGACGTGAAACCGGTGATCACAAGGAATTTCATTGTATTGAATGAAGGACTGTCAAAATGTTTCGACATAAAGCTAGTGTGATTAACTTAACCATGAAGATCTTAAGACATGATATGAGTATGTTATGAGAGAAAGTACTGATACTGTTGGTATGCATTGTTTCCAACATTGGACAGGTTTAACTTTGATTCAAACAATTATATGACATTTTAATGCCTTAACATACAAATAAATATTTGAATTAACAAAGTAACAGCATTCAGAGTCATAACAACAGAGACTGAGCTCAGGTATAGCCCAATAATGCAGGGACCAGAGTTTGAGCCCTAGCAGGGCTTACCAGCTAAATTGGGCATCAGACATAATGGAGCATCCCCCAGTATTACAACAGCAACACTTACCCAACCCTGCAATGGAATGACATCCTGTCCAGGGTGCTCTACTGCCTGCAAATTGTGTTCAACAGTGATAGGCACAAGTACAGCCAGACCAGTAAAAAGTAGGAAGAAATAGTGACAAAAGCAATCCACCAGAGACCAATCCTGTACAATAATATATCACATAATCTAACTTGGTTCAGGTCATAATTCACTATTAGTACTAAGGTGGGACTGCTTCTGCCTTTAGAACGGATTTAATTGCGGTCATGCTGTAGATTCAACAAGGTTCTCAAACATTCCACAGAAATGTTGGTCTATAATGACATGTCATGGCATCATGCAGTTGCTGCAGATTTGTCAGCTACACATCCATGATGTAAATCTTACGTCCCAAAGCTGCTGTATTGGATTCAGATCTGGTGATTGTGGATAAAGTTCAGTACAGCTGACTCCCCATCATGTTCAAGAAACCAGTTTGTTATGGTTTGAGCTTTTGACATTGCACTTAGATGATGGGTACACTGCGGAATATAATGGGATGCATGGTCAACAACAATATTTAAGTAGGGCTGTGGTGCTAAAATGATACTAAGGGGCCCAAAGTGTGCCAAGAAAATGTCCCCCACACTGTTATACCACCAGCAACCTGATCCATTGATACAAAGCAGAATGGATCCATGTTTTCACGTTGTGAATCCTGATTCATTAGACCAGGAAACGTTTACCCATCTTCCACTGCCCAGTTTTGGTAAGTCTGTATGAACGGTAGACTCAGTTCCCAAAAATGGCATCTGGTTTGGTCTTCTGCTGCTGTCGCCCATTTCCTTCAAGGTTTGACATGCTGTGGTTGTAATGAAGTGTTATTTGAGTTACTGTTGCCTTTCTATCAGCTTGAACCAATCTGGCCATTCATTATCTGTAAGCTTAGGTGAAAATCACAGTAGACCAGCAGTTTCTGATAGAAATCTGATGAGCACTGACAACTATGCCACTTACATCACCTTTCTTCTCCATTTTGCTGCTCGGTTTGAATTTCAGCAGGTAGTCTTGACCATGTCCAAATGTACTGAGTTGCTGCCATGTGATTGGTTAATTAGATATTTGTGTTAAGGAGCAGTTGAAGAGGTGTACCGGTAACTATATATATATATGTAGTTCCCGTTTTTACATTTATTATATTATTAGAACATATTATTATCTTGTAAGTCCAGCCTGGTGTTTGAAACGAAGTCCGCAGGAACTGTTGTTTGCAGCTCCTGGCTCTTTTCCTCCAAGCCACAACTATATGGAAATTTAATTTAATTCTTAACAATGCTATAAGATCAGAGCAACTTGTACTGGGTCTCTGCACTGCTCAATTGTACTAGAAGAAATCTCATTTATAGCTCACTTGTGGAGTCTTTGCTTCACATATACACATTTAAGTTTGTTACTAAGTACATAACATATCTATAAGAGCCTGTGGTAAATGCCTATACTTTTATTTCGACTCTGATGTCAGGCCTTAACAGATAACTTAATAAAAGCAATACAATAAGATCTAGTTGTATGGACACAGGCTTTAAGATCAGTACCTGACCAAGTCTGTCAGTCTCAGTCAATCCGATCACCTTTTCTTCATTAGTGTTTTGGAACAGGCTGGGGTCTAACAGCAGCTCATTTGTAAAACTCTCACTAAGGATGGATCTCAGACCACTTTTCTCCAGCTGGAAGTGATGAGCAATTCGACAGCTGGGGCAGATTCAGTCACTTGTCAAAACCCCTAATTCACTCTCCAGCGAGACCACAAAATCGCTTTTTGGTTTTTACTCATTGCTACCGGCAGCAGTTGGGATACTATTTCCCCCCTTTTTCTGCTTGAGAAACGTGATCGCCCTTGGACAGCATCTGGGCATAGTTTCATACTGTTTCTCCTGCTGCTGGACGTTTTGGAGATTTTGTTTTTCTTTTTTTCCCCTTCCTAGTTCACAAACCCCGGCGATATTTTAGCACATGTGCATAGCAACGGTAAAACACATGAGCACAGTCCGAATTCTTGCCTCGACCACGTTTGTGAATTACTGATTGTGTAAAAAGCCACTGCGGCTGGAAGATTGCAAACAGGCGGCGTGGGGACGCAGCATGCTTAACCAGGACTCAAAATAGGCCTGTTTGTTTCTGCATGGTGCCCAGGACACATGTGTTTGACATCAGGGACACTCTGAAGGCATTACTGGTCTGTTTGGATAGAGCAGAACTAATTCTCATTACACAAGAAAGTAATGTGTCTTAAACCAGAGGTAACAACACCAACAAATATAAGGAGTCCAATATAGGCAGTGTGTATATATATATATATATATATATATATATTAAATAAACTGGCTGATCTTCTGAACTGAAGCAAGTCTGTGTGTTTTTAACTACTTGTTTCATTTCAATTTTTTTATTCATTTGGTTTGGTCATTTGGTCCAGGATTTACTGTGGTTGGTAACTTAATTTTTTTCAGTTTTGTTAGACAACGTGGTGATTACATTCCAGCAGCAAGTCAAATGTTGTACTGTTGGTGGTGAAAATGTGTTTTGTATGTTTAGTTAGATAATCTTATTCCTTACATTAACTTCCAGCTGATGTATGCCTTTTTTGCGGACAGTCGTTGTAGCAGAGAATAATTTTTGCAGTGCCAGCTCTATAGTTAAGAGTAGGAAATAATCACACAACACACTTATGGTCACGTATTTATTTAGATTCCCATAAGTGATTCATGGCGCTGGATTGTTGAACTGTTACTGTACTCATGTGGTCTGTCTGCCTTTTCTGGTACTTTTTGAAGGTACTTTAAAGCATTTTAAAGGTACCATCAGAATGCTTTTTAGAGCTAAATCACTAGTAAATTGACCACTACGAAGCTACTAATTTTATATGGCTAACCTGGTCTAGGAACATGGATTAAACAATGAGCAGTACAGCAGGGAAAGATGATTGAATAATGACCAGTGCTGGATGCCTGTCCAATTCCAACTGAACGACCCAGTGGGTTTTTCTACTGAAATAATCAGTTGTATTTTTTCAGTTTTCTATGGAAATGCATAGTAGACATGTTAGTAAAACTATTTAAAAGGTTCTGCGTACACTCAACAGATTTGTCATGTGTGTGAATCATAGAAAATAGGGGTTAAGCAATAGTCTGTTCAGAAAGACTTCAAGAAGAATCGAAATCACAGATTAGCCAACAACCTTTTAGGTTTTTGAAGATCTGACTTGAGGTGCCAAAAACATTGATACATCTGTCAGAGTTCTTCAAAGACTAGTTGTTCTATCCAGAACCCCAGACATTTTTATAAGATTGTATGAACAGACCGTCAACACTTTATAAAACTAGAGTAAAAAAGGAAAGCCTTAACAGCAATGGTGCAATTTACCAATCAATATCAGAAGGCTTAGTAAGAACTGGACTATTACAGGTAACGGGCACTTTAGCAGTTCAGCGTTTCAGATGCAGCAGGTAGTGTAGATGGCTCCAAAGAAGCATGATACTAAATCAGGATTGTTTCTTTCATTCCAAAAGTCCAAGTACAGCTATGTGTCGTTTAACGTCCTCATTATGTTCAGTGAAACAGAAAGTTTACTGACATGTAATAGAATGTTATGATGGACCTGATGCTGTCAATGCAAACAGAATTGATAGACAGAATTACGAACAACCCCCAAAAAATTAACCAGATAAAACAGTGACTCAGAGTGAATGTGAACCTGTTTATATAGTTATATTAAAGAAAATATACAAAGCAAAAGAAAAGGAGTACACAGACACATGCATATTCGGACACCATTTACAACTTGGTACAATTAAGTAGCGGAAGGTCATGCAAACAAACACGAGCAGCTTACACAAAAACAAGTCTCTAAACACATCAACAGTCTCTAGTGCGAACATGAGCTAATGACCACACTAACACACATCCAGCTTTGAGTCAATGTCAAGACTTCTGCTTTTTAACTTCTGTCACTGCTCTCCTCCATCTGCCTGAGCATCTGTGGAATGTGCTGGACAAAAGTCAAAACCATAGAGACCCCACCTCACAGATTATAGGTCATTACTTTTTGGTATCAGATAAGGTCTTGAGGATTCGATGGGCCAGAGTTTTGGTGGTAGAAGGCATACACAATAATGGGCAGGTGGTTTCAAATGTTATAACTGGAAACATAATTCATATGAAATAATAGGTGTTATTAACTGTATGTAGGGAATCAAGAATAAAGCATTTTTGGTTTCGAATAGCAACTGTTGCATAGTTATTATTATTAAAGCATTTACAAGGAGCTATATAAAGATTTCTCCTACTGTAAAGCTAAATAGTCTAAAAAATAAATTACTACATTCAAACAAACACCCCCCCCCCCTCATGCTTTATAAAAACCCACTAAGTGTGGCGTTTAATGCTTTGTATTAAGAGTCTTAAGTCTTAAGATGAATGTGCGCTCGACATCGTTTTGTCTGATTGTCAAGATGCAATGCTTCACTGCACAAGCTGTTTTTGCTGGTTGCAGATCTTTAAACAAACCATACTATGCATAAATGCACCGCCTGTAACTGTAGTTTTCTTTTTCACTGTATGATTGTCTGACTCTGTTGGTTTCTCTACCCCATCTCTTGCTCCATCCATTTCCTTCATAAACCTTTTCCCTGTCCCCCTCTACCACAAGACAGTAGAGTTAACTGCCTGAACGACATGCGTACTGCTGCCATACTTGAAGTTTACTCACGACCAATCTCCATAGTGGTTATATGCCGTCTGTGTACCACAAGCCCCCGTACCCAGTAAAAATAACCCCAGCGGCCACATGCTTCTTATTTGATGGGGTTTTGGCAATAGCGTGAGCATCGTTCACGACACCCCTCTGTCCCCCATTCACTTGGTGCTGTTATGATAACACAAAGAAACCAGCAATCTCTAGATGATTTGCACAGAATGAGGGTAATTATGTTTGAGAGGTCGGTCGGAGGGATGGCGAGGGGTAAAAGATATTTCTCTGGTCAGGGAAAATTCGAGGGTGAAGCAAAAATAGAAAAATACCAAACCACATCAGGAGGATCTCCTCAAATAGAGACCACAAAAAAGGCTATTTATAATCAGGCACCTTCATTCTGGGGTCTACCAACTTGAAACCAATCTTTTATGAGGCAAAGGGATAGCGTATAAAAATACCCGGCATGGAAGCCTCCTCCGATCATTCAGCAGTGTTTTCTCAATTATTGAGTAGGCCTTCATGCCAGAATTAGAGGGTGCATCTATCAAGCATCTCAGACCACAAGTGCCGATGTTCAAACTGGTTTCATCTATATTAGATACTATACTATATAGTATGTGTCTATTGTATTTACTGGAAATGATGCGTCCCGGAAGGACCTAAATGAGTAGTGTTAGTACAGCTAGTTAATACATCTATCTAGACAACCTATTCATTTTATTTTGCCGATGTTTCGTTACCAAAAAAAATCTGCATTTTAAAACTTTGTTCATATATGTTACACTGTTACACTTCTTTTGACTTTTAGACCTCCAAATATAGTGACTGGAATTTCTCACCCTTACTTTACCTTATCCATAATCCAGTGTGAAATGCCTGTCATTCATCTCAAATTCATTCTGACATGGATGAGTGTAAAATTGTGTTCTTGCCAGCAGCAAACTGACCCACAGTGCACGTTGGAAATGACTGAGATTTTCAAACAATGGTTCTGTTGTTTGTAAAAAGGCTGAGGTGAATGTTCACACCTGTCAAAATGAATTGGACTGGTCTGAAATCCTAGAACCAATACACTCTAGTTGTGAAATCACCCTAAATCAGACTCTAAACTTGCACTACAATCATAGAAGAGATTGATAGATTGGTAGACTGATATCCTTCTCACATTAATTATTAAGGTGTGTCCAGGGGTTAAGTTTTGGGTTCTTGTGAACTTCCTGTTGCCCAGCAGCTGCCCACACACATACGCACCTGAGTCAAACACTGATAGTGACTTAGCCCTTTGAGTTCATAGTCCTGTATTTTGATTAGATAGGCTGGGTTACTTTAACTATATGCTTAGCAAGACTGAACCATTATGGAAGATAACTACATTGAAAGTACTCTTGGAGTATCAGAAGGCCTAAGAGTTCAACAGGAAATTCCTTTGCAGGATAAGCCCAGGTCAAACTGGTTCACACACAAAACAGGTGTTACGATGAAGCTTTCCTTTTAAGTAGTGGTCGTAATGTCCTTTGCTCTATCTGAACATCTACACAGAGGTTTGATGTATTCGTCACAATACAGGTCCTTTTCTGCTTTAGGGGACAAGTCCATGAGATGACTCAGTGCCTAAGGCAGAAACAAACATTGTTCATGTCAGAGACGACTTGATAAAAGAAATGGAAAACAATGGGGCAATGGAGTGTTGGTAGTGGTAAGGGGTGAACTAAGCAGCAATGCAGACAATTAAATAATAATTCAAAGTGTGTTAAATGTGTAATGGTAAATGTTGGGAACAACTGTATTAGTGGAGTATGGCCCACAATTTCAAAATATGCGATATAATATAAAAATAATTTTTGCAAGCAGTGTAGTTGAGCAAAGACCAAGCCAATACGAGTGTGTGTGGATATTTCAGGCAGAATTGCTTGGACCCCTTCTGATTCCATCTTTTTGACCAACAGGTCTTGGCATTATTTAGGAAATTAGTTTAGTAGAGTAATAGAGTTATATTCTGTCAAACGTGTTTGTGGGTCAATTGGCTATACAACTACTAATCTAAATTCTAGCTTAAGCCACGTATTCCCTACTCTCTTGACTTGTTTCCTCTTTGATAAATATTACAGACATGCTAACAAAATAGACTCCATTCACTGGTTTACTGAGATGGCACTCTATATTGCCCATAGGTTTTAAGGCCTCATAGATTTACACATTAACACGTACTTAAGTTCTTAAGTCTTCACAATGCTTGTTGCACCAGGCAGTTACTTGCCTTGCTGTCATGTGGTTAAATGTCTTGGGCAAGATTAAAGCTAAAAACTGCAAAGGTTTAAATTACTGCAATTATAAGGTAGCAAAGTTTGCCAACTATCTCAGAGGCTGGTACCAACGAGCACTAATGGTGCCATTTTATGGTCATGGTCGCCTCGATTAAAATGAGTCAATATTGAGCCATCATTAGTCATCAGGCAGTGGGCCAGTCAGACCACCTTATCTTGACACGCACATATTTCCTGCTGTGTCATAGCTATACAAGTAAAGTAAAACAGGTAGGAAGATATTCTGTTTTATCAGGTTAAAGATTTCACTGGAAATTAAAAAATACTTAATTATTGGATGTTTTTGAGATAAAGCAAACATTTGCTTCACTGGTAATTGTAAGCATTAGTAAATAATGGTCCTTGCTCATTATTCAATAAATATTTTGGATTTTTTGGACAAATGAGAACTACATAGTGGTACCTTGGTTCTAGGGGTTAATTTTTCCAGAAAACTTGGAGTACCAAAAACTCCCATAAGGAATAATGTAGATTGAATTAATCCATTCCAGACCCCCAGAAAATCCACCCTGTATAAGTAATTCTACGGATTATTGGAATTGCTCCCTGGTTTACAATGGGGTTACATTTAGACAAATCCATCGTAAGTTAAATGTGTCATGAACTGATGAGTTGAATATCTCTTACACATTAACACTTACATTAACCTACAGTTAGCCAAACCTTTTCTGTACATGTGATCTTTGTAATTCAAAGAAAGGAAAGAAAGTGCCTTCACCAGGCTGTCACCACAAAGCTGGAAGCATGCAATACTTTAGACTGTCACTGGATTCTGTAGCATTAAGATTAGCTTTCACTGCAACTAAGATGAAAACTATTTAAAAAAAAAAAACAGCAACCAAACAAAACTGATCTGTCCACAAAATTGCAAGATGTTAAATTGTGATCTTTCACTTCAGAAAAGTACTCCAGAGCAAAAAGGTTGCCTTAAGCAGATAAGCTCATCTCACTGTGTGTGACTTTTCTTGACATAGCCGATGAAAAAGCAATGGATGCATTTAAGATTAAAATGCCCCATGCCCTCATAATTAAATGAATGTAACCTAAATTTTGTTAATAATATATTAATTTGGTAGTTGTTACGGCTACTCATTTTACATAGCACTCTTCTTTCAATTGGTTTTCATTTTGTTTGAAATACTACCATTGCGTTGTGGCTAACAACAACATGATCATGGGGATAAAATCAGCATGTTCAGACCAAATTTCTGATTTAAGAGATAAGAGTGGCCTATTTATATATAATATATAATTTTTAACATAGTAAGACCTTCACACCAAGTGGCTCTGGCAGCTTTCAACCTGCACTACCGTTTCATGTCTGACACCATCACCTGTTTGAGTTTCTTGCACCTCTGTTTGTGTGTGTGTGTGTGTGTGTGTGTGTATTGCATTAAAGATGACAAAGGTGCTGTCTAAGTTTCCCCAGGCCACGGGTCTAGCTTTGATCCTGTAAATCAGATGATATCAGTGACTTTACTTCACAGCCCCCAATCCCCCCCAGACCCCCTGCAGCAGTTTTACAATTAAAGCCAGCACAGATTGCTCTGATCATTATCTGTCATCACTGTCTTAAAGGCTAAAATGTCCGCAAAGGGCCTCTGGCTGCCTGACTGACTGGCTACGGCCAGAGAAATCCCGTGCCCACCGCTCCCTCAGTCTCGTGGCTTTGGACAGGACTGGATAACTAGCAACGGCACCTGCTACAGTCATCTGTAAAAGTGTTTCTGGCAACAGAGTATAGAGAGAAATGTGGTGTAAGGGCTTAGTTATTCCTCCAGATGTGACGTTTTGTCCCAGCCAAACCAGACTCACTTTCACTCTTAACCTCCATGGTCAGAACGTTTAGCTCATACGGTTCCTATTAAATTTATTTATCTCAGCTCCTCAAGCCAAAAACAGTTCAGGATTATATACACAGGTTTTATTAAGTCATCCTGACAGATCTGGAGTTTAACACATCTTTATGTCTGAGGGGAGTTGTGTTTTAAGGAACACTCGTCTTAGTTACTGTATGAAATAAATTACTGATGTAATGCGATATACAAAATAAGCACTTTTAAGGGAAGAACTAATAAGTGAGTTATTAGTGGTATTCAGTATCTTCTCTTTGAAGTTAGAATCACTTGGAAGTGAAAGGGAGTCCAGGATTTTTCCAGGTACCTCAAAACACCCTAGGCAGAGCAAACATTTATATCTGAGATCGACTAACTTACATTCATACTTAGGCCCTAGTAAAACTATTCCAAACAATTTCTGACAGTTGTAGCACTCCCAGATCTCAGTTACACCATCAGTGGAAACTGCCAGCTGAGAATACTTAAACTATATACTGCAGTGTTCTCCAAGCATATGTCTATCCATTACACCCGTAACACATTTCTCAATAATCCAGACGCATTTGACTGTACAGATAAACACTAAAGCCCACTGATTCAGCAACATGCTAATAACAAGATACCATTTGTTGGTCATAAATGTGTAAAATATATATTTTTCCATTTACTAAGGTTGTAGCGAGTCCGAGTCAGGACCAGGACTGGGAGTCAAGATCTCCTGCAAGAGTCCGAGATGAGACTGAAACTAGATTAAGATTTTATACACCAGAAAAGAACAAAAAGCTGAAATAAATTAAATTCATAATATTTTTGCTAAATATGACATTAAATAATATATAGAATAAATGTCTTACTATTATATTATAGTCTTAGTCAAACAGTACACAGTATGACCTTTGGAAGCGAAATTTTCTATAAAATGTAATCAGAATCACTGCCCTGAAACAAAAGCTATCCTATAATAAATTAAGAAAAGCGAGCTGGTGAAAATGCACACCATTAATTAACCATTCAAAATAAAACGTGTTCATTGACTGGATACTGTAAGAGAAGATCAGTAAATTTGATTTTGAAGATTTTAAAATTTGATTTTATGTCGATAAAGGATTGATTTGAATAGCTATTTGATATTTAATAGTAAAAGGAAAAAAGTCACATTTCTAACTAATGTTACCCTTCAGTCAGCCACATTGGTCTCGACAACAATCGGGAGAACCCCGACAACAATGACCTTACCCTGAGACAAGAACGAATCCAAATGTCTCTTAAATTAATACGTTGCCATTATGGAGTGTGGATTTTATTAGTAGATTGCATTTAAACCTAACCTCTAATGTTATGTACTGTGGAGGATCTGTGTTACATTTACATGAATGTATATATGACAATAAATGTAGTTCAGTCTATCTCTGATGGCTAGGTCCACCCAGATTAATCACTGTTTGGCAGAAAGCCACTCATGGCATTGTAGGCTTCAAATAAAACCAGGAGATCCTAAATCTGCCCGCATCCACAACTGGGACATGGTATGACCTTCCATCAAGATGTGTAACTAAAAATGCTTTGACACAAAGCACTACTGAGAGCCTGTGGGGCGAAATGAAATAAGAGTGTCAACCAAAGAAGCCCCTGGAGGATCTGGTGAGGATCTGCATTTAGCAGTGTATTAAGCTGAATCTCCAATCTTTTCGTGCTCTAATCATCACCATGCTGCAACTACAATAGACAGACGTTAATTGTTAAAAACCTAATCCACTTGTTCACGTTGACTAAATCTAACCAATGGGTCATGATGCTACACTGTTTATTATGTTGCATTTCAACCTGTACATGTGACCTTAGATGACAGGATTGCCCTTAAATCTAACCCTAGTTATAATTAGTGTCTGTAGCGTGTAGTTATGGTGGCTGTCACACGAACATAACTCAGCAGTTTTCCCATTGAATTCAGCTATCACTTAGAGAAGAGCAGAATTTGTTTACTCAAAACTCAGACTTAATGAAAGTCTAAGGGCAATAGCTGGACCAACAACTTTTTCTTTTTTTATCTGTATGGTAAATGTGTCGAAACCATGTGTATCACACATACGCTTCAGATGTGGTGGATAGATATTGGGTTATTACATGCTGGCATACTCCTTTAAAGGCTCTTCTCTGCTCTGTTCTGCCCCATTTCTGCCAGTCTCAGCAATTTCCCTAGAGAACATTTCTTTCAGACAGTTTTTAAAACACGTCTTGTTTTCCAGGGCCACAGGAACGTCTCTTTGCGTCTTATGAGATGGAAAAATAATAACAACTGCAACATTCCTGTCAGGGCTGTAATTTTCTTCCGGCTGGCAAAACTTGTGCATTATGGTCTGGGTCAGAGAACACATCACAACCCATCATCAGGCCAGCGTTGGGCCCACATTGTCCCCGCGCAGTCAACCACATCACAGGCCACGGTCACGACCAGTGGAAAGGCCCTGGTTCTTCGCACAAACGTAGCCAATCAGTGGCCGAAATTCTGCCTTTGCTGTACATTTGCCCCCTAACCACCATTTTGTCTAAATAAGGCACATATTCTTTTTAAATTACAGCATGCAGAACCCACTACTCCCTACAATTAGTGTTATTTAGACGTTGACGGATGTCCTAAACAATACAGAACGAAAGCCACTCCAGAAACTGTGGAACTGGAGTTGGGGGAAGAAGCGGAAAACTCCTAGAGAAAAGTCTGTTATCAAGTAGAGAAAGTGCACCGTAGCTAGGTTAAGTCTCACCACGGTTTGGAATAAAGAAAAGCCGCAAGTATAAAACAAAGGCAGTTCAAAAACTGTGGTACATGGTATTCACAGCAGTCTCGTATAAACTGCGGCTTTTGATGTGGTCCAGAAACTTGCGTGTTAATAGATCCAACTTCACAGACTTTTGACTGTAAAGCCTGCAACTGTTATGTTTTTTTTTGTTTTGCTCTAGAACCATATAGCACAGAATTGTAAACTGTTTCCACATTGATTCATTTTTCTGTGGGATGAAGCTTTAAATAAAAGCTATTTGTAAAACCATAAGTAATAACAGTCTCGCCTTAATACGATAATCAGTTTCCAACCAGATTGAATTATTATTCTAATTTCATTTGTTTATCTTCGTCCATTTATTCTCATTACATGCTTTAGATATGCTTTATATATTCCAGAAACACAAGGAGCAAGGCAGAAATCCCTGGACAATGTGCCAGTCCATGGCAGAGCATCACAAACTTTTACACTCGTTCACTCTCAAACAAAGTTACAGTTTGGTGTAGCTAATACACCTGTTTGCATGTTATTTGATGTTACACACAACCAGAAGGACATTAAAAGAACATACCGAACTGGAACTTTGGCACACCAACACTACTACATTAACTTGCATTAATGCTGGTATGTGATGCCATAATTCATGAAAATTCTGGTTGGAAGAAGCATTTGTGCCAAAATGCATGTCCCAACATCCATTTACACATGAATTTATATTCAGAATTTAGAGCACTTACTCCTTATTCTGGGATATAATGGATCAGTTTTTAGATTGGATTTCATTCCTGGTTGAATGTTTGACACCCACTATCGTTACCTTTAGAGGATCCCAACTCCAACCTTCTCAAAATCTGAAAGCATCCAGTTCACCTACAGTGGTTAAATTATATAATTTGTTTAAACATTTTAGCCTCTAACCTACACTGTATGTATTTTCTAACATCTGCATTGGGTGTGATCATAGAGTCTTTTGCAAAGTAAACCTGAACAAATTGTGATATCCAGGATGAAACAGTCACAAAAAGGTCTGAAGCAGACTGAAAGATTAGGGTGAATTAACTAGGCATGAAGACACTTTTATACAAACTAGAATCCTTTTAAGGCTGCCAGATTGCAGCACATGGATAAGAAAGGCTTAGATGAATAATCTGAAGAACGACTGTTTGTTACAGCACATACTTGGAATATTATTTGGGTTTTCCATTGGTGGCTATAAATATATATACAAAAAATAGTATGGATGTGTATATATATATACACTACCGTTCAAAAGTTTGGGGTCACTTAGAAATTTCCTTATTTTTGAAAGAAAAGCAC
>JAVSBV010000067.1:2121680-2133664 GCA_033117975.1 Parotocinclus spilosoma | reverse complement strand
TTCATTGGACTTGACAGGTTGACTGAAAGCCTTAATGTGCATTCATTGAACGTAGAATTTTATGTTGAATGGTAAAAGGGCTGTAGCTAAGGCCCCAACCTATTTTTCTTTTTTGGAGTAACTGTTTTTAAATTACATGTTTGGCCAACATGTATTTTTATATTCACAGAACAAAGGTAAAGATTTTTACAGTGTTGTTTCTGCTCTTTGAAATTAAAGAATGTTTTTGGAATCGTATGACTACCTTCTGAGACAGTAATCATGCCTTCAAATGGTTTGCTGTTTTTAAGTCCCTTTGGATGAGAGCATGTGCCAATCGATTTATTGACCTATTAACAAATAACATTAATAAAGGATCAAAAGTTTATCTAGTTTGCTCCAAAAGAAGGGACTAAGGGCATCAGTCCTGATGTTACACCAGATTCAGGACTGTCAACTGAAAAACTGGACTGTGTACCCTGCTGAGTCAGTTGATAGCTAGCACAGCACCTAAAAGCCATTCAACTCGAAAACTAACTACAATGCTTAAAATATTTATTATTATGAGCAGTATTTTTTGTGATATAAATACCTCATTTTATATATAAATATCCCCTCATTTTTGCGAACAGTATAATTAAATCATATGATCCAGCCTCCTAACTGAAATTTGATGACTGACTCATTTTGAATTGGATTGGAGCTGTTACATAAAATCTCCTGCTGTGTTTCTTCCCTATTGGATCTATTGTGCAGTAAAAGCAACGCCTTCCATCAGCCGTGCAAAGCCGTTTGGCTACTGGCTGAATTTGCATAGCAAAGTTTAAATTTACATTAAGTCGATTGGCACATGCTCTCATCCAAAGGGACTTAAAAAGGGCAAACCGTTTGAAGGCATGATGCTGCAACATAATCTGAAAGTACTTACAATTTCCAATCTGAAACACTGCTACTGGCTAAACTAAGGGCAAAAAAAAAACAATTTTCAGAATACAGGGCTTAAATAAAATAACAATAGATAGACTTTTAGAAAGCAAACAATTACAATGCAGCATTTATTCACTTACTTTCACATTAGCTTATTTTCTATACGTTGCATAAGAGCCTGCGCCTAGCTGGCAGCACAGGACACAAGGCAGGAATAACACAAGGGTAACAATGGTACACATCCATTGTAGGATACACCCACTCATACACGTGCATACAAACTAGGGCCACTTTAGCGTAATCAGTTAACCTAAAGCATGTCTTTAGAGTGTGGAAGGAACCAGAATAAACCCATTTACACAGGTAAGAACATGCAAACTCCACTCTGACTGCTTCACCTATAACTGAACCCAGGAGCTTCTTGCTGTGAGGTGACAGTGCTACCGACCAAGCCACCATGAATACAATATTTGGAGCAAATTACATGTGCTACTGGTTTAAAGTAATAGCCCTTTGGACTATCTGGGCTGACTAGACTACTGGTGGACAATGTCAACCCAGAAGAGCCAGAACTATGAAGCAACAAACATGCTGAGGTCTCCGAAATCTCCACACTCTAATTCCTAAAGCTGAAACCTGAGCTGGCATGAGGGTGTGTAATTTAGGACAAACCCACATAACAAATTTATATTATATATTTGAATCCGGCTACAACATGGAGTGTGTGGTGTGTCCTGAACTCGGGGTCAGTGGAGACAGTGTTTGGTACATTTTAAACCCGTTAAACAGCAGCACTGGGAATTAATTATATATATATATATATAAATGCATAATTCTAAACACTACAGGGTATTCCCAATGCTGCTTTTTAACTCTCTATAGATCTATATATAAAACTCTACATTATTCATTACTAACTACCTCTGTTTTGAGCTTTGCTAGAATTTTGTGACAGATTTAGCTTTCTTAAACATTAAGATAAACACAGACCTTCCTCGGTCTCTTTGTTTTGTTCTCATAAACCTAGCCATGTTCAGCAGAAATGACCACTGGCATCACTATTCTTCTATTCCTCTGAGGAAGTGGTACAAAGTATACATAGTAATATTCTTATTTAGCCAGAAAGAATGACTCAGAAACGCACCACACTATTTACAGAGAGAGCAGCACCATGTGTACTTAACAGCAATAGTTTATGAAAACGTGTGCGCACGTGTACCAGCGACTTCTCATAAGGAAGTCAGTGCATCTCTGAATGAGCGCTGGTTGTAACTGATTTCCTCCACGTGAAACAATTAAAGCAGTTCCTTTAATATTTAGTCATGCCTGTTAGTGTGGTATCATCATGAATGAAATGACATGCTGAATAATTACTGCTCACATAAATTACAAAATATTTCAAAATGAAACAGCCCCTATTTGTTCTGAGCACTGTATATTGCTCAATATATAAAAACATAACAGTTGTTCAATCAATTTAGTTAGTTGTTCAATCCTCACCCTTTTATATTATAAGCCCACATGCGTTCTCATTTAGACATTATTAAATCACGGACATACCAGCACAAAATCAATTTATTGACTTAAACAATAAACACAACTGGCTCAGAAGGAGAAAGCTCAGAAGAATGTTTGAAAAGAAGTTTCAGAGGTTCAGAAAACAAGACGTTAGGAAGAATGTTTAGAAGAAAAGCTGGGAGGGAGATTGGAAGGATATCTGGAAGTTAGAATTAATTTCTGAAGAAAGTTTGGCAAATGGAAGGAAGGATGATCTGAATAGAGTTCAAAAGTATGCCAAAGGTTTTAAAAATGGCACAAATTTAGATTTTCACAAAACTTGCTGCCTCTGTTTTTTAGATCCTTTTGTCAGATGTTTATATGGCACAATGAAGCACAATTATAAGCATTCTATGTTTTTACTTTTTAGTACATTTAGTATTTAGTAACAAATACACCCAGTTTAAGCAAAGACTTAATATTGACTTAATATTACTTCTACAATTCTGGATATCTGCTTCTGGGCAAACTCTTGAATGATATGAACCTATTCCTGCCTAATCAGTGCTTGGAGTTGATCACAGTTTCTGTGTTTTTGTTTGACCACAGATTCTCAGTGGGATTGAGAGTCACTTGGGGATCAAGCATTGTTCATCTCCAAATTGCTCCTGGAGAGCAATTCTTAAGAGAATTTGCTCTTGGAAGATGTTTTGATTTCATTCCTTATGGATGGCACAGTTCTTTACATTTACAGCATTTAGCAAACCTTACCAGAGCAACTTACAACTGATACGATCTTACAATCCAAGCAATTGTGGGTTAAGGGTCTCAAGGACCCAACTGTGACAGCTTGGCAGAGGTGGGATTTGAACCCTGGACCTTCTGCTCAAGAGTCCAGTACCTTAACAGCTCGGCTACCACAGTCCCACTACCACAGTTCTTAGGCACAATTTTGAGTGAACCCACTCCCCTGGATGAGAAGCAACCCCATGCATGAATGGTCTCATGATGCTTCACCGTTGGTTTCTTCTCCAAACAATCATCTTCCCAGATGTCCCAAACAGTCTGAAGGGGGTTTTATCAGAGAAAATAACTTTACCCCAGTCCTTTGCAGTCCAATGCACTGGTGGTGACCTAGTCTCATTGCTGTATCCTCTTTATTAGGCAGTCCAGACACTTACTTGACTTTCTTGGGCACCATGAAGCCATCTTCACTGCAGTTGAACCCCTCTCCTAGATGATTTGATAAATGGTTGATGGGGATTCTGTGTTACAAGTAGCAATGACCTTGCCTGTAAAACCCTTTTAATACAGTGCAATAATGACTGAAGAAAAATTTAACAGAAGAAAATTTAAAAGCACCACAACAAAACAGTCTGCTTTTTTAACCAGCATAACAGAGTGATATCAGTTTTCTTGTCCTTATTAAAAAATTCTCCTGACCTACAGAGATCGCATTTGAAATTATGTTAGCAGGCATTTTGTAGTGATATTTAGTGGCAGTATTTTTGTAATAAGGTTAAGTTCATGCCAGAGAATGACTTTGCAATTAATTGTAGTTAATTTGATCACTCTTTATAATATAGAGTTAATACAAATTGCCACCATTAAATCCTGATACAGCAAATTTTGTCAAAACCAAACTATGTACCATTCTCAAAACCTTTGCCCACAACTGTACATAAGGAAGTTCTACAAAAGATATAAAAATCCAGAAGGTAGGAAGCATGGGTGGATGTTTATAATGTAAGCTGGAAGGATGTTTGGAACTTTAGAAAGAGTGGGACATTTCTGGAATAAATGTATCAAAGAATGGAGATTATAAATAAACATTTTATATTTAGAAGGAAAGAAGTTAAGAAAAACGTTCAGAAGGAAGTTTGGAACGAGATTTGAAAGTCTGTAGTAATTAAAATCTAAAGAAACTATGAAACTAAGGAGGTTTAGAAGTTAAGAAGGGAGTTAACGGGACAGTTTGGAAAGAGATTTGGCAGTTCACAGTAATGGCAAAACTTCCAAGACACATGAACAGTACAAGATGAATAAAGAAATCACCAAAATATACAAGCAAACAGTATTACAGAGTTAAACCATATGAATGTAAAGCTTGCAATCTAATATATTGGTCAATAAACACCAATATGTAACATAAACTGATGAGTTAATCTAAGCCAACCTTGCTGGAAGCCATATATCGTAATCAATACAATTAAATGTGCAGCCCTAATGAATATTCAATCTCATGCCAATAAACACAATCTTCTAGCTCATATCCACGCACACACACACACACACACAGCTGTGGAAGTCCTGCACATTTGGGTGACATTAAAAAAGCACGACCACTCCAATTTTATATCCATCCAAACAAACTCCAGTCGCTGGACCCATAAAAGCAAATTTAGAGATGAAATTTAAACATCCAGCTGTTGCACATGTGTCCGTGGCTCAGATTCACTTCTTAATTATATCCTCCTCTTACCATAATTGCAGGGATGATAGAGAAGGGGATAAAGCATGGAAAAAATGCACTATATACTATATACCCCTACTCCCGCAATGAATACAAAGGCAACACCACAAAACTACAAACGTACCAAATTAGTCCTGAGTGTGCTTTTTGTTCTGAGAGTGTTTTTCTTCTGAACAACAAAAACAAAAGCTGAAGTGAAGTAGGACGATATGATTTAAAGTACCCATAAATTCAACTATTCCAGCATGGAACGTGTATTGTACCATTTAAGAAAAATTGTGAACACAGCATCATGCTTTTTTGTGTAATTCTCCCAACACAATGGCGTATCTTCCTTAATAGTCTTCTGAAATGGGTCCTTTTGTTGAGGTGACAGTAAATTTAAACCACAATGCTCACACTGAGCTGCTGGACAACCAGGTTTTGCATTTTGCTCATTAACAAGTAACATAGCATTCTTATACCTGTATTCCAAAGTCACAATTCCAGAGCTACAAATGAGTCGGATTTGCATTATGAACATACATAAGCAATCAAACCTGTGGAACTACCTGAAATAATGAGTAAGATGCCAGGGAAGGCTTCTGACCTAACATTGATGTCTCCTATATCCAGCAGTTTGTCCAGTCCATGCCAAATCAAATCACAGTTGTTTTTCATGCTCATGGAGGGATTAAACACTCTTAGAAATATACTCAAAAGACAAAATTAGTCTGTGCCTGAAATGTACCTGTGTGGTCTCCCCTTCCTTGGGTCACAGTGCCGGTGGTGGCACTATTAATAGGAAAATGTTTACAACGATACAAAAATTGCACTACCTGTATAAATACTAATATTAATGTTCAGTAATAAGCTTACGCACTTGCTTTTCATCCTGTCTGTATCTGACTGTCTCTCTCTTTCTTTCTCACTTACACACACAGAGACCAAGAAAGACCAAGTGAGAGAAAATGGGCTATGCTGCTTTCCTAAGCTAGTCTAGTGCAATTGTCAATGAGCAAGAGCATTTTTAAAAAAGAAGGGAAATACAGGCAGGAGTGCTGAGCATTGCAGTTATGGATTACTGTTAGGGTTTGAGTAACTAGTTCCTGAAAACACCCTGCAGAGTTGAGCTTGTGTTTACCTCCCTTTGTTCAAATGAAGCTGTGTGAGATGATATTGTTGAAAAGCCTTTTAGAAAATCGAAATAAAGTACTTATAATAATGTTGATTCATTCATCTTTAGTTTAAATGCAAGCTCCAGACCATTGATCTAAATTGAAAAGTTTTAATTTAGTATCAACATGCTATCCGTATTTATATTATGAAAAACATGCCTGTGGATTAATTTTATTGAGTACTATGTCAAGAATGTTGTTTTTAGTTCAAATATAAGACATTTTTTTTAAAAAAAAGGACTACGTTTTGGATTTTTCCCTATTTTCTTTCCAATTTGGACATTTGGACACTAATCCCACTGTCAAGGGATGAGGGCCATAGGCCATAGAGTGCCTCTGTACATCAAATTCATATTCTGCCTGTAAAAAAGCAGCTTATGGACAATATGTCATGAGCATGCCCACACAGCAGAATGTACCAGTTCTGTCATGTACAGCTGCCATATTTGCCTTGATTATACAATGAGGTTGCTATTGTAGCACTGGGGAAATTATCCCCATCTGAAATTAACCCATCTTCCCTCCATTAGACATGGCCACCTGTGTTTGCGGACTCCAAAACTCCAATTCAGGTCTCAGTGTTGATGGGATGGCTGCACCACCTGTATGCCCTAACAACTTTTTGTAATTAGCAAGAAGTATAATACGCCAAAAGCAAATTTTGGAGTAAGAGTACCTTGTAAAATAACAATATTCATTCATGTTTGAGTGTCGCCATGTTTTGTTCTGTTTGCATTTTTTTAACCAAACGTAACCCATTTTAAATCCTGAGAATACTTTAAATAGTGACAAAGTACTGCTGGCTAACTAAGGCTTTAAGCCAACAATATAACTCAGTAGTTAGATGGTGATTCTGTCTGGATGCAGCAGTGCTGTTGCGATCTGTAATGTTACAAATTGTATGTAGGTGTACAATTATTTGATTTCAGCTTGCCCATTGTCATGTGAAACTTGATTTTCAATGGTTTCTTCTCCTCAAATCAAAGTTTAATTGCAATATGCCAGTACAAACTGGTCGATGGTGTTTAATGCTGGTTCTGTTCTAGTGCACCTACTTAACATGTATACTCTTGCTGGTTGACCACCATGGCAACATTCCAGCATCCTACGCTAATGGAGAGCATATCAGTGTCCAAACCACAACATATCCTGTGCTGGAGCTTCGCCTGTTACAGCTTAATCCACAATGTTTCATTGCACTACTGGAGAATTGCCTTTCTATTGCATCAATTATTACAGACAAGATGACCAACAGAAACCTTTCTCACTTAATCCATATTCATCTCACTGACATGTGACAGCTAAAATGCATCCTCCAACAGTCCTCTAGACTGAGTCACACAGGGAAATGCAGAGTTCAGAAGTTCAGAGAGCAACAGGAAGGTATAAACAAGGCTTGTTGTTTTTATTCTATTTAGGCTTTAAAACGGTTTTAGCATTAACAAAGCCTCAGTAAACACCAGGCGACAATGCAGAGCTTTAGAGATACAAACCACCTTTGGTTCATGGGTACTGAACATGAACAAACCCAACTGTTTTAATACTACTGGCATCAAGGAGAAGAAAAGCTGGAATAACACCTCACCCTTGCAGTGAAAGGTGGTGTTGCTTATAAACGTTGAGAGAGGAATGTGTGTAACATACGAGCATACATTGTGGTTTGTGTGGGTCAGGTTGTTTGTATACTATGTCAAGTTGAGAGAGGTTCATCTCATGAACCGTTATTTTACTCAGGGACGACAGGATTTTGTTGATTGTGCGCAACGTAAAAAAGCATAACATCTCTGATCTTTTTCCATGGCTTTACGGCCATAATTAGCAGCAGCATTTCAGGCTCTATTTGTTTTAATATAGTAACTCTATTTCAGTCATTGTTTGTTTTGGGGAAAAGCAGTTACTTTTTTCTGATGGTGCCATCAGGCAATCCGTTTTTGAAGCATGGTGAGTCACATGGTACCTGTGAATCAGGTCATTGAGTGCATTTTGCTGCCCTCGTGGTTAAGTGGGAACTGGGATATTTCCAAACTGAGTTGAAAAAATCTGTTTTAATGGCCGTCCAAGTCTTAATACAAAACTTTTGCAGAGTACAAATCGTGGCAAAAAGACACTGCTCACATTGCAGAGTAAGTGTTAAATGGTGACACATTTCAGCAAAAGTATATTTTTGTTATGGGGTATTAACGGCACAAAAAATAAACTCATTTATTTTATATCAAGAGCAAACTTATTGTAAAAGTACATTTTTCCAATCTCAAACCTTCTCAGGTGGTTTGAATGTTTGAATGGAGCAGAAGGTCCAGGATTCAAATCCCACCTCTGCCAAGCTGCCACTCTTGGGTCCTTTAGGTTGGCCCTCAACTCACAATTGCTTGGATTGTAAGACTGTATGAATTATAAGTCACTCTGGATGAGGACATCTGTATAATGTAAACAATTTAGTTCAATAGCATTGCTACCGATTCATATTACTGTTTTATATGATGTGTGGTTTGATGTTGCCCACATTAACCACAAAACATGAAATTCAATAAGTAAAATACAAGACGCTACACTGCTCACAAAATTAGGGAATATTTACTTAGGGGATATTCCAACTTGAAATATCTCCTAATTTTGTGAACAGTATTCATTCTGAAAATGAGTAGTGACATCACTACATCACTTGCCACTAGAAATGCACTTTGAGAAATAGAAATACATCTGACTCATGCAGACTCGTTGTACAAACCGACCCCAACAGAACAGGATAAAGCATTTGGTGAAGATAAGTGAAAATCATGTTGCTAAATGCTGCTACTTACACTGACTTGCATTAACATTTAGCAGACGCTCTTATCCAAAGCGACTTACAATAGATACAGTCTTATAGCCCAAGCAATTGTGGGTTAAGGGACTTGCTCAAGGACCCAACTGTGGTAGCTTGGAAGAGGTGGGGTTTGAACCCTGAACCTGATGTCCTAAGTCCTAATTCCATCTGTTCACATTCATTCGATGACAAGTTTACTGGCTGTTCCTGTGTAATGTGCCAAACAGCACATAAACGCTGAAAGGGAGGAGGACTTACAATATCGGGAATATGTGGGATTACATTATGAAATCTGCCGAGAAGTTAACTTTAATGTACATAGACTGTGTGTGAACAACACTGCGTGCGAAAAACAGTTAAGGTCATCGAGTGGTCAGGAGGACCCACAGTATACTGATCCACTATGTAAGGTACTCATAACTAGTGCGGTTTTTCACATTCTCTGTTTTTGTTATTTTCTTAGAATAAAAAACAATTGCTTGAGCAACTGTCTTAACTACCAGATAATATATAAATAGTTCTTTCTGTTTGATTTTACTGCTCACAAAAAATAGGGGATTGTTCAAAATGAAATATCCCATAATAAATTATCCCCCAATTTTTGTGAGCAGTGTCGTTGCGTTGTTTTAAAAACTAGTCCTGCCAACCTAAATGTTAACTCATTCATTGTCTCATTCATCCACTTATTCAACTCAGGGTCACGGGACAGCCGGTGAATCGGCAACACAGGATGCAAGGCAGGAACCCTAGACAGGGCACCAATCCATTGTAGGGCGCACACACTCTTTACCAGATTACCAAATGATACAGTTGTAATGCACACTGGGGCTTGCAATGTGAAAGTCTTGCATTTAATTTAAAAAAAAACATCCACTGAGGAAGCTGGATAAATAGGGAGGGTAACCTCAATAAGGGGACACAGGGCAAAACCAGTTCTAAATCTAATATCTAACAGGCAACCTTTAAAGTTGGCGGAAAAAAGAGGAACATCATTAAACAGCCTGTGCAAGTTGTTATCTCATATGTCAGGCATATTGATAATCATGTTACACAGATATTTTTGTGCTTTTAATGAGATTAGGTGACTATTTGGGCCATATCCCGTACAGCTGTCATGTAAGAAAGTTGAACTAACTGCTAAAAAATGATTGCCGTTGAAAGCCCTGGTAACGCAGTTGCAATTTTTATCTTTTCCTGTTTGACATGTGTGACTGAACACTTTTAGCTGACTGAATTTTCACTACAGATGGCAACCATTCCTAAACTGTGAATGTCATGATACAAGGTGCAGGTGTGTGAACGTAGGTCAAATAAGCAGTCATGTAGTCTTTAAAGGAATACATGTGAAGGAAAGAATGAAAATATCGTGCTACATTTGTGTGCTGAGAATAAGAGCAGTTGTTGGAGCTGTAAATCTTTATTACTCCAACGATCAGAGACAATACTTTTTCAGAGACAAGGATTTATGGTTGTGGTTTTTCCTCAAACATGGTTTGATCCTGCATTAGGTTTGTATTATAAGTCCCTTTGGTTTGATCAGGCTTTCAATCATTTTCTTGACATCCCTTTCCATAGCACTGGCACATATATACGTCACAGTACTGTGGACAGACACAGAAAACCTGGGATATTCCATTACCAGTTCATTTTCCCCTCCATCAAAGTGCTACCTAACAACAGTCTATACACAGCCCACGCTTATAATTGCTCCCCAAACTTAACTGCCTTCACATCACCTTCTATAATTAGCTTTCAAATAATTTCCAAAACATTTGCATTACTGTTACAGACCTGCAGAGTGAAGGTGGCTGCCTCATACTGTTGGTTCAGTCTTAGGTCACTGCATTACTAAGGGTGAATGGAAAAGTTTCGATGCGTAACTGGGTTGCATCATTGGTTGTACTGGAGCCTGGACATCATACAATAATTGTACTGACTGAAGCAAAGCAGTAGTCCTTTGCTTAAAAGTAATTAATGCATGGGTAACTAAAAAAATAAGGAAAGAACTAAAGCCCTTTGTTATTAGATTTAAACTGAGTACGCACTGGTTTATGGACACTGGTGCATGGGAACTCTCTTAGGATACTACAGGATCAGGGCACAAGCAATTCTAACAGGGGTCTGTAATGTTAGAAAGCAACTGCAGAGGAACATCAGTTTTGTAGAAAATTGGATGTTTGGCTGTTGTACTAATTTAATTTTTAACTAAAATAGTATCCTTTTTAAAAACACAACTTATTACTAAACACAACAACGGTATTATAAAAAAGAAATATAGAAAGGTATAACTAATTTGCAGTGTGAAACTGTTTTACAGTTTTACAAAAGAGTTTTACAGTTGTTTTTGAATCAAAATGACACGTGTAATCAATTCAATACTCTTCCATGAATATCTTCAGTAGATATATGCCTTTTGCATCTTACCATAGATGAATCTGTAACTACTCTAATTCTGTACAAATACATTAATGGACTTTTCTAAATGTACCATTTATGGGTGTACTGGAAGACAGAGAAGCCATGTATTAAATCCACTGACAGGAAAAGTGAGTAGTATTGGCAGTGTGATGCTCTGGGCAATGTTATGTTGGGGAAACCTCGAATCCTGATGTTTATGTGGATGTTCCAATGATATTTTTATTTAACAGTGTTGCTGAGCAAGTACACCACTTTCTGGTATTGGTATTCCCAAAATGGCAGTAATCCTCTTTCAGTAGGATTAATAGAAAACTCACCATACTCCGTGTTTGCTCTTTAAATGACGTATTAAATTAGTTGTGCTGAAGCATTTTAATTTGCTTTCTCCACGAGGTATTCTTATGTTGCATGTGTTGCAGACACACAAACTTTACATCACTCTCTCAGACCGTGTAAAAGTTCCACATGGAACCGCTGCAGGACTGCACAGTGTAATGGATAATGTTCGGGACACAACACTACACACAGGGCCTCTGTGGGCTGCAAATCACATTTACACTTACAGCATTTAGCAGATGCCCTTATCCAGGGCGACTTACAACTGATACAGTCTTACAATCCAAGCAATTGTGGGGTTATTAATTAAGGGTCTTGCTCAAGGACCCAACCATGGCAGCTTGGCAGAGGTGGGATTTGAACCCTAGACCTTCTGGTCCAGAGTCCAGTT
>JAVSBV010000067.1:2085119-2119401 GCA_033117975.1 Parotocinclus spilosoma | reverse complement strand
TGGCAAGGAAAAACTCCCTGAAAGTGGTAGGAAGAAACCTCGGGAGGATCAAGACTCAACAGGGGACCCATCCTCCATGGGTGGCCTAGATGTTAATTAAATAAAGACTTAAAAGAATATTAAATTATAGCAAAATTAGGTAAATAATATAAATCAATAACAAATTAATAATAAAATTTAAATTAGTAATACAATAAATAAACAATTATAAAACAACTAGATTATAAAATGAGTCCCCATTGGGCGGTCCTTGGAAGCACATCGTCTCCTAACGTTCAACCGATGAAGGGAGTTACTGCACTCTGGTGACACTGGTTTCTGCTGATGGAGACCAGCAGAGCGACGCCGAGCCGGAAGAACCTCCAAGCACATGGTTCCGGATCTGACACTGGAACATCTGCTCTGAGAGAAAATTCCAATTCTCATCACAAATAATTCAGTTCCCATACAAAACTTCAATTCCACTATCAAATCCATTAACAGTTATTTGGTTTTACCTCTCACTTAATGACAGCAAAGATATAAGTGTGGATTACAGGAAGCAATCCAAGATAAACCACATACACATTCATATCAATGGAAGTTCCTCTGTTTCCTCTGTACATAACCAATTATCTCGCAAGGTCTGGTCCCACTAACATAAGATATTTCAGTTCCAACTGTAAAAGCTGCAATTCCAACAACAAAGACTGCACTTGTCTGTAATATTTAAAGATCCATACACAGGTTTCAGTATCAAGGACTTCAGTTCTAAAACCAAAGATCCAGTTTAAGAATTAAACATTTTAATACAGATACCAGATACTATAGATTGCTCAATGCAAGAGAATACATGTCTGGTTCAAATTAATACATGGCCAGTCCCAAATTATTCTAGTTCTAGCATGTTATTGTAGTTCTAATATTTACAAAAATCAGTGCCAGCAAAAAATATTACAGCACACTAAACAAAATTGATGTTTAATACCAAAGTTTCTTGTTCCAATATACAAGATTCCAGGTTCAATACCAAATATCTCAGCTTCAATACAGGGGATCTTAGTCCCAGTACCAAAGATTCTAATTTAAAGTCTACAAACCACGCTTATAAAACTTGAGGTCCTTTTGGGTGTTATATGAGTCAGATGTTCTGTTTAAATATACAATAGAAAATGTATTTTGTGCTTACTGATAAAGTACACTGATCACAAAAATTAGGGGACATTTCATTATGGGATATTTCATTTTGGGTTATCCCCTAATGTTTATGAGCAGTATATTTATGTACCTAAAGCTAAAAATGACTCCTGTTCATAATATAGAATCTTGCTGCGGACGTTTGGGGTCTGATCTAGGGTGGGTAGGTCAAAGTTATGTCTAGTAAACAATTAGTTAAACATCTACAGAACATCTGCGTTATCAGTGTTATCAGAGCGAACCTACGCAGCTGCAGCGGTGCTATGAAGGGACACATTCCTCTTCTTCTTAATAGCACCAGGTCTTAGGAGCAATTATCCCCTTATGGTAGATTGAGACAGTCAAATCCTTGACCTAAATCAGTGTGATGTGTTCAGACACGCAATCACACACAGCCACAATCTTCACTTAAACAATAACAACACATATGCTTAATGCAGTGGACTGTTCTTAAGACATGCTTTAGCCTTAGGCTGAGGTCAAAAATGTATTGGCAGCCAATAAGCGCAGGGTGAAAGCTCCTACCAGAGGGGGGCCAGGTAGACTGGAGGTGTCAGAAGGTCGGAGGTCATTTGGTCGAATAGTTGATTGAGAGGGGATCAGTGGAAGTGGACATTCAACGTTAAGTGGGGCAAAGGTCTTGGTGTGGATTCACAGCATCCTAACAGCAGTCTAAATTTGCCAATTTATTGTAGTAGAATGCACCATGATCAAAGGTTGTGCAAAAAATGTTGCAAGTAAATCTAAGAATAGAAGAATTTAATTAATAAGCACCTTTCTTTATAAATTAAAGAACAGTAGCATACAACATAATGCATAAAACTGCTCACAAAAAATAGGGGATATTTTATTATGGGATATTTCATTTTGAAGTATCCTCAAATTTTTGGGAGCAGTATCATTGCAGAAAGTGACATATGCAACACACTAGGAAAGTCTTCCGACACTTTCACATTTTGGTATATTCCAGCCTTCTGCTAAGCAAAAAATAAATACTGCAGTCAATACCCCACACCCCTGCTTAGGTGGCAAAGTGGTAGTTCAAGACTCTGGTTGGGTCATGCATGTTACAGGCACAAATGGCTGTGCAGGTGGGAGGACAGACCTGTTTAAGGATCATTCCTCAACACTGATAACCAGTCCACCACATTTGCCCATGTCTGCACTCAGTGATCTATATGACAGGTCATGGGTCTCCTGTGACTCTGACTGGAAAAAAGTGGGATTATGCATGAAAACGTTTACACCTTCATTAATTTTTAGATTTCTTAAAACAATTGCGGGTTTTAGGGAGCTGGTGCCTAACTGTAACCATGGGGCACAAGGGTACCAATCCATCACATTCACACACAAACACACAGGGACACTGAACTAACATTGTGCATTGAATGTGAGAGGAAGCTAGAGATCCCAGCTCCACATCGGTTCAAGAACAGGCCAGGAGGCAACAGTACCAACCACTGCATCACCGTGCTGCACATTGTTACAATGGGAGTCTGAAAATTGTATTGCTGTTATGATGGTGGTGTGTCCAAAATTAATAATAAAGTGTTTGAGTTAGGCAGCTAAGCTTAAGTCCCAGCAGTTAGGATTTGCTGTGTTTAAGGGAGAGGTGACCAACTGGCGAAAATATTCCATAGCGCTGCAACAGCGACTCCTACAAAGCCCTGTGATCGACTGGGATTTTGTGGCATCTTTCTGGCATCTCTGGAATTTAATTACTTAAATTCAATTAACTCGTATTTATATACAGTAAGGAAATGAAAAACTCCCTGAGATGTTTAAAACAGAAAGCTTGAAATTGGACACCCTTCCTCCTCTGCCCAGACCAAACATAGATCTTGTGTTCTTAAAAGTTTGTAGATGAACATATTGGAATTGCACTTTAATAGGTATACTGTACCTATTTAACTGCCTGTTGATGCAGATATCGAATCTACCAATCACATGGCAAAACTCTACATTCAAAAAGCATGCATTAGGCATGAAGACTCAAATGGCCTCCACAGTCATCAGATCTCAATCAAATAGAACACCTTTGGGATTTAGAGGAACAGGAGAGTCATGCCATGGTTGTTCAGGTACCAAACGTGCATGTTAAACTGGACCAAAATAAAGTATCTGAGGAACGTTTCCAGCACCTATGCCATGAAGATTTAAGACTGCTCTAAAGGCAAGAAGTGTAATCCGTTCTAGTAAGGTGTACCTAATAAAGTAGTCAGTGAGTTTGTGTGTAAAATTAATTGAAGAAATTTGTCATACAGTTATGTAGATGCTAAAGACAGAATTATCACCATCCTTGAAGGTAGCCACAGGTAAAAAGCTAACTGCACATATATGTTGCCATTTTCTAGGCTGGAAGAAAAGGCAAATAAAGTTCCTAGTATAACTTTAGTATCATCACAAACTTGACATCTCACCCAGAGCGTCTTTTCCAGAAAGCACTTCCTTAATCAGACTGATCAGGAATTGACCATGCTTTCTCGCAGCACCTCATAACCTCTTGCGCAATGCATGCCGTTGCTGGGTGACTGGTGTTCGAGTGTTTAATAAACACAGGCAGGCCCTGCTGAGCGATAGAACCATTGACGACTGCGTCGGCGCGTGGGAAGGAAAGTGACGAATGAGAACCAGGCGGCCGGCCCAAGCCTGGCCTGATGTCAGGGGAGCACTCCTCACTCCAGGTGGAAGAAACCCGACCCTGCTCTCGCACAAGACACAGCCAAGCCAAGTCTCTTAATCAGATTAAATCAGACCCACACCAAGCCTGTTAGCAATGGCTCAAAGATAATACCAGCCATCAACACGCGAGGCAGACACATGCATGTTTAAATGCATTCTGACAACCAATTATACACAAAACGCTTCCCAGAGTTTGCCAACAGGACTGTAATCATATGTCTGTGGATCTTTTGAGTCTGTTTTTCCAAATAATGTCCCTCATCTTGTACTCAGCCTTTGACGTTTTGAGTGATGAATTTGGCACGGCTCTGTGGATGAGACAGAGCTGAACTTTGTAAGATACTCATAAAGGCATATAGCTCAGAATGCACTGATGTGCTAACTCCAATAATATATTAGTTTAATAAAGTTCAGCTTTACGATTTATTCTTTACAAGAGTTGAGCATGAGAGCAGTGCTGGGAAAGGAGGCATATGAGGCCTACAAAGCAGGCAAATCTTTTAATTAAATGCACTTTTTGCAACATTTCATTTGCTTGCTGCGGATATAAAGCAGAGAATGGTTTTTTTTTATCCTGCCTGTAAAACACCTAGATCAGATTAGATCAGATTAAAGGCCTTTTTGTATTTTCACCATTCCACAATGCTTTGTCTTACAACTTTACTAATTTTTACATGTCAGCTCTACAAGACAAAGAGCTGATTATGATAATTATCCCAAAATACCAAAGGCATTTCAGAAAATGATGCTTTATAACACTTTGAAGCCATGTTTTCTTTTTCCATTTCTTTGGACTCAGAATAGTTGTTGGCTGTACCTAAGTACAGTAATCTATTCTCAACCTGGAATTTTCTCTCTTTCTTTTTTTAAGAAGAGCAACCCGCCTCTCGTTTGGGCTTTTGTTTGCTTTTCTTTGCCTTTTTTTCTGACAGTTGCAGAAAGAAACCGCCTCAACAGAGCCCTCTCTAACTCTTTAATATAACCCAGTGAGTCATGGTTTCTATCTATGACAGACAGGTCGCTAGATCATTTAAAAACAAGCAAGTCTACTTTCCTAAGGGTGATGTAATATTTCAGAACATAACATAAAGGCTGGTGGAATATTAAACATCTGTACAGAACTGTACAGAGAGTTAGAAAAAGATTCATGGTGTCACATTTACAATACATTCAGGCCTGAGACCATGGGAATAAAACCCAGCCCAGAAAAAAAAACACAGCAGTAGCCTAGCGGTTAAGGTACTGGACTCTGGACCTGATAGTCCAGGGTTCAAATCCCACCTCTGCTAAGATGCCACAGTTGCGTTCTTAAGCAAGGCCCTTAAACCACCATTCCTTTTGATTTGTGTAGCAGCTTGTTTGTTTACATTCCTCACCACTTTCTTCTGTTCTTAATTGATTTGGGGACTTCACTGATATATTGTTGGAGATTTAATTACTTACAATTGATAATGAATGAGAGAAACATACAAACATTTTTGGCCATTTTGAAAGATATTTCTCAATTTCTTTACTCTATATGTTTGCATATAGGCTACGTCCTCTTCTACTCTTTACACTTTAATTAATATTAATACCCCTTTCCCTGCTTGACCCTGGGTAGTTATCAGCTGAATATGAAATGGTTACTTTGATTTTTCCCTACATTCCTAAATTAGTCCTGCATGTGTGTTTTGGGGTGGTAGTAAATTTAGGCTCCTGCAGGGGGCGCTGCACAAGGATGATCAGGCTATAAATTCCTGCAGGGTGTGTGATGGGATTCATAGATTAAGAAGATATGGTTCAGTGCAGTGAAAGTTTTGATGTTTGGGGGGGGGGGGTTGCAAAGCAGATGTTTATGCAATAAAAAAAGTGATTGCATGTGGGCGTGTCAAAGGTAATGGTGTGAAGGAAGTAGCTGGATTTGCAGGTGAAGGGTACGGTCTCTCTACCAGCAGTTCTCATTTTAAGTGTGGCTGAAAGATGAAATGGATGGAAAGAGAATGCCGGCGTGTTTCAGGGCTTCAGAATAAAAATCTACATTCAAGAATTGCTGAAACCTAGAAGCAAATAAATCAACACGTCCTTCACAACCAATTCCTGAAAGAACACTTTACAGGGAACTGCATACCATGAACATATGGAGTGGCACAGAGTAGGCTTTTACCCACTAGTGCTTACAAATTTTGCCCACCAACATTGGTTGCGAACACAAAAATTATTCATGTACGTGTTATCTGATCAGATGAATCTTGCTTCTGCCTTGATGTGAATGATGCTAGGGATTGTGTTCATCAAAGACTTCAGGAAGCCTTCAATGAGGACTGCGTGTAAGGGGTGGATCAAGCTGGAGGATGTTTTGTGATGTTCTAGGGGTGTTTAAATATGGTCCTAAGATCAAGACTGACAGAACTCTCACTGAGCTGATGGCCAACCAGGTTTTGCCTTTTGCTCATTATGTTACCAAGGAACATAATATTCATATTCCACTATTAATAGATGACAATTCTTATAATAAAATGTGACTCATTGGTATGATGAACATCCAAGATCAGTCATACATCTTGACTGACCCATAAAGTCCCCAGATGTGAATCCTCTTGAAAAACTGTAGCACTAACTGGAACAATGAGTAAGACCCCAGACACAAAACTCGGCTGATCATCGACGTCACCTACATCAAGAAGCTTGACCAGTCCATGATAAAAATTCGACTGCAGCTGTTATTCATTATTAAACGCTATTAGGTAAGTTTCAGTCACAGGGGACTCATTTTTTTGTCTAGTGAGCTTATATAGAACACTATTAGTCTATAATAAATAGACTTGGTAAATGTACTTTGCGAGTTTAGGCGCCTTCTTATAAACTTTATTGTTCCTTTCAAATTCTGCAAATTTGCCACTTAAACGCACACCGACTCCTTTGCAGTACAAACAAGATACCAGTTTGAACATGTTGTTTCTTATAAAAGTACCTCATATAATGAATATTTTGCATTAAAATGTATGGGTCCGGGAATCTTGTTGTCCTTGCAGCCCTTTTTCGGAAAAGTAGAAAAGCCATTTCTTTAGCCTCAAATATGAATAAAAGTCATTTATAGGTACCGTAAATAAGCATGTGAATCGTCAGACAGTACTAGTATGTACTAGAAACACTTACTGCATATGTCTTCACTTTAGGATGAGTCACCAGTGATCACTTGTCATCTGAATATTTATCTAAATACATTTTAGATACATTTATCTATGTATCTGTCTAAATCATATGTTGGAATTTAGGTGTGTAATTATTATTAGGTTATTTTTGACAGGGTCCATTCATGCACATTCTTCTCTTGAAACCAGTTGGGACTGTCTACAGTGTTTTGTGCACATGCATCTGAACACAGAACTAAAAAAAAGGGACTTGTTACTGCTCAGAGAGCTGATGAACCAACAGCACTGACACTGATTTAAATCGGCGAGTTTCAGGTGGACCGTTTTAACACCTTCACAGGAGTTCTTCTCTATTTGGATGTGAAACTCATTCAGTACGGGGTGTGTATGTGTGTAGCGCCAGCAAACGCAACCACTTCCTCCTACCTTCTCCATTCTCTGTAGACATCAGAGGCGAGGAAGACGCTGCACTCTTCTGTCTTACACGTTGAACCTGGCAGCTTGAACGCCCAGAATCTGGTGTCGCTCCTTCTCCTGACTAAACCGACAACTTTTTTAACTGTCCTGTGGCACAACGTTTCAGCCAAGCCCATCGTGCAGAAGTAGTCAGATTTGCTGGCACTCCCTATAACAGATAAATCAAGATACTCTGTATTTCTTCAGCTGTTGATGCGTCGGGCAAAGTGTGTAATCACCTCACAAATGCTTTTCACAAAACTGATGTACTTTAAAGAAGTTTGTAGATTTATTCTGAAACATGATTTACTTAATTTATCATTTGTGCATTTGAGAGCAGTATTTCTGTTAGCTGTATATAAGGCCTTATTTACCAGACATTAACTGACTTTATTACACCAAAAGAAGTGGTTTGATGAGACTTTCTAGGTTACATTTTATTACAATTTCATGGCAAGTACAGCTGTATTTTAAAACAAAACCTGGTGGGCTATTAGGAAGAGATTAAATGCAACACAATACAACAACACAGCTACAGAATCACGTTTAAGCCATAGTGCCTATAGTTGTTATATCATCATACTACACACACTGCTAACAAAATTTAGGAGACATTTCATTTACATTTACGGCATTTAGCAGACGCCCTTATCCAGAGCGACTTACAACTTATACAATCTTACAATCCAAGCAAATTGTGAATTAAGGGCCTTGCTCAAGGACCCAACTGTGGCAACTTGGCAGAGGTGGGATTTGAACACTGGACCTTAACCGCTATTAGCAAGCGAATTTGTGCAACTTTATTTACACATATTCCCTTAACATTCAAGTAACTGCAGCAGTTCTGAAGACTTAATAAAAGGAAAAACTATGTCAGGGCTATTTTTTTTACCTTCCTGTATGTTTTCACCAAGCATAGTGCTTGGATGTCGATGCAAAAAGTTAACTCTTGGGCTTATCTGTATCTAAACCACTTTGCCACATGGCAACATAAGTACAAAAGACACTTTTTAGAAGAGCTTTTTTTTGTTACCATGAAATCCAGCCCAGCTTTGTGTAAAGCTTGTGAAATGTTCATTCACAGACCAATCAATGTTTGTTTTAAAGATTTGTAAGTTGCCACTGGCCTATTTGTAGATTCCCTAATTAATAATTCTCTTTTTGAAATAAGATTCTGACCTTTAGTTTAGTTGAAGCCTTTAAAATCTTTTGAATCATTATTGTGTCTTGTGCTTTTCCACAGCTTCATCCTGGAGCACTTGATAGACCACCTTTCCAAACATGGGAACCTATTTGTTTTACCATGGCTTACTAATGCAGTCCTCAATGAGCAGATGGTTTTAATCTGAAGTAATTAAAGCCATTATAACTGATGTCAGGTGTGAGCCAGTTAATCTGGTGTGTGATCTGAAAGGTGATTGGCTGTACCTGAATAAGCTTACAATTGTTACTCTAAAGAGGCTGTTCATGTTATAATATACAATGCATTCAGAAAGTCTTCAGACACATAGGCTTAGGTACAACAATGTTAGTGTCCAGCTCTGTGAGTGGCCCAGTCAGAGTTTAGACTTGAACCCAATTGAGCATCTCTGGGGAGATCTGAAAATAGTTGGCCACATATGGTTTGCACCCAACCTGACAGAGCTTGAGAGGATCTGCAGAGAAGAAGGGCAGAAAATCCCCAAATCCAGATATGCAAATCGTTTAACATCATACCCTAGGAGACTGGTGGCTGTAAGCACTGAGAATGGAGACTCAGCTAAATATTTCATGTCATTTCAACATGTTAGTTTTTCCCTTTCAATAAATTTGCAAAAAATAAATGTGTGTTCCTTATTATGATATAATGAGTGTAGAATGATAGGGAAACCCGTTGTTATTTTTTGGCACAAGAATGCAACATAGAAAAATATATTTTTTAAAAAGTTCAGAATGCACTGTATGTCAAAATAACAAATATCGACATTATTTGACTCATTTATGTCATAGCCCAACAAAGTTCACAGCTGGCACAAGGGTGCAAGTGGTTAGCGTGGTCGCCACACAGCTCCAAAGTTCCCTGGTTCGATCCTGACCTTGAACTCTGTCTATGGGACATTTGCATGTACTTACAGTGACTTCTGAAATAAACCATTGTAGACAGGATAAAGGCAGAACAGGAACACTTCTTAAAACTCTTCCTTTGTACACTTGCAACACATTCTCTCAATGCCAGGCTGTCCATTACAGTGCAGTCAGCATTACTGATACTAATGTGTTGTCTTTTCTTGACAGTAGCCGTAGAACTGGCCCATATGCCACTGATGACGCCATTGGCTGGGTGTACAGGAAGTGGCCTGACCAGTCGTTTTATTAGTGCTGGTCTCTGCTGGAGCAGAGGGCAGCAGTCAGACTGGCCCACCAGTGTCCTGTTTCCTCTGCTGATCATAGCAAAAGTGTGCCACTGATATCAGGCCTGCTGGGGTCACTCCAGAAGCCTTTTCCTGTGGCTTCTCATACTAGACCACTGGGTATGAGTCAGATATTCTGGGCATAATCTAAAGACTGTCAGGTGGAACAAAGCTCAGTATCTGTTCCATGCTTGTAGGTTCCTCCATGTCATCCTAACCGATAAATAATAATAAAAGACATAGATCTGAATTAGATATTGTGTGCCTGGAAAGAACACCATTTGGCTTGAAGAAATGTATATGAATAAAATCTACAAGGATTAGATGTTAATAAAATGTGACACCATAGAGTGACATTTCGGGGGCATACTGTCTTGTCATTTTACTTATAAAATCCAGTCAGTTTGTTTAAAAATTTAGTTTAATTGTCACATTCAGTGTAATTTTGTCAACACTGCTCACAGACAAGTAGGCGATATTTCGTTATGGAATATGTCATTTTGAAGTATCCCCTAATCATTGTGAGCAGTTTAAATGCTGACACCTGCACCAAGAGAAACAGGGTGCCTAGCCAGCAGCATAGGTTGCAAGGCAAGAACAACCCTGGACAAGGTGCCAATCCATCCACTAGAAGAGTACCCAGAGAAAACCCACACAGACACGTTGAGGACCGGTTTCAGGTCAGATTCCACACAGAACGCTCCACCTGAAGATTAAACCCAGGACCTTATCGCTGTGAGGTTTCAGAAGGTGTAAGATACAAGATGATCAAACATTCTGTTAAATTAAAAAGCATTTTAGATATCTCAAAACAGTGTTTTAATTGTCTCAGTCTCTCTTATTGTCTCGAGTCTCCAACATTTCTCCTGAGAGTGCTGAATGTTACAAATTGTAGAACTCTATGATTGCTTTGTCACTCCTCTATCATAACTAACTTGTCATTTTCTAAGGGGAAAACATATGGTCAATAACAAGATTCTTTCTGAATCTGCAATGATTTTGCCCTTTTTAGATTCCCTTGGTTTTCGTTTAAGGAATCAAACAAAAAGAAAGAAAAAAAGAAAAGCTAGTGCAAATATAGCCATGTAACATTTACTGAGCTGACAGACATTACTTCTCATTTCTTCCAGCAGTGAGAAAGGACACATGAAGAACGTTAACATTAGTGTTAGCCAGCTTGCGTAGATAATATTATCTACTGCTAGCCATTTGATAGTTAGAATTATCACTGATCTGAAAACCAGGACAGACTCCCACAGATCCATGCTCTGGCAATAAAAGTGTCATTTATCCCAGCATCTTCTGCACAGCTGACAGGGTTGTCTGTATCAACTCTCCTTTTTTCAAGGTCACCCCTCAAATCAATCTAAAAAAGAATATGGAAACATTAAAAGTTACAAGTCATGTTTATCAGAATTCAGATTCATGTTAAAAGCAGCTGTAAAATATTATATTATCTTAAAAGGCCAATCCCAAATTTAGCAATCCTAGGGCGACAGTGGAAAGGAAAAACTCTCTGAATGTAGAAGGAAGAAACCTTGGAAGGACCAAAACTCCATCCTCCTTGGGTGGCCTGGATGTTAACTGAAATAGTTAATTTTGTATTATTAGTCAAATTTAATAAATTATAACAACAATTAAATTGAATAATGTCAAAGATTTGATATAATGAGTCCTCAGCGGGAAGTCCTTGAAGGCACATCGTCTCCTGATAACTAAATGATGGAGGGAGTTATTGCACTCTGGTGTGGCCCGGGCATGGTGGGACTGATTTATGTTGAAGAAGACCAGTAGTGTGATGCTGAGGTGGAGGAACATCTAAGTGTGACAGGCTGGAGGCTGGAGAAAAATGAAAATGTAGTTACTTATTAATTAGGAGCACAGAGTCTATTAACACTCACTGATGCCATGTGCTGCATGGGTCTCTGGCAGCACTAACTAAAGCAGCATAGCTATAAGTCCCAGTCTAAATCTAACCAAAAGCCTGCGTAAATAAGAATGCTTTAATCCTAAACTTAAACATTTGGAGAGTGGCTGAACTAAAGTGGCGAGTTTATTCTACAGGTGTTTAAATCAAGCACCTATGTAGACTGCTTTTACAAATATTTAAGTGTGGTACTGTAATAGGATGCCACTGTGGCAATCCTTTTGTGACACTTCTTCCCTCCAAGATGATCCACAATGAACTGTGAGTGGTATTACAAAAAAGTAAAAGTGTTTAGGAACAACAGCAAATCAGCCACAAATCCTCAGGCCACGTAACATTACCGAGTGACCCCAGTGCTCAAAGTGTATAAAAGTCACCAACGCACTTCTGATTCAATAACTGCAGAGTTCCAAACCTCCTCGCACCTTAACTTCAGCAAAAAACAACTGTATACTGGAAGCTTCATGGCATGGGTTTCTATGGCTGGGCAGGTGAATGCAAGCCTTATAATCACCAAGCACATTGTCAAGTGTCAGTGAGTGGTAAAATATGCCATCACTGTACTCTGGGCAGGTAGAAATGTGCATTGTGGAGTGACAAATCACACTTCTCTGTCTGGCTGGGTATGGTGAAAGCCAGGAGAATTTGACCTTTTTGTGGAGGATCGATAATGCTGTTGGGTTATCAGGGAAAATTGCATGCTTCCAAGTGGAAACAGTTTGGGAAAGGCCCTTTTCTGTTTTCATGACGGTGTCCCAGTGCACAAAGCAAGGACCCTAAAGGCATAGTTAGGTGAGTTTGGTGGTCAGCTTTATTTTCCCCAAACAGGGCTCTGACACAGTCCAAAACTTGGAAAGCCTTCCATATTAATGCGTATGAACTTAAAATGGGATGCCATGAAAGCTCCTGTGGTTATAATGTGTACAGTAGGTGTCCCAATATTCTTGTCCATATAGTGTAGTTCAAAATAAAATAAAATGAATTCTGAAAGTTTTACACATTGTCACACAATACATTTTTCTGTTCATATTTATGAGCTAAAGATGAAGCAGACCAACAAACAAGCAGAGACTGAATCATGCACCAATGCACACCTAGACATGCCCTTTACATCTGCTTTCCGTTTTCATTCCACCTTCAGAAATTCAAGGAAGCCTGCCCAATCCCCTCGTTGTTTTACTCAAAACAGAATAAAACAGCTAGTGAGAAAAAATCTGAACCATTTCCTTCAGAGCAAAGAAATATGGCAGAAGGCCTGGTGCCAGTTCAGTCCGGCAGTCCAGTGGTAAATGGTAGCAATTGTAAGACTGCACAGGTATGCAGGCTGGTAATGGAGAAAGGTATGTATGTGTAGGCATATCTGTGTGTGTGTTGTTTATTCAGCTGGCAGAATTAGAGGCAACAGAGTTAAGCACACTGGTGTGTATCTGTGGCAGGCTTCATGAGAAATGAAACAGACACGCCAAGTAGGCCATAACTCGGTCCTGCATTTAAGACGGACCACGTAAAATGGGAACTCAAAGCACGCTATGGTTGTTTGAATTGCCGTGGTAAATTGGTGCCATGATGATGATGAGGGTTGTATTTTATCAGTTTATTGCTTGAATCAGTAAACTTGTGCAAGTTTCCATATGCCCTGTAGCTTTCGAATGCCTTCAATGTTTACTTTACTTCATCCCTATAACTTATAACGCATCCAGTTCATTCTTTCACCTTCACTAAAACAAAGGTAAGCTTTCAAGCCATCTCCTGACTCAAGATATTTTAAGAGCATATAACAGGCGTGTGTTTGCATTCTATCCAGAACGCAGCCAACGCTAAGTGTTAATAACTCATAAATGGAAACCATTCCACCCACACACAAACACCAGCACCTGATTATGCCCTCATGCCTATCTGGCCTAATCCACTCAGTTTATAATATGACTCCTGTGCCATTCACTGAGGTGTTAATATTTTGGAACGAATGCATTACATTGGCAGACTCTGTGTTCCTCTGTGAGCCAGCTGGAAACAGAAGAAGCTGAAGATGTTCAGGAAGAATTAATTTGATTCATAACACACCGCATGGAGGCTAGAGACAGTTAGAGATAAGTTGCATCCTTAAACCTCTGTGGAGCTAAAGTTCTGGAAAAACATACATAACACAAACCAAACAATACCTCTATAATGAGAGCTAAGATCTTTTTGGCTTAAGGATTTCTTTTAAGGAAAATGACTTTCATTTCTATGGAATTCCCCTCATTTAAGCTGTTTCTAGCGCAGACATAGAACTGTGTGAAAAAAAACTGGAAGCAAAGTTTTAGATAAGTTCAACCATGGATAACTCTGACATGACAACAGATAGGCCAACAGTGATAAGGCCAGTCTGTAGTTCCAGGATAAAGAAGACACTACATTTAGATTCTATATAATATCACCCAAAGGCTGGGTCAGGTGGTGTAACGACGACTTACTCTGAATTATCACAGTAGTTACAATAAGAAAAAGTTCAGGCTAGATATAAGTGAATGTAAGAAAACACCAACGTATGGTTACAGTTGCTGGTATGAGACCCTACCCACTGTGGTGGACTAAAGAATTGCTGTTGTGGCTCCTGAGTGCTGAAAATAGAAATAATAAAACAAAAACATTCAAATGTATAAAGTGCATTCAAAATGTCTTCAGACCCTTTACATTTTTTGTTAAGAAAGTCCATCTAGAATTTGCAAAAAAGCACAGAAAACTGTCTTTTACTGAGGAGAGGCTTCTGTCTGGTCACTTTAGATTACCATAAATCTCAGATTGGTGGAGTGATGCAATGAAGGTTGAACCTCTGAAAGGTTCTCACACCTGCACTCCAGCAGAGATATTTGGATTCTTGGTTCTTGGTCACCTCTCTTACTAAAGTTTGGTCAGGTGGCCACCTCTGGGAAGATTCCTGGTTGTTCCAGGCTTTCTCAATTTAAGAATTATGGAGGTCACTGTGCTCCTGGGAACTTTCAGTGGAGCAGAATTTTTGGTATTTTTGAATTTTTTTGTCTCTGAGCTATAAAGACAGTTCTTTCCTCCTCCTGGCTTGGTTTTTGCTCTGATATGCATTGTTAGCTGTGAGACCTTATACAGACAGCTGTGTGTGTCTTTCTAAATCCTGTCCAATCAGCTAAATGGATCCCAAATGGTCTCCAAGCAAGGTGTAGAAAAGTCTTCAAGATGATCGAGAGAAATAGGAGGCTCATTATGAAAAAACAAATCAAATTTCAAGTGTCATAGCAAATAATTGAATACTTTTGTCCATGCAAAGGTTTATCTGTTTAGTCACAAAATAATCCAATATTGTTTATAGTACAAAGCCTCGAAATAGCAAAAAAAAATGGAACAAGTTTTCAAATGCATTGTATCTGCAACAGTCACCAGTATGCCTTTGAGAAATAAAATGACTGCAAAATTTAATCTGATGAATTTATCCCCAGTAACCACTTTATCCCTGCTGAAGGTCGCAATGGATCTAAATCTGATCCTGACTACATGCATTCATACTAATTTATTTTTCATCTAGCTGCAATTTAAAGTAGCCAATGCATCCTATTGGTATATTGGTATTGCGGAGGCTGAGAAAGCATTCCAAACTCTACACAAATAGCAACCAAAGGAAAGAATCAAACTCTGGCTTCTTAAAACCCTTTGTTCCTATACTGCTCACAAGATTTAGGGAATACTTCAAAATGAAATATCCCATAATGAAATATCCCCTCGTTTTTGTGAGCAGTGTATTTAGTTGCTGTTGATCCATGCAACATTGCCATCAATTGCAAGAAAAAAAAATACTTATTACAAACAATAGTGAATGTGAAAGTCGACATTTTTACATGGTTAGCATAGTGGGAGAGTCCTGTATTTACTGTATTCACTGAACTTGACCTTTATGTTACCTTTATGTTACCTTTATGTTACGCAAAACAGCTAAGTAGTAACTAAGTAATGTTAATGCCTTTAAAAGCTAATCTAATTGTGTGAGCCAATATGTCACTAACCAACTCAGACAGGTATTTACCCCAAAAATTCCCAGACATGACATTAAACATGTATGATTGAATTATTGCCCATAAATCTATTTAACAATATATGAATTGTATTCGTAAGCTGTTAAAACCTAAGCTAACGACACCACAATGGATGATTTTTTTGGCCCCAACAGCCAGTCTCCTGGTCTGTTTCACAGGGTCACACAACCTCCAGATTGTCTATAGCTATCTTTGGTTTTCACCCAATGTTCATGTGTAAATGACAGAGCTGAACCAGGATTTGATGTAATGCACATTGTTAAACAATTCTGACACTATACGATGAAGCCAGCCTGATCACTGGCTTTGTGTAAGCTGCCCGCGGACACAAGTCATACAGACAAGTCGAGAGCATAGTGAACACAAAAGTGAACGCAGGTCTTGTTCTAGAATTTTCCACAAATATTTGAGGTGGGATGAAATTAGAGCTGGATGCCAGCCAGACCTTTGAATCCCAGGGAAGATGGCCGCACGTGCCAGACAATCTCTGTTTTTCGTTTCTCAACCGTCCAACTCTCCCACCATGATTATTTTTTTCTCAGAGTCCATGAGTCTCAATGCTATCATTCTCTGATTCTGTGCGAATTTGGCCGCGTGTATGCAGGAAATGGGACCAAACTGGCTTCCTGAGTGGCCGGGGAGGAAACGGCGCAATAAGCGAGGGGTGTGCATTTAAAAATAACCCCATATATAAGGCTGGGGCAGGAGCCCACTCGCCGTCACACTCTCACTCACACTCTTTCCACAAGCTTGATTCTCACTTGCTTTGCTCAGTCTTGTGATTTTTGGAGAGATGTTTTTGTTGGTCTGTAGACTGCAGGTACACAGAGTACCATGGTGCTTCAAATGAGCTGTATCTCAAACACAAAATGTGTATGGCTGGAATAACTTGAGGTCCCTGAGGCCTTTTGAAGGTTTTGTGGTTTTTCTGAAGTCCCCTAACATTTGTTTTCAACATAAACCCTCTGTTTACTGAGAGACGAAAGTGGGATGCCAGCTGAGTGTTCATGAAATCTTCTGTCCCGTTTTGACACTTGTACTTGAGGTAACATCAAACCGAACGACTGATATCTCACAGCTGGATCGTTACAAAAGGCTCTGAGAACGTGAATGTAACAGATGCAGGCACATCAAAACAAAGGGACAGAGACACAAGTAGGGTAACGACAGAAATGCACCGTTCAAATTTACCCAACAGGGAAACAACATTTGAGTTTTGTACACTTTCAGGATTTAAAGCGTGCAAAAGTGACAACCACTGGTTGTTTTTAATTCAGCTGGAGTAGACAGTCATGGTTGCACTTTTTAAAATCAACATCATCCATAGTGTGTTCTCCAAACATAAGATTTTCTTGGTTTACTTTTTGAAACATGTTCTACTGTAACTTCACAGATTAGAAGCGCTAAATAAACTATTCGGATATCCTCTTAGTGCTTCTGCAACGCTCACGTTCCCTTACACAACCTGTACCGTTGTGTAAAGGCTAGAAACACTGGCTTAGCTAAGTTCAGAGAAGTATTTGCTCATCCAGATCTCTGGGATGCCATAACTTGTCAGTAACCACTGTCTAACAATTTCAATTTCAGACAACTAGCATGAGTCAAAACATGGTCTAGTTGGCAAAATTCAGCAAGGCATGACAAAGCGAGGATTCAGAGTCAAACGGCACACACATGAGCTAATGTTTTTCAACGACAGAAATAAAAGCAACAGAACATTTAGTTCTTCGGAGTACAAATGTGCGTACACACTAGTACACAGAAAGAACACACGTTTCACACGAGGTACACTTATTAGATTGACGCATCGCTTAGTAATGACTGTGTAGTGGTTGGAAGTGCATTGGGGGTTGGAGCTTAGATACACATTAGGGAGTGTGGAGGAATTCAGTGACGAGCATGACGTCTGTTTATAATTGCTGTCTTTTTATGCAATGGAAAAATTATTAAAGCACGGCTTTTTGTTCGGTCCCCAATTGTTTATCTTTTCAACAGAACAGCCTAGGTTACTGCACAACATTGTGCTGAACTGTAAGACAAGAACATGGCAAATTACACAACATGATATTTAACTGAACATAGCATAATTGCCCGCCCTAAAATAAAGACTTGTTTATTTTAAAGTTGCATTTATACAATTATTAAATGCTTACAGTTCCCATTCGGGGCTTATAAACGGGATAATGTTGATTTAATTCCTTCCAATCTTTCTCCCAATGCTCCCCCATGCACACATGACTTGAAATGAGGTACATCTTTTACTAAAGTGTGAAGAACAAGTGAAAAATGGTATCAACGATGTTGGTATCTATCGCTTATGTAACCTTTATTAGTTCATTCCATGACAGGTCAGATCTTAACTCATGCAAATGAGTCCTATTGAATCGACCCCTTGTGATTTGCATGAACTTTTTTTTTCTGATCTCACTAGCCCTGTACTTTAGGAGCAGAACCGGTGTGATACGGGCTAAATGTGAACACTGTTCCCCCGGGGTCATCATTAGCGAAACTAATGGCTCCGTAAACAATGCGAACACTTCGCACTGACAATCGGCGCGCCGTCCATCTAAATCCGCGCACCGCATTTGCACCTGAATGAGGCGCATTGTGAAGGAGGGGAGTCTTGAACGCGGCACAGACACGAGCGGCGCCCGCGTTTAGACAAACCTGCTGTGCGCACTTTGTTTGGATCGAGCCGACTCCAGCGGTATCGATGGCTTCACCATGAACTCTGAAATCCTTACAACTGTCCGTGACACCACAAAGCACTCAAATAATGGTCACGCTCTCATATCACGTGCAGGGAGCATACCATAAGAATTCATATAATGTAAACATTCCTAGCTGGAAACAATTATGGCAGGAAAACAGTTTTAGAAACTATTTTAGAATTATGATTTTTTTTTAAATCCAGTGCTACTAGGAGTTGCACTCCTCTAAATATATGGCTCTCTGTCACCTCTAATTTTAAGGCTAAAGCCTATCTTTAGTAGAGAAGTGTGCTGGATTCATTTCTTGCATGCTGGAGATAACCTAAAAAACTTGCCGATCACATAGTTCTATTGTCAGGTACGCAGGCGCAGTAAGAAAGGAGTGGAGAACCCTTGTGGTTAGGAATATTTTTTTTTCATCCGAAGGTGTCGCTTTATGTGAATCAAAATTATAGATGAACTCTCCCATAATAGACAGCTGCAGGTTAATATTACGTTGTTGTTACTTTTCCTGGTTCTGCCTGCTGCCAAGATACTGGAGGGGAAAAAAAAGTACTAGGAATGATTTATAACCTTAGTTTTCGAGTGAAGATATAGATAATAAAAGTATAAAAAGAAAACAAAACTATCATAAAATATATATAATAAATCAGTAGACTACGATGTGCTGTATTCATAAGAATCCATTATTTATTCAAATAAAACATTAGTAATCAAATACTGAACATTCCATATTCAATGTAGGTAGGTAAATTGTAGTGTATATTTATATAGATAGACAGATATTACATAGTACTAATATAGTACTGTATATACTACAGGGCTGTGGAAGCCTAGTGTATGATACTGGACCAGAAGGTCTAGGGTTCAGATCCCACCTCTGCCAACTGCCACTGTTAGCTGCATAGGCAGCCTTATTCCTTATCCCATAATCGCTTGGGTTGTAAGACTACCTTTAAAATTGTATCAGCTTGACCTGTAAGATTATATCAGTTGTAATTCGCTCTGGATAAGGGCGCCTGTTTAATAACTTAATAACTAATTCAATGATATAAATATCCCGATTAAATCTGGCAACACCCCTGAACGTGCCTGCATCACTGCGCAAGCGCACAGCAACCCTAGTAGTAGGAATGAGTACCGCCCCCCTGGGTGACGTCACGCCTGCTGAGTAGCTAAATGCGTGTATGAGCGCTGCAGAGAGAGAGAGAGAGACAGAAACTCAGTGAGAGAAGCAAGAGAAGAGAGAGAGAGCGCGCGCGCTGTTCGTTCTACTCTTATATACCGGCTATTTTGGGGGAGCGCTACCTCCATCCTGAACGCCGTTTCCTCCGCTCGCACAATTGGTCCAGCTGTAAGGTTTATAAGGTAGGAGGGTCCTACCTGCCTCACACTCACTCGCTGCTGGTTCATGGAAAAGCGACAGAGTTTGGATCAGACGTCTTAGAGAGCGGTGCGTTTTTGCGCTCACTCGAAAGTTTTCAAGTACAACCTCGACTTTTGGAAAATGGCCTTACCTGGGACCATTTTGCCATCCATTTCCACGTTTGCGAACCAGAAGGAGAAACTTTGGGAAAATGTAAGTATGGCGCGTGTTTTGCTTATTTGATCGAATTGTAAATCATTGCGTAAAACGTTGCTGCCCAATGGCTGAGCATTCCAATCGTGTTAAAAACATTAGGGCTGTTTGTTTTCTGTTTAAACCACTATCTTAACACTAAACTGTAACTGTTATTTCTCTCCCGGCAGAGATGGACAGGAGAAGCAGAGAAGTTCGTATGCGGTTCCATATCTAACGTGGACGCGTGCCGGCGAAAGGACGATGAGGATCTGAGCGATTTCTTGGACCTGGAGTTTATTCTGGCCAACACGACTGGTCCGGAGACCTCGAACCCACTCGGTTCAGGTGTTGCGGACTATACCTCTGCGTCGGATCACTGCAACATGTACCAAAGTGGGAGCACCAGTGCGTACGCGCCTCCTCCACCGTACGGTCACAGCCTTGTGGCTGAACTGCTACACTCCGAACCGGACAGTAATTACTGCAGCAACGGCAGCATCGGAATCCAGGGTCGCTTTGTCATGAACATGAACACTGTACCCTTCACCAGGCCAGGTTTCCCAGACGGGATCAAAGTGGAGCCCTGCACAGACGGGGACGGCTACGGCCCAGTGATGGGCATGGTCCCTCAGAGTTGCCAGAGGATCAAGCAGGAGGGAAACGTGTCGTGCGCGCTTCAGTTCGAACAGCCCAGGCTTGCCGTGTCCCCGCAGGCAGCGGGGAACATCACGCCGCCTCTCAGCCCGGACGATCAGGCGCGCTGTCATACACAGATCTGTCGCAGCGCATACCCGCAGAATGCCTTCTACCCGCCGCCACAACAGCACCACCACCAACAGCAAGTGCAACTGGGATTCCCGGGAGCGCATCCGTACGCCGTGTTTGATGATGGACTCGGAGTGATGCAGCCCGGGACGCAACGCGCGCTCCTCACCCCTCCATCATCACCACTCGATCTGCTCGAGTCCAAACCGAAGCGCGGGCGACGCACCTGGCCAAGGAAGCGTGCTGCAACACACACCTGCACGTTCGCCGGCTGTGGCAAGACCTACACCAAGAGCTCGCATTTGAAAGCGCATCACCGAACTCACACCGGTAAGTTGTATAAAGCTTAATGTAACCGCTTTAGACACATGCTCACCACTTCAGTTCTGTCCATTATAGCGACAAGAACTATTACAAAAAAGATTCCTTAAATATGGATTGCATGTTGGCATGACAGAACTCAGAGTTTGTTAGCTATTTTAGGTTCTATCAACCTCAAAACACTGTTCCAAAATCAGCTTCTCATAACCTGCCTAAACCTGGTCACAGCTCTGTGAACTCAAAACATTTAAAGACCAACCATGAAGTGGGGTTCAGTGATTTTTAGGGATAAATAAGTCAGTGAAACATAGTGAGAATCCATACCTGATGAGATACCTGAAACTAAACTTCTTTCTTTAACCAGGTGAGAAGCCCTATCACTGCAACTGGGAAGGCTGCGGCTGGAAGTTTGCCCGCTCTGACGAGCTCACGCGTCACTTCCGTAAGCACACAGGCCACCGACCCTTCCAGTGCCACCTGTGTGAACGTGCCTTCTCCCGCTCCGATCACCTGGCACTGCATATGAAGAGGCATATGTGAAAGACTGATACACCAGACTTATGTCGAGCGACCAGAAGCCTTATTACTGCCTTATTTAATGCCTCCACACAAGAACAGAAAGACTTTGTCTTGCTAAAGATTTCTATTGTTCTTTATACATTTTGGAACAATGTAGCTGGTACTACGTGGGATTTGCAGAGCCACTGAAAGCTGCATAAGTGTTTTGTGGACAAACACCAACCTGCTAGGCTGGTCCTAATATAAATATATAAATATATAAATATATATATTTATATATATAGAGCCATGTTGAAACTGGAAACAGTGGGTATGTTCAACACAGCCTTTCTAGCAACAAGCGTGCATGCATAGGAGCCAGGACACACACACTTGGGTGTACACATGCATATGGAGCATGTACCATGACAATGTTTTGCTCTTGAAACTGCCTTCAAATAGTTGACCAAAACTGTGTTCACGCCGTGATACGATGTTAAGCCATTGATTTGTTGTTGTTTTTTTTTTGTTTTTTTTTACCAAAGTAAGCATTTTGTTAAGAATATTCCAACATATTGTATCACAAAGGTACAATAATCAGTTCAAGCCCTATTGTACACTAGCACATATACCAGGGCTGGATGTCCTGTTTTTCTAAGAGTATGTACAGAAGTTTTATTTTGTAAGTATTGTATTTATTGTACATATTAAACTAAATTTGAGTATACTTGTGCCTTGTTTTCTTGTCATTCATGTTCCTGTGGGCCTTCTTAGAAAAGACAGCACAGGTCTTCAAGCTCAGCCTCTTATTATGGGCTGCTTTGAAGTCCCTAGCAACTCGAGCTGCGGCACACGAGCTCATTACACTAACCATGGGCTCATAACACGCCATTTGGTTAAGGCAAGGGTACCAAACTGCTATTCCTGAACCCCCACTCAGGCTTATGGAGTCGGGTATTATAGTTTAGGCCAAGATGCTTTCCAGCTGCTGCGAGACGAGGCCCGCAGCCTGTGGCTTTCGCCCTATAAATACAAACATTACATTTACATAATTACAGAGAGAGAATTTAGATACGTCTGGACGGAGGGGCGCTGGGCTCAGCACTGAAGATCCAGCACGGCAGGGATAAAGCACAAAGATGGCACGTTTACAGAAGCCTTTGATGGTGGCTTGTTGAAACAGACGTCTGCGTAACTGCTGATGCAATTCAGAATCGGCCCATTTCGCTCAAAATCGGTCCAAGTTGACGTGAGAGCACATGTTTTGCGGACATCCACTTCTAAACGCTCATAACCCTAAATGACACCAGAACAAGCATAACAGTTATTACTGTGTGCAAATAAGACGGTAGACTTCATAAAGGAACTGGATTCCCAGACCAAATAGTCACGTAGGTTCAGTGGAGCAAAACTACTGCTACTGGTGCAATTTCTTAGCTAGTGTGAAATGGTGTATGTGTTGAGAAAACAAGGTCATGCCAAGTTCTGGTCAAGAAAAATGGAGACAAAAGGAGAAATGCAAGGCAGGCTATTAATAGCAAACTAGTGAGGTGTAAAAGTAGAAGTCTCATTTCACTTTTCTGCTCTGAGGATAGTAACTTCTACTACGAACACACATGATCAGCAATACGCACTTCTCATTTTTAACGTCCCTATATATCCAAGTTACGTATAACAAACAGAATCTTTGTCATTGTACATGGATAATGACGTTGGATGCAATCCTAGTGCAAAACAACAGTGAAGGTAAAGTAGAATTAGTAAAATGCAAATTTGTTTAAAAAGAAACAAACGAAAAAAAAAAACCAGTGCATACAAGACTCGCTACACAATTTAGTACCGTAATTTTTCATATATGAAATAGAATTTAGTGCAGTTCTGGCTTTTGGACTTTTAGCAATAACATGGGTTTAGAAGTAAATGCACTTCAGGCAGCACAACTTTGCAGTAGTTAGTGTATTTACTTAGTAGTTCAACAAGACTTTTTAAAGTTCAAATCCCAGCCCAGCCGCTCTCCATGTCTGTGTGGGTTTCCAGTCCATTTTAGGGTGCATGCAGATGTGCACACACATGGGAGCAGTATGGCCACTTTAGAGACACCAATTAACCTAAAAGGCATATTTGGACTGTGGGAATAAACGAATATCTGGAAGAAACAAAACATGGACATACAGACAGGGAGAAGCAAGACCTTTCCACCTGAACCCAGGGTCTTCTTGCTGTGAGGCAACAGTGCTACCCACTTACTCTTTTAGCCAAAACTTACAAACCCTAAAAATGACAACATTCGGTAAAACCAATATAACATATAATATATAAAAATAAAAAAATAAAAAATGAGGAAAGCAAAGTTTGGAGCCTTGCGTGTGTTTCAGTCAATAGCTACAGTATATATACTTCATGCTTGTATACAGCACTAGCGGTGGCTATGTTTGAATATATGGTTGGGCTAGGAATTCTGGAAAATTGAATTATTTGTTTAATGTCGCATCAGCAGGGAGAAAAGGCAAACTCAATGGAGTGCAAGGTCAATATCAAACCAGGATTAGCTGTGTTGCAACTTCCCTAACCGATTACTATGTTTTTCGAGAATAGGGTGAACATAAGAAAACCAGCTATAAACTCCTATGAAATTAATGAGGTACCCAGGGAGTAAATGTACTGTTACACCCATTAACTGTGTTAAAATTACTTATAATGCACTTTTGCAATATGTCAAGACAATGGCATGGTAATACCAACATTTTCATTCATTGCAGGGTCCCAGAAGGGGTCAGAAACCTGGTACTTACATGGTAGACGACAGAGTACATCCTGGACAGGGCCAGCAGCAGTCACTGTTGTAGCACCAAGGGTTAATCCCACCTTTCAGACATCCCTCCCAAACGCAGTTGATCGTTGTGACACCAGACCTCATTGGAAGATGTTGCTTGGCCTTGTACCTGGCTCTCTGCAGTGGTAGGCTTTTTTTTAATTGCTGCTCTACCACCTAAGCACCATTAGCTACATTTACATGGCCTAATATGGGACAAAAATACAGGTACATATAATCAAACATACAACCGTTGTTCCTGCAGCTACGTTGGTCAATAGCTACGTGGAGCAAAACCAGTTCAACCACAGGAGCAACAGGCAACACAAGCTCACGAGGGAACTACTAAGTACTTAAGAATTATTATCATCAGTAAGTAGTTCCAAATGACCCAGTTAATTCACATGAGCACTATCACTGCACTTCAAGATGTCATGGATTGTGTGCCTGAAAACAAGCCTAGCCTTATCATGCTTAAGGTCCATTAAATGTACACTGGAATTTTGTTCTTCCTACCAAAATCCCCTGATAAATCTCACCATTTTTTATAGTTTGGACCTAGTTTGGGGTCTAGGTTTGGAGATTTTCGAGAACTGACCGTGTTCAAGTTTGTGGCAACTGTCTGGTGTAAACTAACTTGCCTGGTCTGCGCAAAAGCCTAGCTTCGACTCAAGTCAATGCCTTTGGATGTGGCCCTGGTAGTCCAGCTTTATGTTTTGGTGTCCACAGACATTTGGCCATGTGTGGGATTACTAAGTTGAAAAGCTGCCAGAAAGCACAACAACGTCTGACAATCATCAAGGTGTCCTTTCAGCTCCAGCATTAGCATAAAAAATAAAGGAGACCACAACTGGGAGTCATCTTTCAGCCTGTGTGTTTAAAATCCTGTCAAACCGGAGCAGTAAGAACTGCAGGTATAAAATAGCAGGTCAAACCCTTGAAACAGCCATTAAAACACGTTCAGAAAAGAAAATATGAACTGTTTTTCAGCAATCCCAGAAGACAGCCTCATTTTAACCCTCTTGACACTGGACACTGCAGCTAAATCTTGAATCGAGACTTTTTGAGCATGCCTGGTGAATATTCCCTTAAACAAGCCAGCTATGCATGGGGACGCTCCTTTGAATGTAAAGAATAACACGAAAGAAAGCAGCATGTGGTTCGGAGCTGCCTCTGAGTCTCCTTTCTAACTCACAGTCCTCAATACAAGCCCCTCAGGAATCTAAAACATAAAAAAACTCACCAAAAGAACACCCTATTATTTGAAGCGACTGTAACTGAAAAGCCAACCCACATGTACACACAGAATTATTTTAACGCTTGGATCAAAATATTGCATTTATTCAAACCCTTTATGGAAAAAAAAAAAACGAGGAATCTAACTACGGTTTGGCATTCTGAGTCATAGCATGCTCTTTGTCTCTGTAATGGAATGTTTGTTCATCAGTAGATTATAGCACCTGCTTCTGTGGAGGTTATTATTCACAGATACAAATAATGCTGAACAGGCACATTCAAAGCAACTCAGCAATCTGGACTTGTCATCTGTTTCTTAAAGCAATACTCATTTACTGGATGTAATCTCTACCTCCAGCACGACTTCCACTGAGTTTCCCTGGACTAACAATTGAGAATGATCTTTATACGTCAGCTCCAGTGGCCATTCCACGACAAGCACAGGGTTATACTGAAACCAGTCGTACTCTCACTGGGCCAATTTAGCATAATGAATTAACATTTCTGTCAGTTAACCTAATGCATGGCTTTGGACTGTGGGAGTAAACTACATCTACAAGAGGACGACATACAGTATAAACATTAATGAATTAATTAAGATTAAAAATTAAAGAATTAATTAAGAGTCTGTGGTTGCTGTACTAAGAAAAGTATACGAGTCCTTACTTCTAACAATTAGGTACATATACAGTCAAGCATCTTCAGTAAGCAATTCATCCTGTTCATGGTCAAGGGAGGGGGTCTGGGCCCATCCTAGAAACCATAGGCACAAATAAAATACATTGTAGACCCCCTCCATATGATATTATTACAGGGATGGTGTTCTTAATGGCCACTTTATTAGAGACCGCAACCTTTTTAGGATTCTACAACGGCAACTGTGGAATTAAACGCAGCTCCAGCTAAACGGCTATTGAATACTTTGTGGAAACTCAAATACAAAATATACAATTAAGAAATTGATTATTAGGTTTACATCACATTAAATTATTGGCTGGTTGAAATTTTTTATTTTTTTTCATGGTTTCTGTTGAACGTGCATTTCTTTTTCTTTTTCTTTTCAAAGTTGACTTTGGAACGTCTTAAAACAGGGAGTACCTGTATATCATGTCACAACTAAAACATCTCTGAGATATGTGAAACTTAATAAAAGTGAACAAAGAGCTGCTCATAAACATGCTTCAAACTTCAAAGTGGCTTTCAAGTGGCAAGTAAGCAAATAGGAGACGGACAGAAAAAACAAAACACAGTTACTGTGATTAATTAAAAATATCTATGATATGAAATTGCCAAATATTGTATTATTAACAATATTCTACTTTGCCTGTGCTTTCTTTTCTAGGGACAATCGATGGCACCTAATTTCATGGTGAACTGTGCATCACTAATGCTACCTGCTGCTCCAGTAGACCATCTCTTTCTGAATTCTGGACTTTCTCTAAAAAGGCAATATGATAAGTAGTGAAATTTGGTATGTGCACAGTTATTCTTTTGGGCCCAACTTAAAATGTAACTATCCTATGTCATGAATTGGGACGTTTGCTTCTAATATTTCTGCTTTCTATGCATATCATGTCTCGAGCTTTACAACTACCTAGGCCTAATAATAATAATAATACAGGATGCCTAGGGTGGCAGTGGGAAAAACACTTTACATGTAAAAAGATTGAACCGTGGGAGGGCCAAGACTCCCATTGGGCAGCCTAGATTTGTGATTTTATACTTAAGCATTAAATTACAGTAGATTTCAGCAGCTCACCTAAAAGCACCGTTTTTTAACCTGTTACCCCTACCTTTTGTGCACACAATTCTGTGAATAAGTCATGCCAATGTGGCCAAGAAGCCTTTGTCTAGTCTGAAACAGGAGGAACGGCGTCCAGCTCCAGAACACACATTTAGAGTTGCATCATGATGACTAAAACTCAGAGACTCACAGGAGGTTTAGAATAAGAAGTGTAATTACAGACAGTGATGAAGTCTGCACTAATGAAGGACTTCTGCACATTAACAGTCTGCACATACAGTCCTACCTTAATCTGTCACTCTTGCAGATTTTGCACAAGTAGAAATATTTATCTTTGCTCAACAATTTGGGAACTTAGGTCCAGAGAGAGGTACGCAGCACTCGAGACATGGCGAATCGCTAAAACCCAGCCAGTGTTACCAGTTTACTTAATAACTGAGTTTAATGTCAAAACAAGGCAAATAAATGTCATTACCACCAGTCCATTAGTAAACACAAAATGTATAAATAGGTGTCACAGATTTCACAGATATAGAACTTTGACAAATGTAATAAATACTGAAAATACAGTAAGATGTACAGTATAAAGCTTTTCCCAAAACCATAATAAAACAATTCATCTAATTAGTACTAAAAGTTCAACCCTGATTTGTCACATCATTTTCCAAATTTTGTTCTGTATCCAGCATAGAGTTGCAGCATCTATGCACCATACACGGGAATGCAGAGAAACTCAATTAAACATTTATAAAACAAATCAAAACCACATAAATGTTCATGTGCTGATACTTAGTTTGAAGGAAGTCCACTAGTCAAGCATTCTAGAAGCTTTAGTAATGACTAAAATACAGTGTATATGTCTGTTAAAGGACCAATATGGGATTTGTTTGCCCGAACCGATAGACAAATGTGAAATTGCATTAGTTTTAGGGATGCACCAATCCTATACTGACACTGCTTGTGCATTCATATTTAAATTGCCATTAAAACAGGACTAAGAGCTGTCTAAACAAACTGAAGACAAAGTTTCTCTGCCAAACAACTACCCTCCACTGACGGACTCTTTCAGACCAAAAGGATCAAAATGTGTTAATTAGGTTCATTAAAAAAAAACTTTGAATTTGTGTTATATTTTGGATTGACTTGTGTAAGATTCACTGCCATTTTTCCTGAAATCCCTTTTGTGCAGATACATTTTCTTTTCTATATAATAGCCATAATAAATACAAACTTCTACACCATAAACTTTCATGACAGGCTTTTTGTCTTTAAATGTCTTTAAATGTCAGTCTAATAAAATCTTTAGGCACTCCTGGTCAATTACATGGTTTAATAACTTTTTTATTTAATGAACCGTATTTGGTAATGGTAACAATGGTAATGGATATATTTCTGCAGATTTTCATGCATATATTTTTAAGGCCTCATAGCTTTTTATTAGTTTTGTTTTCCTGCAGTGTGCATCGGTTCATTTAGAAAATCAACCAAACACATAATTTGCGCTAACTTTCGCACCATCCGGAAAACCCAAAGCAACAATCAGCTATAATGTTTTTAAATGCTGGCACAAGAGAGAACGCCAGTCGACCTGTCACAATGTAAGAAGTGTTATTTTCTTATTGCAGGGCACTTCATTGGGCGTTCTCTCTCGTGTCCTACTTTTATGTGCAAGATCAACATCACACATCCTGGTATAAAATGTCAATGGATCAGTGGTGGTGCATTCAGTGAGTGTGTTTACATGTGCTTAATAATCTGATCATTGTCAGATTTCTGCAGTTATCCGAGTATTAAAGTGGTCATGTAAACTGCAATAGCCAGATTAAGAAATCAGAGAGTTGGATTTCACCCCAGTAATTGGATTACGAGTAGCACGAGTTACCTGGTACCAGTTACCAATTATTCAATTGTCCCAGTCTGCATGTTTGCAAGCCTAATCTGATACGGTTGCCAAATTCACATATTCAAAAGGCTTGGCTATGTTGCTTTTTTCCCCCCACCACTGACAGTTGGATTATCAAGAGCATGTAAACACAGTGCTGAATTTATTTATAATTGTAAATTAATATAATTTTATAACAGGATTTTTTAGAGCATGTATTTCCATAGTATGATTTCAATCGGTTTTCTCCATCTGCTCATGTATCCTTCTGTGAGATTATTGGCTGGTTGCAAAGTAGAAATTCAGTAATTAGACAGTCATGTAAACACCAAGATTTCCCCTAATCTGATTACTGAAGTGCAAGTACATTGGTTGATTGGATTACTAAATCTGATGTTCTACAGTTATCAGATCATTAAGTGCATGTAAACGCACTGTGTCAGATTCAGCCTCTTGGATCCATATTTAGTTATAGTGCATCCCTAATACAGACCATGTTTCTGACTATAAGCTGCTAGCTACTAGGTTAAGTATGCAAACGCATGCATAAATATCTCATTACACACAAGGGATGAATACAGTGTACAACATTATTTGGTTACAGGAACTAGGATGGTACTTTGCTTTAGTCGTAAGCTATGCTGATTAACATGGCAGTACTAAGAAAGAAGGCCTACAGTAAAAACTAGAATCTTTTAAAATGAAAAACTCTTCTGATACAAGACAAAACGGGCATGGAGGTTTCCACACTATGGCTACATTTACACTGCAAGTGGGATTTCAAGCTGAGATTTTTGGTAAATGGGCCACAATTATTTATTTATCTTTAATGCTGCATCAGTATCAGTGGCTATTCCTGACAGGACCAAAGTCACATCCAAACTAGTCATGTATTCACACTGAGCTAATTTATAGCGACCAATTAACCTACCGCATGTTTTTGGAGTGTGGGAGCAAACGGAGTACCTGTGGTAAACCCAGGTGGACACAGGGAAGACATGTAATCTCCACACAGTGTAAGCACGGGATCGAACTGGGAATCTCTGGAGTTCTGTGGCGATCTCGTTAAACTCTTTGAAAGTTACCTAGACTGTGTGCTGCACCTGGTTCATGTGATACCAAAATCCAGTCCTTCTAAAGCAATTCAACCTCTAATTTATCAGTCAGAATAAACATAACTAATTGCGTTCATCTTCCAGCACCTGCAAAAACACAGAAAAACAGCTTCTACAAGCTACAGTAGCAAGTATTTAGCGTGACCTCCCCTTACACTTAAGCCAAGGCATCATCTGACAGCTGACAACTGGGTTGCCAAGTTGACCTTTCTATAGCCTGTAAAAGATTGATAAGGAATGGTCCGTTTGGAAGATTAGCAGCAAAGGAATAACTTTTAAATATTGACTTTAATCGGCAGAAGACATTATGTTCTGAATTTCTCTTTTCTTTTTTTTAATTCAGCGTATTAATTGGCTGCATTTTCTGTCTGTATACTCTTAATAAAGAGAGCATTGAAAACACAAAATCTAAAGGTAGCCTATGACCTTTACACAGTACTATACATTAACCCAGTTCTATACGATAAGTATAATAATATATTTCTATATAATTTCACACCATTTTTGGGTGGCAAAATTGTCATAAAACTGGCCTGCACACCATACTTTTAATTACCACTACAGGGAAAAAACTTTTAAATATGAATTTTTATTAGGGCTGTCAAAATGAACATGTAAATAATAAATGCAGCTTGGTTGAGTAGGTCCTGTGAAGAACCCCTAACTTTGGTCCATGTACAAAATAGTCCCTTATTTAATATTCTTTACATACTACTGTATATAAGAACATTATTAGCCTATAGGGAACAGAATTGGTGATTACGTAACTGATTTTGGACACTTCCTATTACACTTAGCTAATTTCTTTGCAACAGCAGATTCCGTCACAAACACACTAGGTTGCATTTTCACACAAGGAGCACATGCGCTTTCTTATAGAAGTACCCAATAAATTAACGTTTTGCATTCAAAATACATAGTTTGGGTATTTAGAGTGCCTTAGCGGCCCTGTGTTAAAGAAGACTAAGTAATTTTTAAAAAATCTATTTTTGATTAAAAACGATTTAGCAGTTGAAACAAAGGGCAAAGGCGTGTTAGATGCAAATGATTACTAGCTCAAAATGTTTAAGAAACACATCAGTGGTCAATTCAGGTGTCTAAATGACATGCAGTATAAGCTCTTTTGTCTCCTGATACACAAGTATTTGGAATTTAAGGCTACTCTGGAACAGCTCTCAAACTTAAAGAGCCCCAGTAAAATTGCATTGTTTCTAAGCTTTTGGGTTCAGTTCTGGATAGTAACCTGCTCGGACTAGGGATAATAGGACACATTTAAAAGTTAAATCAGAGTAGTTAAAGTTTTAACGTTGCAGTGCAAATGTAGCCTTAGATCTTCATCATCCCCATATTAAGTTATTCATATGCAACGGACTTAAATAAATAACGGCAAAGAGAATAAATAGGAGGTAACGTTTTGTCAGAAGAGGATATTTGCGTAAGTGGTACCTTATTTATTACAGCTGTCATTTGGAATAATGAAACGCACATCTCAAACTGTTTAGAAATAATTTTTTTCCTCATTTTAAGCCAGTTTGTCCTGGGATTACATGCAGATGGACACATGCTCTTGATGGGACGAAAGTCTTTGGCACCTTCCCTCACTCCCTCGCTTTAATTTCAGTATTTTTATACTTAAAATGAAAGAATTTGCAAACTGAAATGCTTATTACTTTGGATATTAACAAATCATAACCAGAAAGATTTTCATTTCTCTTGCAGCAATTCTTACCCTAGTAGACTAATGCAGGTACCTGGTTTGAGATTTCCAGTTTAAAGTTGGACTGAGCTGAAGCTTACTTTTGAGGACTCACTAATCACACATTCCTGGAGCTCAAATGACATCTGTAAAGATTTCAATATTGATGGAATCAGGAGGAGATCTTTACATCCTTACTGTACTAAAAGGTTGATTAGCAGAAGTGTGATCATAGTTGGCTCTTACTGAGGAGATCGGATTAATTTCTATTATTATTATTATTTCTATTATAAACTTTCTACTTAAAATCTAATTTTATTTATTTATTAAGTTGTATTATCTTTAATAGCTATTCACGACAGGAGTAAGGTTAAAATCATTACTAGTCAAAGACATTCATACTGAGCCAGTTTAGATTCACCAAATAACCTAATGCATGTCACTGGAATGTGGAAGGAAACCAGAGTACATGCACTCAGACATGGGAAGGACATCAAAGTCTCCAAGGCCAGGATGAAACCAGGGAGCTATGAGGTGACATTGGCAGCATCATCCAACTTCTTTTGGATGTGATTCCACAATATGAATAAATGGGATGTGGAAGAGCTGAACTGCTTTTTATAACAGGAGTCCACAACTTTTTAGATTTGTCACTTTACCACCATGAGCATATGGCTTACTAGAGAATGTATAGTCATTTGCAGGATTAAAAAAATTATGGGTAGATGGAGATAAATTAAAAAAACTGAAAGGAGATGCATGTTTCTCAGCTGAGAAAAACAACCCGTGTTTGGTTTACACTTCTGTGCAAGTTACTATAGTAAAAGTTTGTCAATAAGGCAAGTACGAGCATTTGGTTTGTCTAAGGCAGAGGGTAAAAATTTAGCAGCAAAAAACAACCGCGCTATGTGAGCCGCAAATCTCAGGGGAACGATCCACAATGAGAACGTTCTGTTGTTTTTACCCTTGGAGGAAGTAAAGTGGCATTTAGATGGCTGTGTCGCAGTTTATGTGGACTGGCTTCACGTTCTGGACATGTCGGCCCTGCTTAGAGCGAGAGCCAGCTCCAGATCCTGCTGCTCCTGGAGACGGAGCCTCCTCATGCGCTCCTCTTCCTCTTTTTTACTCTCCCGCTTGGCCCACTCCAGCTGCTCACGCTCACTTGCGAACTGAGAGGGAGAGTTAGAGGTTAAGAAACCAGATACACACATAATGACAGACAATTTTAAGAAACATTCCAATTACTTTTTAGCCAATCAAATTCTCAAATATCTTTGAGAAGGCCGGTCAACAATCATTTATATCAATAAAATTCACAACACATGCAGCTTAAAATTTAATAATTAATTAAATCTTTTAATCACTGTAAATTATATGGGACAAATTTGGATGTGGTATGAAATAAATCAATAAAAATTGCTGTGCTGATGTAATGACGTAACCTGTGTGTACAGTCAACCAAACATGCCCAAGCCCCAATTCCCAGCTTAAAGGAATCACACTTTAAAGTAATAGTCCAGGCAAAACTAATATTTCCATTCATCTGAAATGCACTCAGATAACAAAAGCTTGCCCAATATCCGTTTCTTTAGTTTTGTACTTTCACTTTGAGGATTCTATTACACTCATGCTGAATTAGGTCTTTCCTGATGACCAACAGAAGATGAACAATAGAAGTCTGTTTAACATCCCATCCACATCAACTAGCATTCATAACAGGAGCAAGATTACATTGACACTAGTCAGACGCAGTCATACTGGGCCAGTTTAGAGCAATTAATTAACCCATTGCATGTCTCTGGAATGTGGAAGAAAATAGAAGCGAAATATCCTATTACTTTTCAAATTCTTTTCAAATACTATAAAAATTTTAAGACAAATTTGCAAACGTGAGGATTGTGTGGTTGTAACAATATTTGTGACTTGGAAAATCATGGGTTGCATGGTGGGTATCACCGCTGCCTCACAGCAAGAATACACAAACACACACACACACGTATATACATACATATATATATATATACACATAAATAGTGTATGTATGTGTGTGTGTGTGTATATATATATATATATATAGAGAGAGAGAGAGAGAGAGAGAGAGAGAGAGAGAGAGAGAGAGAGAGAGAGAGAGAG
>JAVSBV010000067.1:2067750-2085019 GCA_033117975.1 Parotocinclus spilosoma | reverse complement strand
AAATACATTTTATTTTTAAATAAAAATGTATTTTTATTTCTTCCTCCTTCCTTGTATTAATTCCACATAGTCCTCGATAAATTGAAAAGTGCTGAAAAATAATGATTTATTTATATTTTTTTTCTTCCTCCTCAGTAGATTCTTAAGTAGGGACAGCCAAGGAACAAGCAATCCAAAAAGTCTGGCCTAAAATGGAAAGATTGGACCAAACCAACTGTATATGTAATCCAAAGTCCAAAAATCCCAAAAATGTTTAATACTAATGTTTTTAGCCACTATTTTTCAATGAGTGTAACCATATTTCATAATATGTCTGATTTTATGTAAGATTTTTTTAATGCGTTTTATAACCCTGTGTGTAAAGAGTCTTAAATAAATGTTTCACCAAAAAGGGTGTGCAACACCAGAAATCTTTAGCTTGAGTTCGGGCAAGTGTGATCATTTTGCATTTTGGTCTGGCCATTAGAAGTTAGAAAACACCCCCTTATGTGACCCCCTGCAGTTGGCTGATGGAGTGGAGGTTTATCTTTCTAACAGTCTGGATCTGCGCCATCGACCAGCCAGCAGCAGCGAGCGGAGGGAGGCAATGACAGGTCATTACACACTCACCCCTGCCTAATGATGATGAGGGGCAGCAGTTCCGCACAGCTAGCTTTAAACACTGGGCCGTTGCATTCACAGTTACACAACTGACTCATTTATTTTTGCCCAGCATACAGTCTTATGCAAACAATTTGGCACCCCTGTTAAACTTGCATGTTTTTTTGTTTTCTTAAATGAAAATAAGCTAAAAAATATACGTTTGGTTTTTAACATCTCATCAACACCTGATTATATTCAAAACAGGAACAAGGTTACATTGGTAAACAGGTTTCATCAGTACAAGTTCAATAACACACTAGTGGGAAATTTAGTATCCCCAATTTATCTAATTGACATGTCTTTGGGCTGTGGGAGGAAACAGGAGCACCCGGACTAAACCAGCAGGCATGGTTTATGGATATGTAGAATACTAAAAAAAACAAGTATATAAGTAAAGGTGTACCCCTCCCCCAGCCTGGATACCTAATTTAATGACCTAATTTAAGGGCACCTAAATGAAGAGTAATTCATTGCAATCTTTATGGGAAAAATTAAGATACATTTTTTTTTCTAAATTTTCATTTGTAGTTTGTTTTTTTGATTGCATTTAAAGTACTTTCCATGTAAAAATTATAATGATTATATTACATATAATTATGTAAACATGATACAGTAAAGATTTATTTACTTTTATATTATTTAGCAAATCAGTAAAAAATAATCTGATGAAGGGTGGCAAAAACTAGTACAGCGTGCTTCACAGAAATTTCACCACCACTTACCTTTGTCAGGATTGTGAGGGAGGATTTGTATCAGAATCCATTGTGGCCATGGTACACCTTGGATAGAGAACCAGTCCATCACAGGATCCCATAAGCATAGCACTTCATATTGCAAACCCCAACCAGGATTTGAATTAAGGCCTTCAGGAACTGGCATTTCCAGCAGTTGAATCTTACCACTTAGCCACCAGAAATGCATATAAGAGTAGAGTTTAGTGTATCCAAGGGTTGCTCAGCAGATTATCATGACAATGAAATTGAAATGACTGAAGTGATCCAAAAGCCAGAACTCATTGCACTCAAAGTAACATTTCAGTTGTCTTTATTGTGATTGTTAGTGCAAAATATTCACATCAATTTTACATACTCTATGTCTAAAGATAAAATCTGGCAACATTACAATTACAGCAAAAGCTAACAAAACTGCATAGGCATTATATAACCGATACAGAAATATATCCCAGCATCTACCATCTAAATTGTCACATTGCAACATCTTTGGCTTATTAATGGTTTCTTTATTTTACAGGGTATCACAACAGAACGGTATATGCATTTAAACCAATATACTGCTCACAAAAATTAGGGGATACTTAATTTTGAAATATTTCCTAATTTTTGTGAGCAGTATATTATTGCCTAAGATGATACATAAAGGTCAGAAGAAATATAGAGCAGATGTATTTTAATTTCAAACGGTGGTGTCATAACATTCTTATGAGACATGACTGAAAATGCATTACGTTTAGAGTTCAGAGTTTATAGGCCTACTAGCTCTGTTTAGGTTTAGGTATATAATAAATTATAATTAATTCCTATCTTAAGTAGTTTTTTGTGTCTTTACTTTGTTTTGGGTGACTTTTTACTTTATCTCCCTTACTTTTAAGTCTTAAGTCAATTATCTTATTTTCACTCCACTACATTATGCAAAATCTGTAGTTCATTTTGGTTTATGTGTGCATATAATGGTAACATTTTAAAACAAAAGAAGCAAGAAGAATGTACACGAATCAGCCTACAGTGTACACTTTGCTTGAAACTTGATTTGACCTTTTGAACTAATTAATGACATTCTGTTAAAAGACTGGTGTACCAAGAGTCACAATAGAGTCTTTTCACCTTAAATTAGTTGATTAAGCAAAAGATTTGTTACAAAAAATGTAATAGGATATTACAGCCAGACTATATTGCGGTACTTTTACTTTGATATATAAGATACTTAAGCTGGCTTGTTTTTTTTTTTACCTACATCAGATCCTAGACGGTTCTGGTTGGATTGTGTTGTTGAGCTATTGATTATTTTGTACTATCGTAGGGTATGTCTACTAGGAAGAATACAAGCGCTTTTGCAAAACACTTTGGATAAGCGTGTATGCTAAATGTGTTGCAAATGTAAGCACATTTTAAAGCAAATGCTTATGTACTTTAACTAAAGTCAAGGTCTAAAGCAAAGGTTTTTTACTGGAGTAATATTTTAGCTTGGGTATCTCTGCTTTAACTCAAATACATATTTTGCCTCTTTGAAATATATTCAGTGATACAATTTACACCTGTAATACGTATGGGGAACCAGTACTGATTTGTATTAAATAGCACTGGTTTGTAGTGGTTGTTAACCCTGTTACCAGCTGGTGACCAAAGACTGATTTCTTGTGGGCCACATACAGTCATTAATATATTCCAGCAATAAACCTGAAGTACAGAAATGTCAGACATTCACATCAATAACATCAAGCAACAAATAGACAAAGGGTATTGACAGACTAAACTTTCCTCTCCCGACACACTTTCTATGACAGTTCCACAATCAGCTAATAACCTCAAAGCCTTCAGCAAATGCTTGTGACAGATGTACAGAACATTTCTTAAAAACACCCACTTAAGACTGGCCGAACGGACAAAACTAAGTGTCAGACAACAATGTTGATATGGATCACAGCTCAAAAGAAATATTTTGTCATTTATTTCCAATATCCAGGGTCATATTTAACACTTCAGGGTATACACATTGAGCAGATTGATTAGATTGATTTTTTCAATGACTGTAAGCTCAAAATACTGTTTAAACCAAGCAATGCCATTAACAAAAAAACAAAACTGTATTAACAGCGTCTATGGTGGTGCATGCAGCTCCCGTGGCTTAGAGGTTGAGCTTGAGGTTGATAACCAGCTGCTGGAATTGGGCTGAACTTGCCAATTAAGATGAGATGGTGAGGTTACAAACTGAACCCAATACTGGGCAGCAGCAGTATGACTAAGTGGTTAAAGCAGGATGATAATGTACTACAACCCACATTAACTGCATAGAAGAAAGACCTGTGTCTTTTGTATCTGGCCATGTACATTCTATGGATGGTAAAAATGCCATGTGATGCAGCCATTAGCTGACTAAGTGCTTCGGGATTGATCGATGACAGGATAATATATTTTTAAAAAATACTGTCTGCTTTTGGATAATACTTTTTTGTTATAAAAACGGTCTCATATTTTTATGTAAGCCAAATTATTTAATCACTCATTTAAGCAGGAGTAACATTTCTGATTGTCAGGAAAGAAATAATGAAAGATTAGACATTGTAAAAAAAATACACCCAAGCCACTAATGTTAGACAAGGGCACTTAGTGTATTAGGGATAACCATTAACCTGTAAAAAAACACTTGAGTAGTCAAGTCTGTCAAGGATAGCGACCATGTCAAACCTGATAGAAGTTGCCTTTAGCTGGGATAAAGCCCCTAGGAACAACCAAAGAAGGAAAGCTAAATAAGTTCACAGCAGTAAGGTGTTTTCACAAAAATGCCCTTTCTCACTACTCCTTGATTCTAATAAAGTCAATCCAGATTCCTCATATGTTAAATTGTTGAATCACTAGAGGTCCATGTTGCTCTCTTAGTTTAACCTGTAGAAGTAGAGGTTTTTGTCCGTGGCTATAGAGTGAATATTAACACTCCAGATGTTCTGCATCAAGTACAGATGATTTCATAATAATGTTCTAAAAGGTTCTATAAATCATCATATCAATCACATTGTACGCATTCCCCCAACGATCACATTGAATCCATGTATCACATGGGTTGCCAGGTTTTGTCCATAGACTGAATGTGTTCCTTGGCCTTCATTCTCAGTGCTGCAATGCTTGAACTGCGGTCCATGTCCTCCAGTGGGTACTTGTCAGTAAAGGAGGCTGGACACTGGTATGGTGGAGGTGCCATAGGCTGCATTCCCTGTACCATACCTGGAGAAGAATTGAGAAACCCAGTGTGGCTTGGGTAGGCAGGTTGCAAGCTTTGGCTTGGGCCAATGAATCCTGGGATGCTGTGCATTGAAGTGGCACTAGAGAGGGGTGACGATAACCAGGGGTCTAAGGGCAAGGAGTTGCTCATCGGCCCTACATTCGAGTGCATGGGAGGTCGGTTGAAGGAAAGCATGGGCGAGTCATGAAGTTTCATGCCACCAGTGTCCATCTTTTCTTGGCGTCGCCATTTGGCACGGCGATTCTGGAACCACACCTATAAAACATTTATTAGAAGGTCAGATAGAACTGGGTGATGATTGCTAAAGGCAAGATTAAAATTCCTTCGAGGAACTAACAGGATTGGCAGGAACTCTCATAAGCTGTAGAGCTAGAGACTTTAAGCTGTCAATTAAACAAAGCTCCGTTTCCAAGGCTTCACTATTTAAACTGTTGTGTTAAACACATTCACTCTTCTGTTTAACACAATTACCCGCTGTTAATGGGCCTGATCAACCTACTATAGGGAACCCCTTAAATTATTAACAGTAAAACTAATTAATGATGACCACCCTACCTTGTCAGAACCAAATTCAAGTTTACTATCAATACCTAGATCTGAAACAAAGTATTGCTTCCAGCATACCTGAACTCTTACTTCTGGAAGGTTGACTTTCATAGCCAGCTCTTCTCGACTGTAAACATCGGGGTAGTGGGATTTCTCAAAGGCTCGTTCCAGCTCATGCAGTTGGTAAGTGGTGAAAGTAGTTCGGTTACGTCTGTGTTTCTTTTTGGGTTGATCATCCTCTGCAGGTTCAGGAGATCTGCTTTCATTCTCAGCATCATGCTGGGGAAGGTCCTCAACATCTGCTTCACACTTTTCACTTGAAAAGAGTCCAATGTCTATGGATATAAAATAAGAGTGATGAAACCGTGTTTGTTTGGGAAAATAATAAGGAGTTATATTGTTGTACTATGCTACATACTCTTTAACTTGAATCTTTAAAGATCTCTATCACCCCTCTCTCTCTCTTTCTTTCTTTCTGTGGACCTCACTTAAGTAATCCCTGAACAGGCAAACATATGTCACCTTCTAAACCTGTGAGACCTCATTCCACCTCAGCTGCTAATCCAGCTACTTTAAATACTCCCTCAAATGCTAGTCTTCTGCTCATCAACAGCACATACTTTTATATATTACTTTTTTTATGAGAAAAACAAATGAAGGGTCAGTCTTCCAATGATATTACAGCATGTACATTTTTGGTGCATATTTAAAACCACAAATGCACTTAGTCTTATATTTTGTTTCTGACCAAAAAATAACTGTATAGTTTAATAGATATTCTTAATTGTTGTCAAACTTCCTTGACATTTCTCACTGGGTTGACATTTAGATCCGAATATTGTCACCCAGACCACAGAGGGCAGTAACTCTCCTTCCTCCGGCTGACTGAGGATGGCATTTACTGTGACTGTGGGGCTGCGGTAGCCTGGCGGTTAAGGTACTGGACTCTGGACATGATGGTTCAGGGTTTAAATCCCACCTCTGCCAAGCTGTTACTGTTGGGTCCTTAAGAAAGTCCCTTAACCCACTGTTTCTTGAACTGTAAGACTGTTAAGTTGTAAGTTGCTCTGGATAAAGGCATCTGCTAAATGCTAGAAATGTACTGGGCTGATTAATGCTTATATGTACATGGTTATGTTGTTCTATTCAATATTTTTATTGTTATGTATTTTTAATATGTTCTCTCTGTTCATATGTAGTTAGCTTTTGTGTAATTAAACTATTGCTGTAAACTTATTCATTAGTTAACTAATAGCTAACTGATAAAAGGAGAACTATCCCAAGGTTTTTTACAAGTCTTTTTCAATCCAAGGTTTCTTACTTATAATGTTTAGGGAGTTTCTCCTTTCCTCTGTTGCCCTAAGCTTGCTCGGTTTGAGATTGGCCTTAGATATTAGAGGGTAATAGAAAATTGTTAACCTGCATTAAGATAATTCTAAATTATTAAAAGCTCTACATAAATAAATCTAACTTGACTTTACATCCAAGGTAAGGTGTGTTTAGTGCAGTTACTTTAAGATACACAACAGCTTATCATTTAGCTACAAAGAGTCATAGAGTACATAGAGTAAATTACAGATTCAGATTATTAGTAATGAAATTGTTCAAAGTTTAAAGGTTATAACTGACTTTCAAGCTTTTTGAACACATGTTCTTTTCTCCTCACATATTTGTATTTCTATAATATTCCTTTATGAAGCTAATTCTACGTTATCTCCTGTCTGACAAGAAAACTGGCCTTTCTGTCATAACCTGTAAAAATCTTGTGAGGAGTGTTACAGGTTTTTGATTAAGACCAGTCTTAAATGTAAAATGAATTAATTCCTCACCATGATAAGCAACCTGCTGATGGTTATCTGCCAGGCTTTGCAGGTGAACGTAAGGGTCAGAAGTCATCTGTTTTCCCTGCTCTCCGAGGATATTGCTGTCCAATTTATGGCTCCCAACAGGTACCACAGAGTTGAGCAGCGGGTCCTGATCCTTACTGAAGCCCAGAATGACGTCAATACTGTGGACGCGACCCCCCATGACTGGGCCACCACCTTTGCCCAGGTCATGGTAGTTGTCTGACGAGAGGCAGCCATCATCCGTCATATTTATGGTATCCAAAGACAAATGCATTCGAGAGCCGCTTTGGACAGGATGGCAGAGTATTGACAAAAAAACGTAACTTGTTCAAGGTTTAAGACCACATAAAAAACGTAGGTCTTCTAACAGTAAGCCTCAGTTTGTTTCATCAGCTTCTTGCTGGAAAAGAGAAAGGTAATTGAGGTTACAAACATTACCATGTTCCCTTCAAATTTGAAATAAGGTGATACATGTTTCATGCCTTTTATGTATGGATTGGTTATCTTTTCAGATGTAACAAAATAATTAATTTAATTGAAGAATTTCTCTTCAGTAAATGCTTAAGGGTCACAGTACATATGGAGCCAACCGCCCAAAGACTGGGTGCAAATACACACCATAATAGAACACAGTAGAACAATATAATAACAAATGTAAACAAGTTTTAATCAGTCTGTCCGAGAAAGCAGAAGGTAAAGGGCTCCACTAGGACAAAACCACAGTGACTTTGGTTTGAGTTTCAGTAGTACATATGATATGGCTGGGGATCACCCATTGCCCTGCAACATGGTAAAATGATACATGGCTTTATAACCAGGATAAGAGCAGGAACCCTCAGTGGCTGTTTACGCTACCCCACTGTCACAGGGACCTGGGTATGAGTCCTGGTGGTGCCTTCCAGCCAGGTCAGCTGTCACATGAAGAAACACCTCGCTGTGCCTGAGCTGAGATGGACTGGCACCTCATTCAGGGGACAATTATGCCCATGTTCTGTGGTCTCTGGTGATGGGTGGTTGAGCTCTTATATTGTGTCCAGATATAGTTTTTTCCTTATATACAGGTATGCAATGTTTGGCATCCATCAGGTCACCATCTGTTGGCATAAGGTCTAATCCAAGGTCTTAAAAATTATAATAGGAAACCAAAATATTTCTTATGTACATATAATTCATATTTAAATAACAGAAATCAAGTCCAAACAAACCCTAAAAACTACACTGGCTGACAAAAGTGAGAATTACAGTTTTGGGTTTCTGTTTTGTTCAGTTTTTTGTTATCGTAAGTGTTTCAAATTTTATAAATAATACAAAGGTAGGAATTAATGTATTGTACAGTACAGTGCTGTACTCAATATTTCCATATTGTGTTTTTAAAACAATGGGCAAAGTATCTAAACTACTATGTGACTTGTGATTATGTCCAGTTCCAGTCAATTTCAGTCAAAATTCTGCTTCATAGAACGTAATTAGAATATTATAAGGTGCATCGTTGTATATAGAATGGTTTTTAATACTTAATGCATCCTATTTAATGAATACCTCAGTACTTATTACTCTCAATTAAGTAATTGAAATTGTACTTTTACTTAAGTAAAAAAAATATTAATGATCATTTTACTTGAATAAGACCTTTTGCTACTCAGTTCTGGAACAGGATCAGGGCATCACCTTGACCCTATCTAGGATAAGCAGGGGTAAACATGAGGGAAAAATCATAGAAGTTGTTTCAAGCCTACTTTCAAGTTTGATAATATATGTATCATTAATAGGCATATGAATTTACTGTTTTGATTTATCTTTTATCATGTTGCTTTTATATTTGATTAATTCAAGCAAATCTAAAAGATTTTACCTTCAAGATCAACAGTTTGGTCTAGCATATTATGCATGATATTACTGTTCACATTGTCCTCAATGTCTACTTCTACTTTTCTATTGTCTTTTCAACTTACACATTTTAACTATTTCAACTTTTCAACTATACATTTTTATTTTTTAACTAGTGCTGTATTATATTGCCCAGGTTTTTAGTTAATGCACATAGACAGCTTTGATGACCTGTAATTGATATGCTCCATCGGTTTCTTTAGAAAAACACAAAAAAAACTAGGCCAAATTGTTTTCTTTCATTGTCCTCAGTGTCTGGTTCATTTGGTGCATTCCTCGTTCATGGTATATAATCACAATGGGATTTAAATTGTGCAAACCTAAATCTTGTCCTGAAAGTTTTCGAACATTTTTCGAACATTCTGCCTCTTATTGTTAACAATGCTGTGTAGTGTTGGTGATGCATATTACAAACATTTGTGACACTGATAAGTGAAATTCAACCCGAAATTATACAAATGCTTAAACGTGGCCCTTTGCATTACAAATTACTATCATATGAGAAAAGGAAAAATACAACGTTCTCATAACTATGAAACACATTCGTAAAACTGTTTCTTGTTTAGCTTTCCTCTCAATAATAATAAATAATTTCAAATAATTCTTTTTTTTTTGTACTTTCCACTGGGGCACATCTTCACAAATTATGTTTTTAACACAATTCTTTAACACAACTTCTGTGAACAAATATTCTGTTGTGAATACAGCACATTTCTACAATCGACCATTACCAAGTTGATATGAATTCATTTATTCAAGGTTGCCAAAACTTTGTATTAGACTGTTCATTTACACTGGTGATGTTTGTTAAAAGAAAATTTAGGCATAAACAAACATATTTGAATTGTTCAAATCCTGTAGATTAAAATGTATTTAGCAATATAAAAGAAAAATCTTGACATACCTTGACTACTCTTAGACCTTTCACATGTCTTGTGGTCCACCTCTATGTGCTGCCTACTTAGAACTGACAGTGAAGAGAGCAAGCAGAAGTCTTTTGCACCTTCTCCAGCCTTTACTGATTGTTAACGAGCATTAACTGACCGCAGCCACAATAGGAAACGAACACACTCCAAAGCACACACAAGCCATCCACTGAGCACCAAGAGGTCCTGATCTTTCTGGCCCGAGTGTCTCAGCGATGTGCACACTAGCCTGGCACACGAGAAAGAAGAGCGGTTAAAGGAAAAGACTTAAGAGGTTTATTAATTGGAATCCTTCCACTTTAAGAATGATTGACAGTTGTTCACTGCTGGAGTAATTGCTCTAAACGGCGGCCGCAGTCAGGCCACAGAGGGAGGCCAACGCTAATGAAGCCCTGGCAAAACTTGCTTTCAAAAATCTTTTGTTTCAATGACAATGGACTACTGAAAGTGTCCCCTAATCCCTCTAACACAAAGAAAATACACATGTATTAAGAAGTTGTTTCCCCCGTCACTAACACTGAATGCTGTTCGCTGTTCCATAACAGAATTTAACAGAAAGTAAACATAAACTGTACTTTTTAAATAAGAGATTAGTTAAACCATACCACAAACTCATGGATAGTCATGATAATCTGTAATTAATAATCTGTGACTATATAATATAGCCTTATAGTACTCCTTATATGAGTTTAAAAATAAACTGAAGTACACACACTAAGATATGTATGCATGGTATAGTACTTATTTGTACTATTCGCTATATTCTATATGTCAGGATTCAAAAATAAATGATTTTACTGCTCAGCCCATTTCCACCATTTTCAACCTTCTATCTTTTAACCCACTAAAATGCATACAGATAACTTGCAGGGAGCAAACTTAAAGCAATTCTGCAAAAAGTACCAAGCTCACAATACATTTTTTTTTTTTTTTCAAAAAACTTTGCGTAAAACTGATTTCAGCTTCCAGTTTGATCAGATTTTTGACTGGTTTGTGTTCCACATATGAATCTTTATTAACACATTTACTAACACATTTTTGTCTGTGCCACCTGGCTCCACTAATGCTTGGAAAGGCTAACTGTCACTGGGATCAACCCTTAAGAAGACTATCGTAGGCTACTGTCCAGATTTCCTTCTGACCTTAATGACAGCTATAAGTTTAAGAAGCATCACGACTTCCTGTTTGCAAAATCAACAATGGAAGATATGTTAAAAATGTTTTTTTTTTAAATATGCAGACAAGTTATGTATTTTTTAAATGTTATTTTATTTATATTCTCAATAGCTAACTATTTTCTAATACTGGTCGCTTTTCACATTAAAGAATGCTTGACCATAAAACCATGTTTTTTGTTAATTACATAAATTGTGTTTTGGGACAAAGGTGACTTCTGGGGGAAAAAACTGACAATTCATGGAGCATGACATGTCAGCTTAAGTGTGGCATCACTCACTCATATGGAAAAGTCTTATAATGCAAGTTCTCATTAAGTGACTAATCCAGACTTCTTTAAAAAGAGTAAAGTTAAACTTACTGGTATTTTGCACTAATTTTCCACAAACCAGTAAATTCAGATCTAAACCCTTGCTGCTGTTGCAGTAGATTACCACTCATTCAAGTGTTCACACACAAAGGAAAAGGTCAAGTATTAGTAGCCTTTTAATTGATAACAAGCATTTGGGGTGCCCTAAAAAGTTTTTAAAGATATCATAAAAATATATTTTTTTTGATTAGATTGGATTAATCCTATTTATATTACTTGATTACATGAAATTTCATTGTTTTTGGAACCATTTAAGTTTGAATTCAGAATTGTATTACCTTTATATTATAGTATGGCTCATGTCTAAAAATTCAATTGGGAAGTGTTTCTATAGAAACTCCTGTATAGTGACACTGATTTATAGTGATGAATGACTTTAATATGCTCGTTTAGTACTTACACTCCCATACAGAAGTGTTGAAACAGTGAGGCCAATCATTTTATTTTTGCTTTAGACTGAAAACATTTGGGTTTGAATATGGGACAAAAGAATCAACATTTCAGCTTTTATTTCCAGTTACAATCCATTCCAGTTAATTGGACCACCGGTTAAGGGGACCAGCCTAAAGTACCGAAACAAATCCTATTATATACTGTAATGTTATTTACTTATTTCAACCAAAATTCTGCTTCATCGGACCAAATAACATGTACAGTATGTAATATCCGTGAAGAAACACATCGTCTTTGGCATCATTACCCGAAAACTCCAGAGTTTCTCCCCAGCCCTTTACTGCCACCTACTTACTTAGCCACAGCTAAAGCTCGTCAGATCACACTGGATAAGTTCTTCAAACGTTGTCTGGAATTTAGTAAGAACTTGATTTTTACAGTATTATGCTTTGCATGCTGAATACCTATACATTGTGTTGTAGATCGTTTCGAAAAACTTGTTTGCAAATTTTGCATGTCCCGTCTTGTAACATAGGGCATGTTCGTTTAATCGGACCAGCCGGTTATTAGGACCAAACCGGAATTGACTGTATTCAGGCAGGCAACAGAATTAGTTTATGACACGTTTATATATATATTGGGTAAACGTTATAGCATTATAGCCCTTGGTTTGTTGCGTTTCTTGCTAAAGCAGACATACAGAGTATAGAGAAAGTGAGTATAAAGAAAACTAAAAACAAACATTCTCTTCTCAGCTTTTCCAAACTTTACTAGACTGGTATAGACTAAATGCATGACAACAATATGAAATAAATCCATTTATATGTCTGTAAGTCAGAAAGAATAAACAGATAAAGTAACAATTATAGATGTCATATGTATTGGTGTACATCTACAAAAATCATCTAAATTAATAAAACATAGTTCTACATCTTAATAAATCAGCTTATTGTGCCATTAATATTACTATCAAATCTACTGCCTGACAACCAAACAGCCAAATGTCATATCACAAATATTCTAAGATTTATCTTAGATAAATCATGGAGATATGAGAAGATTTGGTGAAATTGTATTAGTGAAGTAAAAGAAGGGTTGATCTTAGTGTACACGTGATACACGTCTGTGTATGATTGCCTCAGAAATTCATGCCAACAAAACAAATTGTGCCTTATTGCATTTTAATTAGCTTTCTCTCTATGGTCCGTCTCAGAAAAAGCATCCTGGCATGAATGCCTCGAGTTCTGCAGCTCTGAGATTCCTATTAAGGGAGCCATTATTTTTTTTCTAAATATCCTCTGTGGATGCCGAAATCTTAAGAGCAGGTCTACAGAGGCGTATGATGGAATGATATGAAGAATATATCATCACAGCAGTTACAGAATGTTATCCGGACAGAACTGGAGATTGTGGTTAACCATGGCCCAAGTTAATAAACCCATGGGTCAGTGGCACATGGTCCATTTAAATAGAAGACCTGGGTGTGGGACTGTGGTGGCCTAGTGGTTAAGGTACTGGACTATGGACCAGAAGGTCCAGAGTTTAAATCCCACCTCTGCCACAGTTGGGTCTCTGAGCAAGGTCCTTTACCCACAATTGCTTGGATTGTAAGACTGTATTAATTGTAAGTCTGCTAAGTGCTGTAAATGTGGCATCATCTTTAGATCGTTAGGGTTTTAGAGAGAAAATGTGATCAGCTGCCAATGCAGCATGTTCATATGTTGCACATGGGACATAAAAATAAAGACAGATTGGGTATTATTGGCCTTTACATGCCATTATCTAAAACAATAATTGAGAAAATAAATAATTTCATAAAATGTGCCAATAAAACCCATCAAATACAGTTTATCCTTTTGTAAGAATGTAACATGAACAAGAGCGTCAGAGAGAACAACCAAGAGTGAGATGAAGAAAGAGATAAGAGAGTCAGTGTATTCAGAGACTATATTAGTTAACATGACTGATCTTCTAAATCTCACCAGAGGGCTAGAAAACAATGAACTTGGAGTTAAAACGTCAGCACAAAAATGACTCATTACTGAGTTATGGAACATGACATGCAGAAAAAGCTATACACAGTTGAAGTGATTTGGCAAGCATTTTGCAATATTTGATGACATTTGCATAATAGAAAATGCTTTTATGACAAACTACCGTAAAAAACCGTACCGTAAAACCGTAGACACCAGTAGCACTGTCACACATCCAACTGATCACTATGGAAAATTCTCAGGTAAATGACTAAACATAAAAGTAATGGCATAAGAAATAAATAACCTTTAACTTTTTTTTACCAAACAGTCATACTGTTAAAAGAACTAAGAGATGAAATGAATAACAGTGTAACGCTCTGGGCAAAGTTTTGCTGGGAAACCTATTCGAAAATTGAAATGAAATGCAAATGAACTGGGTTGACATCAACCTACTGAAAAATTGTCACACACTAAGTATACCCATTCATTTACCAATAATGTTACTGGTAAAAATGGTTCTGGAATGATTTTAGGAGCAGAGAGTTTAAGGCATTGACTTGGCCTCCAAATCTGTCAGATTTGCTGGACAAACAAATCCAATCCATGGAGGCCCTATATCAACAATTTTTGCACTTAAAGGATCTGCTGCAAATGTCTAAGTGACAGATACGGAGGTTTTGTGGAATCTATGCCTCAGCAGGCCAAAGCCTTGGCAGCACTAGATGGAACCACTGTGATATTATTGATGACAGGGTTATAATATTATGCTTGGTTATTGTTTGAGTAAAATCCAGCCATTTCACTTGTAAGCCACACTATCTGTAAAGAAACTACAAATTGATTAGTAAAGCTAAACTGTCAAAAAAGCAGCTTTATATCTTTTAAAGTTCAAATTAATTCAAAAAGTCACTCTACTGAACAACTTAACTTTTAACACATATGCTGGACTGTTTTTCTTTAAACATGTACAGTTTATATAAGATCAAGCTACATTACTACACTATTAAAAATTTGACATTTAATTTTAAATTAAATTTTATATTACTTCTATTTGCAACCCATGCTACTTTTGGTTTGAGACATATTTTGGACATATTTCTGGTCCAGTAACCTAAACGCTGCACCACCACTGTCTCAACACATGCAATTACTTTTTGTCTGGGTTACCTGGTTCAAAACACAAGTCTGCAATTTGGGGAGGGAATTCATTTATTGGTGATCCTTCTAAGCACTGAATTATGTTCAGAAGTCTTAAATGTTAAGAAGAAACTGAATGTGAGTTTGGGTCTGCTGATCTCTTAAACATTCCCCAAAATTATTGCTCTGCTTAAAGGAAATTACAATGCTATGGATGTAGAAAAAACAAAATGGCACAGTAACAAGTACCATTCAGAATGTTTGGTAAACACTATGTGTAATTGTGTTCACAACAATTAGTGTTTAGTGCTTGCATTTTTTTCTTCCTTTCATTCATGATAGTCCTGGACAGAAAAAGGTTTTTAGTGGAGATCTCTTATCAATCAGTTGTGCTTGTGCTATTAACTTTGTGTACGCTTCTAATTTTCCACCATTTACAAATGGTTTTAATTAAAGAGGTAACTAATTAACAACAAAGAAACAGCTCACTGATAATTAAACCACTTCAGTAACAAGAAGCACTTCACAAGAGTAGAAATAAATATGTTTTAAGGATTTACAAAGAGCTCAGACTGAGCTAGGGACTTCTACACAATGCTTATTTGGAAAAGCATGTGGATTTGAAGAATAGACAAAAAAACTGTTTATGAGCAGGATATTTACACACATACACTACTCATTCAGGTTTTATTAGAGTTGTCATTATCACCCAACAAGAGGAAATTTCTGGGGTCCTGCAAAGTACTGTGCTCAGTGTGCATATGCATTTTTAAAGCGCAAAGCGATGTTTGTCCATAAGCTTTTTGCCAGACATGGCTGTGGCTGTACAGCAACACAAGTGGGATGGCATATATGACAATATTTGATCTAAGATTGGCTCTATGGGTACATCTTGATAAAAATGGGGCATTAATAAATAATATATAAAAAAATTCCCTTCTGCTAGTGTCATTGCAAAACACACGCCCGCACGCACACACACACACGCCAACCCCTCCCAACACACACACACACACATGCATGCCAGGCCATCTTGCTCATGCTGAGTCACACATCGGCCTGGATTAAAAGAAACCCTAGCGGCAGTGTGTGTTTATAACTTTGTGTGTGTGTTTGTATGTGTGTTAGAGAGAGAAAATAAGAACAGATGTGAGAAGAGCAACAAATCTGCAGGTCAGACACATGGTCTCTGCAGAGGAAGCATGACCTTGCCAGAATGACAAAGGTTGAAGAGGCACAGAAAGTAGTAGAGAAAAAGGTTTTACTCTTTTTTTACCCCTGCATCTTAATCTTAATCATGTTCAGCTGGAAAACTTCTTGTCCTCTATGATCCCGTTCCCGTTTTGTATTTTTTTTTTATAGATGCTCTGAGCAGATATAGGCACTCCTCCAATTACCATGGTTCGGTTTATGACATTTGTATTGTATTATGGTAATCTGAGAATACACAGAAACACGCATTTAGCTGAAATCGCATTCTGAATTTTGAATTTCAATATTTCCAAGCAATCGATGCAGAGTACAATGCAGGATGCAGGAGATCTGGGAAGCAGCCAGTAGACGTGGCTGAGAAGCCATGCCAATGGACTAACCATTTTGTTTTTGGTTTTTCATGTCCCGTACATTATTTTAAACATGAGATTAACACATGAGATTAACACATTATATCAAAATTAGCTTTGTGTTACTGGTTTTGCCCAACTGTAAGTTAATGTAAGCATGATTAAGGTAGGTTATGCTATCATTATATATATATATATATATATGTGTGTGTGTGTGTGTGTGTGTGTGTGTGTGTGTGGTATTATTAAACTCTTCTGTTAATAGTACATTTAGTGTATGATTGATTTAGCAGAACCAACATGAATCTCAACCACCGGACAGGTAAGGGGTTACATTAAGAACCACAGTATTTTATACAGTGGGATGTTCAGTACAGTTTATCCATGTTAACATAGTATACAAACCAGTCACAAATACAAAACATTTTTATAAAAACCCAGCGAGAACAGATGTCAATTATGTTTCTAAAACAATGAGAGCAATGCACAGCTTGGGGATAGTTTTGGTGGCTAAGGCATGGCCTTCACCAGCCCTGCTGCCACATGTATGAATGATGAATTCAGACTTTGAGACCGGCAGGAGACTGCGGCTGTGTTTCTGTGTATTGAATGTGATGGAATAACAAAAATGGAAAGTAATGCAAATGTTGCATTGTTTTACTATTTTTATTATTAATATATAACGCACATATCCCTTCATATGACGGCTTCATCAGGTACACCTGTTTAAAACCTTGCAAAAATATCTAAATGTAATAAATCCGTGTGGAATGCGAGGCATGGAGGCACAGATGCACGGCAGAGGGAGATGGTGAGTGAAAATGGTTTATTG
>JAVSBV010000067.1:2036479-2044629 GCA_033117975.1 Parotocinclus spilosoma | reverse complement strand
GAGAGAGAGAGAGAGAGAGAGAGAGAGAGAGAGAGAGAGAGAGAGAGACTGACTCTGTGGAGCAAAGGCAGAGATGTACTTATACCAGTTACTCGAATACCGATCACGGCGCATTGCTGCCACCTAGTGGTACACTGTAGTCTTATATAATCTACATTAAGATCTACATTAAACATTAAACATTCGTTGATGCTTTCTTAATTATTTTGTAGGTTTATTCAGCTGGATTTTTTTTTTTTTAACAAATAACACATTCATCCTGTACAGAATTATCTAGCTATTGTAATACTTCTGAGCACTGTCCAATCAACGTCCATTTGCTTTAATGTCCAAGCTCTTATCATTTATTATATCAAATATAAATCTCCTGCTGTATTGCAGCCATAAACCGTTGGTAAAATGAAAGGAGTTTAGCATGTGCATTTAAGCTGGCATAACTAATACCATAAAGCTTATTTTATACAGTAACAGTGTTGAATTCCTTATGGAATTTATAGAATAATGTCTTGAAAGGTTATTGTCAGGACCTTGGCTTTGCCTCCCTACATTTCCCAGCACTCATCACTCCCACCGTGACTCCCTATGTCACGCACTCCTGATTTTCTCATTTAGCACGAGAGACGGTAGGAGGTTATCATGCGCCGTCTCACTTGCCTGGGGTTAAAGGAAAAATTTGGAAAATCCAAATTCACAGTACAGTTTCTTCTGATGTATATTTTGATTGTAAAAAGAGGACTGCCTGTACATGTACAGTGTGCGTTGTGTATTTCTTGGAGGTGGGGATGTGTGTTAATAATAATCCTTTTTCTTTAATCCCGGTAGCCCAGAATATTTTGTCTGTAACTTCACAGGCTTGAGCAAGACCGGCGACAGAGTGAAAAATCAGTCCCTGAAAGGTGAATACATGTCCACTTGAAAACTGAAAAGAAATACACTGGTTACTTCATTAGATACGCCTTACTAGTACTAGTTGGACCCCTTTTTGCTTTCAAAACAGCCTTAATTGTTGGTGGCATAAATTCAACAAGGTGCTGGAAACATTCCTTAGAGGTTTTGGTCCATATTGACATGATCACACAGTTGATGCAGATTTGTCAGGTGTATGTCCATCATGCAATATTTTCCATTTCACCACATCCCAGATGTGCTCTACTGGAAAGCCATTTGAGTACACTGAACTCAAGTCATGTTCAGTAAACCGGTTTGAGATGTTTTGAGACACTTGTTACTTTGTGACATTTAGTGGTACACTGTGGTCATGAGGGTCAACTTTCTTCTCTATTGTGATGCTCCCTTAAACTTCCTTCTTGATTATATCTACATGCCTAAATGCAGTGAGTATCTGCCCTGTGATTGGCTCATTAGATTACCAAGCAGTTGAACGTGCACCTAATAAAGTGGCCAGTGAGTGTATGTGTTTAAAACAAACCATTGTACTAAATATTTTTAATTAGAATATATAGTAAGTAGAATTTGGCTGAAAATTACATGTATGAAATAAGAGGTGAACTAAATGTTGACAAAGAATTCCAAGAAATCAAATTATTATGCTAGACTATGATGTATTATTATGATGTATTATTCATATTATCATAATTATAGATTTTATAGCCATTATTAAAGCCACAGAAAACAATATAGGATTGTAATTTATTGTAGTGATGAATGTTTAATTATAATAGTGATTAAGCCTATCTGGTGTATGAATACATATACAGTTGGAAGAAACTAATTTTTTAATTCAGGGCAGCCTGGGCTTAACCGGCAACACTGAACACATGTTATTAACCAACCCTATAATGCCAATCCATCACAGCGCACGCACACACATGTGACTGTGACACTTTAGAGAGACCAATTGACCTTGCAAATATGTTTGGATTGTGGGAGGAATCCAGAGCACCTAGAGGAAACCCACAGAGACACATGGAGAACATGCAAACATCGTACAGGCAGAGTCCATTCTACTTATACAATTATCCCGAGATAAGTGCTCATACCAATGATAATAATCGACAAACACATTCGGCCTAAATTAATAACAAACCCGATTTGTATGCAGGTGAACATAAACATAAGAGCTTAATAGAAATTACAAAAAGTGATCAGATAATTCCAAAGAGTAAACTTGTACTGCAGTTTTAAAATACTTTAATTCAGTAGGCATTCTAGTTAAAATGTTTGTGTGTAACTGTTTTATTCTTTACATTTTTTAATTGGACCTTGCTTGTACATTGCCATGCCTGATGATTGAACTGTGTCATTCTACAGGTCCACTTCGGTCGCTGCAGAGACCTGTCCATGACTTTAGGTAAGAGCACTATCTGTAACAGTAGTGTTTTTTCCAGTTAAATGGCAACCACTCAAAATGAAATATTAGAAGCATACCACTACTCCCGGAACACAAGTCTCTCCTTCTTTTTCAAACTCTCCACTGCTGTTACATAAAACACATCTGCTTCTCTCTTCAAATGACCAGCCACCCACTTTAACCCTGTTCAATGCTATTTTTACTGGCAGCACTTCAGAGCTCGCATCCATGCGTTCTCACTCCTCTGTGATTTATCATTTGCATTCTGAATGCCACCATGCCACATGCACCTGATGAGTGTGCTGGTACATATGTCACACTACTGCCTAGTGGGGCTTATACTAATCCTTGTGTGACGTGTTTGAAATGTGGAGAAGGGCACCTCCACCTAGATTGCCATTCTAACCAAGAGAAAGTTTCTATTAAAAGAGTGCATTTATAGGTACAGTAATGAGGGTATGGATTTGGATAATTATCCACCACGTTGATGGTAACAGTGGTGACATGGGCAAGAGTTTACAAGATGCCCACAGCGTGACAGTTATCACTGTGTAGTGTACAGTTCAAATTAATATGGGGACTGTGGGGACAACCACTGTGTTGTCAAGGCTGAATTATCTTATTGGAAGGTGAACTTTTCTGAGATCCGATCTTTCTCTCATCCCAGACCAGTCACCCTGCCCCAGTCTCTGAAAAGCACCTCCACAGCTTGATGCTGCCACCACCACACTTCACTGTGCCTGGTTTCCAGACATGCCCTTCAGAATTGATGTTCAATCTTAAAGTCCTTTAGGCACTTTTTTTTGCAAAATCCACACAGGCTTTCATGCGTGATATAAAGCCCAGATTGGTGGAGTGCAGCAGTGTTGGTTGACCTTTTGGATGTTTCCCCTATCTGCACACAGGATTTTTGGAGCTCATTTGGAGAGAACATTGGGGTCGTGGTCACCTCTCTTAGTAAGACCCTGAACTAATTACAGGTGGACTCCAATCAAAGTGAAGAAACATCTTAAAGAACATCAAAAAAGGGGAGGCCCCCAGAGCAAAGTGTCTAAAGTGTCCATGCAATGTTTTTTACTAGTGAATACATTTGAAAAAAATATAAAAATCTATTTTCAAAAATATAAAAATCTGTTTTTACATCTATTTTACATTTTAGGACAAGGCATCAACGTAACAAAATGTGAAAAAGTGAGCTTGAATAATTTATAAATGCATTGTTGCTTTAAATGCATTTAATAATAATGATGATGCTAACAATACTGTTAATAACCATGTTTGCAGATCTTCCATGAAAGGCAGTTCACCGAGTGACGTAAACTTTCTTCTGCTACAATATTTATCCATTTATAGCAGCCAAGCATCACATCTTCATCCGAGAACCTCATCCACATTGACCATTCACCATAAAACAGGAAGACAGATGTGTACATGCAAAAATGGAATCTCTGTTTCTGAACTTGTGATGTGTCAAAAAAGACTTTATATACTTGAACAATACAGTCTCCAAATGGCAATATGTAACACATCTATGCAGGGGCATAGCAGCAAATTCTGGGCCCTGTACACTCTCAATGTCAGTGGGCCCGTATCCATGCCAGTACACAAGGAACAGGATTTTCATGGGCCCCTCTCCCTTCTCGACCCTGGGTAGTCAGGTCCACTTTTCCCCCCACTACCACGCCCCTGCATGTATGGCTCTGAATACACAAACTGGTCCTGAAGTCTTGCCAATAAGAGCAAATGGAGAACCCTATAGTCATGGGGTATGCCTAGACTAAGCCACACATTCCAGATGCCATTACCCGAGAGGAACTCTGGGGCACCCTGAGTGTGACCAGCACTCTCCATGAAATGGAGTAATCCAGTAATCACCTAGCCAGAGGCACCATGTCAATTGGGCTAAAACAGTGTTTAAGTGCTAGTTTGGGGAACTGAGCTGTTTCCAGGATATAAGATATCAAGATCTCACCAATGCCCAAGAACGTTGGTCATGCTCCACTCATCTTTCAGTTCTCTGTCTTGCCCTAGGGTTCCTGATGTTTCCATCTCACCAAGGCCCTGAGTTACAGATCCCACTCAGATAATGGAGACTAGGTCTGTGACATCTAAATGGAATAAGTCTGACACTGTTAGATGTAGGTGTAATGTAAAGGTGTAATGTACAGGGGGGTGGGTGGTATAAGAATAGGATCTATATGATTTGGAGCAGCTCAGAATGGCTAGGGTTCTTCATTTTATGATGGTAAATGTTAGGTTAATGCTGTAATGTTAATAATGTGTGCTGTACATTCCAGACATACCAGACTCACACCAGCAAAAATGACTACTGTAATATATAGCAGACTTGAGTTTGAGGTTCAATTTAAAATATATTAGATACTGTAAAATATATTGTATACTGTAGCATGACATCAATCATTTTTCTGTTGTTTTCCAAAAGACATGCTTAGTACAGTTGTTAATGATAATCATAAGCAATTTATGTAACAGCTAATAAATAACATAAGATCGGGAAAAGGGCACAGCTAAAAGTCTTACTTTCTATATAACCATCTATATACAGTACTTCCTTTAAGTTTTCACACACACCGCCTCCTACCACTTCCACACTTCTTCAAAAACAAAGGGTGTAGCTTTGTAGCATAACAAAGAAACCACCTTGAACTAAAGGAATTTCGAGTTCTATGGATATAATATAAACCATGGACAATAACTAACATCACCCAGTGAGGTACCTTCATGTATGCATTCCCATGTACATTGGTTCATGTGTGCAGTAATAGGAAAATATTATCACATATTCAACTTAATAATTTTAATTTTCTGGCCAATATCTTTATTACTGTTTATTTCACATTCAAAGGGATTTGTAACACTGTAGTCATGATATTGTACATTTGGTAGTGGCCATAAAGTTTGTACAGCATATTGTAAGTAAAACATTTAAATATATGAATGCTCATCATAGATGATTGTTACAGATATGTGAAAATGAGTGAAAATAAAGTTTAAACACGATCTTCAGTTCAGGTAAGATGTTGTGACATTGTAATTGTTATGTTAACCTGAACATAAACCACATATATACCCACTGACCAAAAAATTAACTCACCTAGAAGTTGTTGGGATTTAATGCAACATTATATGTATAAATGTAATGATGTATGTTATGTGATATATGTTAGTGATTACAATATTACAACTTAAGTATGAGTTTATTAGGCAAAAGTGGACAACTGAAAGGAGGTTCTAGTATGCTCTTGATTCGCCTCTAGCCTGGATATATAATGAGATTTGTTTTGGCATTGGAGACAAACAGGTACAGTATGGTATCCTGCAGCACATTTACCCACAAATGTGGTGGGGCACACCTCATAGGTTTCCAAAGCTGGCATCCCAGCTGGTTCCATAAATGCTTGATTACTGATAAAACTGGTAACCGAGTAGGCCAAGGAAGTGTTGTAATCTGGCAGGGTTTGCATTATCTTGTTGAAAAATGCCATTTGGATCCCTGACATGAGAGACAACATGTGGCCGCAGGATGTCCTGGACATGTTGTTGACTGTTAGTGTTCCTTGTATCACTACCGTAGGTGACTGTCTGTCCAGATCATCACAACAACAGTGTTGCAATGTGTTGATGCACAGCAAAGACAAAATTGAATCGCTTATTATGAGTCCTTCATATTCAAACTGGACCATCATGGGATCCCAAACAAAACCTAGATTTGTCAGTGAAGATTCTACAGTTCCATGCATGACAGTCCAGGTTTCTCATTCACAACACCACTGAAAATGAAAATTATAGTGTCTGGCTGTCAACGGTAAGACATGTAATTGGCGCAGTCCATGGAAGTCACTGGGTCCAGTACCAGCTTGACTAAAAATGATGTGGTAAAAGTTGTGGTCCAATGACAATTATTTGTTCATCCTATGTTAGTCTATTGTTTATGTAATAGGTGCTTCAGATTATACTTTGAATGCAGGCTACACTGTTCAACAATAGGATTTAGAATTTATTGAATGAACAGTATGATACTGTAGTGAGATTTTTGGATTATTTGAAGAAAAAAAACCTTGCAATCAACTGGTTTATTTCTAGCAGTATTGTGACACTAAATACTATAATCTTAATGTACGTTGACAAATTTAGGTGCTAGTACATAGAAAATCCATAATACTTGCCCTTTAATATTCAAGCTCTAATCCAGCTCTAATACTGGTAAGTAGACTGTCAGGTGAACTTTTATTAAACATCTTTAATTAGCCCATGTTCGTGTTTCCAAACAAATGAAACTTGTGATGCTGGTCATGATCTAGGTCACCCTGATATCAGGAGTTAGATAACAGAGGCAGTTGGATCGTGGTAGCTCAACCTGGGTAAGTGTGAATCTAAGAGTCTAATGGCAAGTAGGGCCAATCATAAATTCTTCCTGAGCTGTGTCTTTTATCAGGGCATCAAAACACTACTTATTTTATTAAGTGAAAAGGTAATCCAGCGTATGTAAATATAATCTGTGGTGTTGCATTTCGTGAATTCTTTCAATATCATGTATGTACTCATTGTATGACTCAGAATTAAGGTCAGTTGGTGAGCAAAAACAGATTGTCATGTGGGTCATATTACTATTATCCACTAGCTCATCCAAGTCTACTGAACAGGTCATTAGCAAAGTAAAAACACAGCCATGTGCAATCAGTGTTGTTTGATGTACACAGAGTTAATCTGCTCTGCTGAAAACCCTAAACATGTAAGAGTGAGGGTGATCTTTGTTGAAAAAGTCATTAAATAACTGGTAAGAAATCATTCTTTTTATCTTTTTCTAGTGGTTGTGAAGACTCTTTTCATAGGGATACATGAAAGTGAAAATGTAGACCAAATGTTCACTGTTAATAATGCCCTGAGCCCTTCTAATGAGGGATAGAGTGCCAAATAGGGTAAATGACTTAGCCACAAAGTAAGTGACACATATCCTATTGAATCTTCTACCATCCAAAAAAGTGGGTGTTAGTATCATCAGCAATCCTTGGAATCTGAGAAATGCTTGATTCAATTGGGACACAATGGTTGAGCCAAAATGGCATCATCTTGGATCTCATGACTGTCTTTTTGAACGAGTGCATGACCAGTCCCGACATATCACATGTCCGATGGCGTTCCTGCATGTTGCATCAGAAGCATGTGTGACACCGTGTCACCTATTTTCACACACGGGCCAGTGGCAAATATAGTGCTGGGCGTCCTCCACTAATGGCTGCACAGACATGATTTTTTTCAATTAGAAAAAGTTCCACTTGACGTACCAACTATACAGGTTGGGAAGTTAGCAACACTTAAAGGCATGATGCTTCCATTTAATAAACTGCATCTGATCACCTGGCATGATACACAATTTCCCAGTGCCCTAATAAGAAGGAGCAACCACCACATAAAATGTAGACTGGAAAAAGATGACGGATGCCATCATTTATACTGGTTCACAACTAAAGAAACTAAACCGAATGAATCCTTAGTATAGTTTTTATTTAATTTGCTGATATTGTAATTGAATGATCAATGTTAGTATGTATATGTGGAAGCAACAGAAGCAGGGGTCCAAACTCAGTAAAGTGATACAATGCAATGCAGAGCATGATGAGGTTCATGCCAAGCTCAAGCACGGTTTTTAAACAGGCATACCAAACACAACACTCAAATGGTCACAATTTGTCATTACAGCAGAGCTTTGTCATTTTTGTGTTTTGGTACAGTAGAAGACAAAAATATGATTTTAATCTGACAGACAGTACCTACTTAAAAATGAGACATGGCTTTGTCGTGTAACAAAAGTGGCTGC
>JAVSBV010000067.1:2026479-2031479 GCA_033117975.1 Parotocinclus spilosoma | reverse complement strand
TATGTTTCAAAGCATGAATAAATAAATGAAAGAAATTTAAAATTATACATTTTCATAGTTATGTTAGTTAGTTAACTGAAACTAATAGACTGCCTCAGTTATGTTAAAATGAAAAAAAAAGAGTCCTAAATAGTAACATGATTATTGCCATGCTAAGGCTGGCTAATGTTTGATTAAATGTACAAATGATCTTTACAATTTACAATTCAACTTACAAAACAGAATTACAAATATTAATAACCCTAAAAGTTCCTTTAAACATTACTTTTCCTGTCATTTAGCACACACCCATATCAAATATCACTTAGAGCGGATACAGTGCAACTAATATAATCATACAATTTACAGTTCAAGCAATTGTGTGTTACAGGCCTTGCTCACAAGTCAAAAAATGGCAGCTGGGTAATGCATGATCCCTGGACCTGCTGATCCATAGTCCAGCTTCAATTACAGAAAATGATTATTAGCAGAAATGGAAGATTCTTGGACCAAAAGAATTAATGCAAAGCCTTTTTATTGATTATCATTGCCTCAGATCAAACTTTGCGGCAGATGTTTGTTAGACAAAGCTGTGGACCACGCAGTTTGATGCTGTCTTTAATATTAAGCATAATTGTGGGTTCTTATAAATCTATACAGTGTGCTGTTACCCAGAATGCTTACATTACCTTTATTGCATGAAAATTAAATACTGTGTTTTCGTGTGTGGTATGGTGGCGAAAATTGCTAGCAGTGTTGTTTTACTGTTCCGGAGATTCCCAGTTCAATTCCTGTTCTCCACCTCATCTGTCCACATCGTGTCTACATGGGATTTTCCAGTTACTCCAGTGTCCTTACAGATTCCAAAGACATGTACTAGCTCAGCTGATGCCTCTTAAGTGTCCCTGTGTGTGCGTGTGTGTATGTGTGTGTGTGTGTATGTGTGCCCTGCAATGAACTGGTCCCTTGTCTATGTTTGGTTCCTGCTGTGTGCCCTGTGCTCTCGGTTAAGAATTGACTCCATTGTGGATATGAAAATAAACGCATGTATTTTTCTATAAGAAATTTTCATTTTTATTGTTTATTTAATGTTGTTTCAGTTTCAATGGCTATTTAATGACAATGTAATGTCAACACGCAAAATACAAATATATTATGGATCAAATTAAGCCTATGTTTTTCCGTTACGTCCTCTGGTAGCTCTGTGGTTCCAGACCAGACAAGCTACAAGGCCCTTAACTCTCAATGGCTTGGGCTTTAAATTGTAAGATGTAATTCTGGATAAGAGCAAAGAGATCTGGATAAGAGCAAAGAGATTAAAATCCTGGTTTAAAAAGTATATTCTTTAGACCAGGATTTTAATCTCTTTGCTCTTATCCAGAGCGGCTCACATCTTACAATTTAAAGCTCAAGCAATTGAGAGTTAAGGGTATATATTCTTCTATAATTATAATAATTCATTTTGTAACTCCTAACTCCTTCTAAATACAAATCAGACCTCATTCATTCTTGTCTCAAAGGTATATGAGGCAAATATCATAACCTTCACTCATTACACACTGTTCTTCCCAGTGACTTATGCAATAGTGAAGTGTGAGTACAAGAAAAGCGTTGATAGATCATACCACCCATGACCCGATAAGAGGGCAAGTCTTATCCTGTGCTGCTCAGTCATTAGAACTGAAGTGCCTACTTTAAGGCATCTGGGAGTTTATATTTAGGTTGACCATGTTAAGAGTGCAGAGATGGTATGGAGTCCTTAAATATCTCTGCCCTATTGCTCTCACACTACACACCCTCCAACCCCATGACTGAGTTGTCACCCTATACTCACAAGATCTGCCTGGGTGAAAAATGAGACCCAGTCAGACTGGCATTTTCCTTAGCATCACATTATACTGTGGTGAGTCTTAGAGAAAAAGGTTTATGGGTTCATGAACTGTAGATCAGGTCGAACCCTAATTTAGTATCATTGGAGAGGTGTGTGGTGTTGGGGTGGGGGGCTGGGGATTCAGCTGCAGGTATTTTTTAACCAGCTTTTTCATTTGTGTGACCTAAAAGGTGTCCTGCCAAATCAGAAACAGTTTTTTTTTATGTATAATGTAGTATGAGTCAGTTAACCCATTAAAAACCATGCTCCCCATTTGGGGATCGGTTGCTTTAACTCGCCTACTGATGGGATGGGATGGGATGTAGGCAGACAGAAATAAATTTAAAAATGTTCAGAAAAATCTTTGGCAGTTAATGGGTTAAGAGGCCTTCACATACCAGTGACCAGTTAGTAGCCGCATTTCAGTTACCCATTAAGTTTTCAATTTTCATTTTACACATAAATGAAGCACATTAAATCCAAACACACACCTGCACACGTATGGGGTCTAAATATGTTTCTGGTACACTTAATGTTTGAGCAAATAATCCAGCATTTATTAGCCCCGAACCTTAAAAGCTGAGCTACAACTGCCATAAGAATCAATAATTGCCGATATCCCAAATGCACTCCGCTCTTCAGAACTCTTAGCAATGGGGATTAATTATAGGAACTTAAGGATTGTCACAAACACTCATAGCTGGAATAGCTAGATAACAGCAGCTGTGTATGAGTATGTCTATGTGAGCATTCACACAGCTGACACATGACTGCTTGTCACGTACATCCACAGTATGGCTTTTCCACCCATTTTGCTAGAGAAATTTTCCAATTGCAATGTCTTAATTTGTAATTTGATTATGTCTCAATACTTTTGGTCATCTATTGGTCTTGCTTAAGGGACCATATTTGTCCTGTCATGGCCCACAGCATTTATATAATTCTTCCATCTTAAAGACATAAGCAGAAAGATGGTGTGGCTCCCAAAACACTGTCACTGTGTGTCTGTGTGCAAGGCTGGATTGAACTTTTGTCAGTGCTGTTTCTAAAAAATTGTAAATCTGAAGTAATAGTTAGATTTTCAACGTATAAATTGTTCCAATCAAGGAGATCTGGCATACTTGTTGTAATTCTATTAAGATTGATATTCTTGTACCCTACATTTCATGATGGCATTTCAAGAGGTCGTGTAGTGAATATAATATACATATCTTCAAAGCTTTTCAATTAACTAAGAGTATTTGGTGGTCCTGCTGTCAGTACACTGTGCTCTTGTTCTAAGTGGATTATAAAGCTTTTTGGGTGTGAATTGGCATGTTTCTTCACATGAGGGTTTGTGGTCACGTTTTGTTCCTCATAGGGGAATCAACTGTAAAACCTGAGAATCTATAATATGTAAGGCATGTGTTTACATTTGGTCTTGCGACCAGCTGCGCCAACACTGTATCAAGTCCATGCTTAGTCATATGATATAGTGTCACTATAAGCTATTAGCAATAGGCTACTTGTCAATTGCTTATTGTACAGAAGTTTTAAAGAACATAAACCAGCGATTATTTGCCAATACAGTATAACAACGCGGTTTAAAAATAAACCAATAACCTAATCATAAACCCGCAAAACGCATGTGCGTTATACTGCCTTTAATACGCGTTAGTCATCCGCTTGTCACCTTCCTTAAAACGTTCAATTATTATACGTTTGTACCTTAAAACACAATCAATGATTTACGAATATTGACATATTCAGAGATGTGATCCCTGGACATAAGTTATAATCAATGAGTGAACATTTGATGAACACTTAATGGATATTGAATACCTCCCAAATCCTACCATTGCAAAAAAGCGCCACCAAGTCTCTTTTTTTTCACATTTCTCACCTGCTGTATAGATCCCACATGATCAGAAGAAAAGAAAGGGTGACATTCAGCCCACGGGTCTCTATCATTTAGCTGCCAAATCCTCGTTTCTTTCTGGTTTCTTTACACAGCCTCGGACGAATAGAAAATAGGGCAATAAAATCCTTTCTGATGGTCAGACCAATAAAGAGCATCTTCGTTAAAATCTCGCAAGAAGCAAGGATGTGCCACTCTGGATAACCTAGGTTCATGAAACGAAATAATTTGAAAGTGTAGAAAGATTAGCTTATTGTCGGGAGCATCAAACGGGGATGATCTTTCATTCAACAACATATTTTTTATTTGTCCAGGAACATCAACACATTGTGATCAATTTTATTTCAAATAGGTTTATGTCGAGAACATTTTTACTACAACATCCAAATGTTTGGTTGTGACTGTATTTTACTCGTTTCACGTTTAGATACATAGTTAAACACAATTTAATATATGATACTTACTTTAGCCTACACTGTATCTTAGTATCCTGCTGGAGGGACGTGTGTCTTGAGCCAAACAGTTTCTCTGGATCTGTCGCTCTTATACATACTAATAGAGGAGGTGCTACATGTTTATTATGGGAAGAACAGATCAGCTTGTAGGTTAATATTAGACTTCACATGCTTGGTACTATTTTCCCCTATTTGGAAAGCAAGTGGCGACTACTCTGTACAGGTGAAATTATCCAGCTGTAGTGCAGTCCGGGGAAAAGGGCTAGTGATGTAGCAGTAGATATCAGGAACGTTATTTTATTTTACTTCTTATTATTTTTTACTGTTTTATTTGTTTGTTAGTATAAGGTTAGTAAAATGTAATTACAAATATAAACCTTTGCATTTGACACTTTTTTTTTACACTTTTGTATTACAGTGATTATAGAAATATGATCACATTCCTGATTTAATACTTTGTGGAGTCATGGTTTGCTTTACTTACAGCCAGGGCAGTCTGCCAACTTTCCACCTTAAAATGAGGATGCCCATTCTTCCTAGAGGAACTGTTTGAGTTCAAGATCAGTTTTGTCCATTCACACAGTTTTGACTTGGCCATTTACCTTGTTATTGTTGTTTAATACTATACTTAAAGTAGCAAAGATCATGCTGGAATATAAACCCCCTGCCTGATGTCACATGTCTAACAGAGCTATTAGATATCCACAATAATTTATTTTTACTTGGGAGTATATATTTTCCCTTTATTTCTGACCCCATGTACCCATCGGTTTACTCCAGGTTGATTACTCCAAATTGG
>JAVSBV010000067.1:1995743-2012291 GCA_033117975.1 Parotocinclus spilosoma | reverse complement strand
CGTGGGGGGAGAGAGAGCGGGAGAGAGAAAGAGAGAGAGACAGAGAGAGAAAGAGAGAGAGAGAGAGAGAGAGAGTTATAGGCTAAAGAGAAAATAGTAGGGGACAAACAAAAGAGTAATACTTACAATAGGACAGTTGCAAAGACTTACGAACACCATTTACAACTTGTTACTAATATGTAGAGGAAAGTCATACACACAAACATATACTTTATTAAACGTATTACTTATACACAATGCAACAACACTGAGTTAGAAGAGTCTTCAGACACACGCACACACACACATACACACAAAAGAAGTTGCTGTTGAATGTAATAGACTCCATTTAGACCATGAGCCAGTAACAGAGCTGATTTAGCAGATTTTTGCGAAACAGGATTAATATGTTGGGGTAACTGGGGTAAACGTTTAAATAGTGGTGGATAAATTCATTAAGCAGCTTTGGGGGGTCATATTAGAAGTCAGCTGGTGGAAATGACAGTTCCTCTAAATCAGGATGCTTTGCCCTTGCCTTGATATAGATTTAATTTTGTAAGTAAGTTGTTTTTTTTTTTTCATACAGCCACTGAGCATGGTTTTAGGAATAAATCTGATTTAATATTGATTAAAAAGACTGTATAGTAACAATTGCTTGTTCCTTTATCTCTCCGTTTTGTTCTCTCTCTATCTCTCTCCTTCTCAGGAACCTTCCGTGACCCAAGTAAGCCCCTTTTTCTTGTTTCTCCACCTAAAGCACTGTATTTTAATGGCCAATTTTACCTTAATGATAATCTCTTCACATGTGCAGCGGAGCTTCGTGTTTCTGTGTACACAATTTCTGCCCTCCGCTAATAGCTCGTCTCCTTTCAAAAAACCTATTAATCTTGCTCCAGAGGTTACTTTGCCAGCCAGTATTGATTTAATCCCAGATTTTCTTGGTGTGAATCTCTGTCTTGATTAAAAAAGGTAATGAAGTGTTCACTTTGCCTCTTCCTCCTTCCACACAGAAAGCACTCTGGCAAGGAATCGGGACCATGGCGGCATGGAGACTCTGCCGCTAAACGGCAACTTTAACAACAGCTACTCGTTACGTGCTGGCACAGGTGGACCAGGGGGCAGTTGTGACTTCCTGGGGGGCGGATCAGATGAGAGCCCTCCTCCTTTGTTGAATCCGCGTTGCGCCGAGACCTTGGGCGGGATCCGTCGCAACCTGGCGGAAGCAGCCGCCTTTGAAAAGATGATCATCTCCGAGCTGGTGCACAGTAACCTCCGGCAAGGCGGCGGAGAGCGACTGGGTGGAACCTTGGCTCGAGGACGTCCCATCGGCCCGGCCGGAGCAGGAGGTGGCACTGAGCGCGTGACTGCAGCAGACCAGGAGGCGGAGGATGCGATGGAGCAGCGTCAGCGGACGCCGCAGGATGTGGAGTTACTGTACAAAGCGCTGGAGGAACCGTTGCTGCTGCAACGTGCCCAGTCTGTGCTGTACCAGAGCGATGCCGAGGAGAGCGAAAGCTACACAAACGACCCAACCGAGAGCCACGGGCACAGCGCTGCCTCAGGTAATGGTGCCAGCCAGGTCTCGCCCACCCAGGACACGCTGTACGCCAGCATCACCAAACTACGAGACTCGCCGTATCCAGATAGCAGCCCAGATGAGCTCTACTACAGCTCAGGCAGACCCGTGCTGGGCAGTGCCATGCACACTTTCTACCCAACGTCGGCCACGCGGCCTGCCCCAGAGGCCCACACCCACAACCCCCCAGAACCCCCACACACTGAGGGCGATGGACAGATGCAGTTGGTCACCAGTCTGTGACTGCGAACACTGATGGTTTCCTCAACCCATGTGGACTCACACACCTGTTTCCATTTGGTTTATTTATTCCTTCTTCAGGACAGCGTGTAAACAGAGAAAAGTCGCAGCTTGGTCTCAGCGGCAGCGGCTGTAAGGCAGCTCCTCATACTCGTAGTCGCTCAGTCAAATCCCCTAAAGTCTCACAGCAGCTGAGGATATTTTCAGCCACACCCAAGGATTTTCTTAGTGAGATGTCTCCGTTTTTATTTCATACCCCTTTTTTCCCCCTTTTTCTAGCTTCGTCTCTTTACTTTTCTTTCCCCTTTCATCGTCAAGAGCCGTGATGTGAGGAGAGGGGGGTTTGTTGTTGCGTTACGGCGTGAAAAGAACTCTCCCTCTCTTGCTCTGAAAGCTCTTCAGTGTTGCCAAAAGATAATGTTTTGAGCCAGAACAGATACTGGAACGCACACAGGCGAGGACACACACAAGTGCTTGATACTGAACCTCGAACCCTGAACAAGCGCAGGGGGGGGGCTGCTTCTGCTGCGTTGCCTTTATTCCCTATATCTCGTCCTCCTCCTCTCTCTCTTACTGGATGGATGTACAGAACTCTCGTCGAGACTCAGCCTGGCCACAGGTACACAATCAGACTCGTAGGGTTCAGAGCTGTAGATGAACCTTTTTAGCATTTAGTTTGTTTGGAGGTAGGTAGGTCGATCAAATACTGGCCACACCACTCTTATCAACTCTCAAATGACTCGCAGAAGGATGTCGCACCTCCGTTGTGTTACCAGGTTTTAAAGAACTGATTTGTTTCCCATTTTCCAAGCTTAATCGCTGTACATACGGACCGTAAAGAGAAACCTAGCGCTGATCGTATACTGTAAATAGACCCAGACGAACAAAAGCAACAAAAAGTATCTACTATGAGAGCAACTGATTTCTTGTACTGCAGCAAAACAATACAAGAGTGGAACAAAAGGGAAATAAAGACCTTGTTGGGATGCTCAGTCTCTCTCTCACTCACTCTCTCAGGATCTTATTTGGGCCTGACCCATGGTTCTTTGGGAATGGTAACCGTTTAGACAGACAGCGTGAGAGAGAGAGAAAGAGGAACTACCACTGGCACAATTTTGTATGTAATATAACCTGTTCCATGTTGGTAACACATAACATTCCCAGACAGAAAGTGTTTCATGACCTGTGCCTCGGGGAGGGAGGGGCTTTAATCGACAGCAGCCATAATGTACGTAGTGTTGGTCTTGCATCGTTAGACTGACATCAAATAAACCGTAAACAGACACTCATTACAGATACGTGGGATCTATCAAACGAGACACAACTTAAACACAAAACTCTACTGTGTCAACTGTTCTTTAGAAATCTCGGCGATGGCGACAATTGACAGCTACGATCCGTGTGTGAATGTTTAAGGTGAGGTCCTGAGGTGCCAGGTTAGTTAAAAAGAAAGCAGGATTACAGCATGAGAGCGTAATGCTACATTAGCTCGTGCCTGAAAGCCATTGGTAGTGACAGGAATAAGGCCTTTTCAGACTTCAGTGCCATGGAAACCGTGATCAGACATTACAATCAAAAGAGCAGACAATATCATTATCAGAACTGCAATCACCGCTAAGGAAAGAGAGGCATGCTCAGTGTATAAATGGGTTCTGCCACCTAAATCAGAGGTATATAGAAGGACAGGGTTAGATGGTAAAAACATATCTCTTTAGTTTCATGGTTCACGTCATGCTTCGTGATTTTTCTGACGGCTTGCTGACAAATTAGTGACAAAATAATGGAGAAATTTTTATACAGTGGTAAATTGTCTGGCACTGTCCATTGGAACTGCAGATTACCGTTAAGATGGTGGAAGGTGCACACTAATTTGAGTACACTTTATGGCACTTACGTAGAATATCAGTCTGAAAAATGCAACAGATGATGTCTGACTTTAATTCAATTAGCTTGACAAGTTTAAGCAAGATTTGCTGAATTCTGAACAAACATCAAAATGTGCAGAGTATCGAATTCAATGAGTCACAAAGTGGTCGAGTGCTGAGGAATATATTTATTTATGGTGCAACTTGGAGGCTTAAATTAAAAAGTGCTTTACACATGAAAGCAGTTTAGATACAGGGAGCTGCAGCCGAATGAACACTGGTCCTAGGGATTAACAGAAGGCCGGTGGTACTTAGGATATGCTGTACTGCTTTAGGAGATCAGTAAGATCTAACGTAGGGCTTCACAATATGGCTGAAAAATGTATTACGATTAATTTTTTTTTTAGTTCAGGTTATGTTAAGAATGACTGATAATTTGAACTTGCCTATTTTCAATAAATAGCTGGAGAAAAAGGTTGAATTTCAACTTTTTTTTTTTAATTCAACCACCTTATTTTCACACTACCTTATTTACCAAGACACACAGGTATGAATATGAACACAACGAAAACCACATACAAATAAGTTTATTAAAAAAACTAAGCAAATGGTATTGATCTCTCCTTGATACACATTCAGTGAAGTAAAATCATTAAAACTGACCTAACCTCAAAAGATAAATAAACATTAAAATCACTCTTGCACTTAGTAAGTAATATCTTATGTTGTGTGCAATGTAAATGTTTCTTTAATGTAGAAAAATCACAGCAAACATTGAGGGAGGTCAGCTTACCATCTGTAGGATGTAATAAACATAAAAAATCTAACACCAAACAAACAAAATAAGATAAAATATAATACAATGTAACGTAAGCCTACAAATTCAAATATAACTCCGAGGTGGAGCGACCTAACATAATAATCTAATAAACTGTATTAAAAAACGACGACAACTATATAGGATACAAAAAGTACAGTATTAGACATGGCTTTGTTTTTGTTTATGTGTAACTCGACCAGACGTAGGAGGTAGGGGCGAAGTAGGAGACTGATAACGGCTCTCTTTCTGCAGACTCTGTGCACTCTGAGAAAAGTTAAGAAAGCCCAGTGTTTGAAAAGCGGTTGTAGCCCGGGAGAACATAGCCACTGTCAAACATGATGAGAATCTTTTTGAAGCTGAACCATACTATGAAAAAGTCCTTAAGATATGGAAAAATATCCTTCTCAATACAGCACGCTACCATTTTCTCACACCACGCCGTCTTTGTTGATGTCTTCCCATCGATGGCAAACCGAACATAGACCTGTTAAAAGACTGGCTGATTGTGTGTCACTAGGAGCACCTTTCATTATCAAATGAGGCTGTTTTTGAACCCGGGCGGGAGGACGTTTGGGGTTTGTTCATACAACCGAACTTGGCATTTCCTGGCAGCTTGTGTTTAAAGTGTTAAAGAGAAACTATTGAATTTTTTTTGGAAAAATGTTCTAATTTCTATTAATGATGTGTCTGTAGCAATACATATAATTATCGTTTTATCGACCAGGCCTAATATAATCAGTGTAAACCTTATTATAATTAGAGTTACTGGGTAAACTGTACTCATATGTCCAGGGTTTAAAGCAAAGTAGTTATGGTCTATTACATTAGTCATATGATCGGAGACCTTTAGGATTCTCATATGAATGAATTTTAAATCTTGATGCACATGTGTATAGTATGTGCTTAATTCAGTGTGCACAACTACAAAGGACTACAGTGCATACATGCTTTATGAGTACAGTCAGTGTCAATACTGAAGTGATGTTAAGGCTGGAGCTGTGCTTAAGGTGCCATGAGACAGTAGCACCTGCTTCACAGGTGAACAGAGATGGAGTGGGTGGTGCACCCACTAATGCGCCAACATACAGTCCAAGCACCAGCTCAACCTTCCTTACGTTACCTCTCTGTTCCTCTCTAGTCTCTCTCCGTCTTCTTAGGGGACGTGTGTGCAATACAAAGGGAACTTGGTATTAAAGGCTTGTTTTCTGATGTTCTTGCTACTGGTGAACAGTATCAGATCGATCAACACAACTCTCACTATTTTTTATGCGCTTTATGGTCAAGGTTGCAGGTTCATTGTGTGTTAAAAAGGTACACAGTGTAGGCTCAGGAAGGGTTCATCCTCATTCAGCCTCTCCTCCCTCAGACATAGCCAGTCGTGTCTGCGATTCACAATCTGTCTGGAAGGCATCGTTAGACACCCAGGTACCTCCAGTTGCACAGGTGTGTAAAATACCAACTAGTGTAAAATATGAAAATATCAAAGAATATTGCTTCTTTAGTTTTATACTGGACCACTGGAAAGCTGGAAAGAATTTGTAATTCAAAATGAAGGCATTACGATATGCGAAAAGTTCATGTTGGTTCTCTGCATAGGTTGTGTTAACAAGATATTGGCCAGAGGTGCTCAAACTTTTGCGTCAGACTACATTCAGACACCCAATCAGATTCAGACTGCATTGTTCTTCTACTTAATTCTATTATATTATATTGTTATTCTATGTAATCTGTTTTTATAAATGACATTCTGGTGTAATATTCACCATTTCCAGCATCCTCTGCTACTGTCTTTGTCTGTAACGTGATTGAAATCAGACCCAGTATATCGGTGTTTAGCTACATTGTCAGTATTTAATCAAGCCACAGACAAGAAACCAAAAATGTACCGAATGTTTGGCCAAAAAAAATAAATCTCAAGTAATAGAGAATAAAAACAAAAGGAAGAGGTAGCAGAGATCAACACAGACAGTGAATAAATGTAGTTCAGGGAAAAGGCTTTAATCGCAGAGGATGTGATTCCTGACTTGTCTGTTTAAATCTACAGAGCTATAACAATTTCTCAACCAACAATACATAACCATTAGACCATGTACTCGAGACTGCTTAAACTGATGGCAAACATCTCTGCCCTTATTCAGTGAAATAGTTTTGAAATCAATTCAATATGTTTTTTTTTTTCTCATGTAGTGCCTTTAACAACAGAAAGTAGACCTTAAATGATCAGCCAGAGGTGATGATGACAACAATACACTCGCTCAGAAGAAACCTTGAGAGTAACCGAGCTCAAATGCGAAAAGTGGAACTAAGAAAAGAGTCTGAATATAAAAGCAGTATTGATTATAAGGCGTAAGAAGTTTAGTAGCAGGTTGTGAATAAGAGCGTCTGACAGACTAAAACAGATTTAGCTGAAATGAAACAGTTTATAGTCTCTGAAACATCTTGGAAAAGAGAGTTTCTGAGTTCAAGTGAGGGCAGCCATTGTAGGTGGATCCACATGCAGTTCTGAACACTGTTAGCTTCGGTTCAAGGGTGGATCAACCACTACAAAATACTATAACACTGCTTCGGCTTTAGAGACATGCATGACACCATGCTTGCTTATTGTATTACACTAGAACTGGTAATTATGTGTTAATTACAGGAAAAAACAATACTGTCCTAATCTATAACGCATAGCCTATGTAACTTTTCAAGTGCAAACAGTTTGAGGCAAGCATGTAACCATTTATCTAAAAGTTTCTTTAGAATGAAGAACTTCCTACACCTTGCTTTTACAGGTATGCACCGTATAACAATAGAATTACATTTTGTGAAACCCGAAATGGATTTATCATGGTCATATAGTCTTAAGGCCATCATAATGTTAATATATAATGTTAAAGGACATCAAAATACCTAAATGCATCTGGGACAGTGTGGAAGATATGAGCATCCTTATTGCCACTGCATGTTTTTATTCACGTAAACCAAAAACACACTGACAGATAGAACACAACATTTACAATTACAGTATTTAGCAGACACCCTTATCCAGAGCGACTTACAAAAGTGCTTTAAGATATCAGTAACATAATCCATTCTTAATAATAAGTAATCTAAACAAGAATACACTTTTGAAATGTATTCACATATTACACATATTGGCCACTTTTTAATTACATCTTACTAGTTATGTGTGTTGCTGTAGCAACACATATATTGTTATCCGATTTTTTCTCTGATTTATCTTCTCCTAGAGCTTTCGACGTATCAAAACGGGACGAATGCTGAAACGCCCGGTATGTTTGGGAGAAGTGTGCTTGTTCATATCTAAGAGATATCTCGAACCATGCACCTGGTGCCCCAGTTTTTCCTACACAAAAATCCCATAGACAATGAATAGGGCTGTTTTTAAACTGCTATAGCTCACAACTGGGACTCGGACCAGAGCCCGATCAGAATTGACCTGGATCTCGTCCCTTCGCCTAGGCGAGTCGTGGACCGGGTCGTGGACCCATGTCCACCCAGAATCAGCTGGAACTCAAACCCAGCCCTCACCAGCACCGTCCAGGTCTCAGATCCATGGCCGACCAGAACACACTGCGCCTCAGACCCATGCCCGAACGGGTATCAGTCCTGTGCTCATTCACAACCGTGTCTTGGGGACACGCCCGACCAGAACCAAAGGCCCCGATGCAACACACATCCGCAGTTCCTCCGGGAACTGCATTTTCTAGTTAATTTTTGTCTTTCGAATTTTTTTGTGACATAGATTCAGCAAGGCACTTGAAACATTCCTCATATATTTTGGTCTATGTTGACATAATCATGCTATTGCTACAGACTTGTCACAACCATGAACCAAATCACCCGTTTCACCATATCCTGAAGCCACTCTCTTGGATTGTGATCTGGTGACTGTGGAGGCTGTTGAGTACAGGGAACTTGTCATGCTTAAGAAACCAGTTTGATGGCATATTATTCTGCCACATGTAGCCATTAAAATATGGTACACTGTGTCCATACAGTGATGCACATGATTAGCAACAATACAGATACACTATTTATACACAATATATTACACAATGCCCAACTGATGTTAAGAGACCCAAATTGTGTCCAGAAGTTTTCCCCTACATCGTTACACCACAACCAGCAGCAGCATGACCTGATGAAGCTGGATCCATGCTTTCATGTTGCTTACACCAAATTCTGACCCTATCAGCAGAAATCAAGACCAGCCAACGTCTTCTGATGCTCAAATTTGGTCACCCTGGTAGCATCAGTTGAACAGGTGTACATAATAAAGTGGCCAGTAAGTGTAAGTGATATAGTGGCAGTCTCTTTGTTGTTTTATACACCGAGTTCGAAATTACTGCTGTAATGTCTTTTTTTGTCTAAATGAATAATACATGGTAAAAGTTTTAGATAGGAATTACAAAATTGTATTGTTTATGAGCGGCTTGTCAGTGTTTTGTGATTCTCCATCCTTGATGGCGTCTTCTTGCCATTTTTAAAGGATCTTAAGGAACTGCTTTATGCACTCAGCACTTTTTAAATCATAAGGCCAGACTTTTTTAATTGCTTGTTCCTTGGATGTCCCTACTTAAGAATCTACTGAGGAGGGAGAAAAAAAATGTATCTTTATTTTTCAGCACTTTTAAATTTTTTGAAGAAAAATAAATATTTTTTTTAATAAAATATATTTAACCTACAATTAAATTAAAGTGAATCTGGAAAAAAAAAATTAAATGAACAGAAGAAAACTGTTGGATCTCCACCAGAGGGCGGAAAAAGCTAAAAAAAAAAAAAAAAAATGTTTTTTTTAAATTATTATTTCAACCATTGGTGCTGTGGCGGATCCGAGAAATAGCAAAAAAATATATATTTATATATATATTAAATATATTTTTTTATTCATCAAATATGATCGTTGGCGGATCGTCTGGCCTAACTTTCTTTCTTTGGCTTCTTTAACGTTGCTATTGGCATCAGTGGCCATGTAAGCGACACACACAAGGTTATATACACAAAGTTATCTCAACACCAGTCACATATATATACAGAAGTCCATGCCAATTTAGAGTAATTAATTAACCTAACACACATGTCTTTGGCCTGTGGGAAGAAACCAGAGTACCCGGAGTAAACCCACGCAGACGCCGGGAGGACATGCAGACTCCACACAGAAAGGACCCAGGTCTCTCCACCCTGGGATTAAACCCAGGACCTTCTTATTGTGAGGCAGCGGTGCTACCCACCGAGCCACCGTGCTGCCCCCTGGCCTAACTAAAGGACTTTTATATTTTGTCTTTTTATCCCGATTCTCGCTGATTCAAATCCTCTAATTGCAACCAATATCAATTGCTCATTGTGAACGTCTCTGCCAACATAATTTCCCACAATTCAATATGATTTTAAAAATTACATTTGGGGCATTTAGCACACGCCCTTATCCAGAGAGACTTACAGCTGATAGTCTTACAATTTATACAATGGTGGGCTAAGGGCCTTGCTTAAGGACCCAACTGTGGCAGCTTGGCAGAGGTGGGATTTGAACCATGAGGTCCAGAGTGCAGTACCTTAACCGCTAGGCTACCAAAGTCCCAATGAAATATGAACACTACTAATTTATTAAACCTAGCAGCTGTTCTTTATATGGCTATTGAGCATAGATTGTCCTTTCAGTGAAGCTCATCAATCACCAAACATGACCACATAAAAAGAGAACGTGTTCTTAGTTAATGTGCGCTTTCTCTTTTCCCTTTAGTTTACTTAAATAGTCATTTGATTGGTTATTATATGTAGAGCTCTGACACTGATGTATAAATAGTCCAGTGTATTATGAATGTTGCCTAGTGATAATTTATGAGTACATCATCTTTATTAATAATGTTAAGTTGAACTTAATTGATTTTTGATCATTCTAATTTCTGCTTTCATAACACAGTACACACATCAGACCAACACAGACCATTGTTTGAAACAATCATTCAGTGTCAGGAGTCTATTTTAGGAACATTTACTGAAGAAGGTTTGACTTTATGATACCACTTAGCAAAATGAATACTTTAACCTTCATGGTCGAGTCTTGATTTGTGGTCCTTAATGTAGTCCACGGACTTCAGGCTGTTTCTCTCTGCCTTGCATTTATTTTCATATTTCTATCAAGCCACCTAAATTATCTTCATTTCTTACTTTCTGCCCTAATACAATATCAACGCAGTCTATTTGATCTGTGTTTCCTTCATTTGCGTTACATGTTCCACCCTTAAATCCAGACATTTTTTAAACAGGGTGTTTGATTAAACAGCACTTCAGGAAGTTTACAGCCTGCCCAGGAACCAAACACGACTCCATGCAATTATAGGAGTCATTCCAGTCACCACAAATTAGGTATCATTACACTAGCAATGCATGCTCTTAGGATGCTAAAACTGTGTCACACCTCACATGTTCAGCAGGGCGGTGCTGCAGTTTCATGAACTCTGTGGGTATTATTTTTCTCTCACCAGGAGGGAGTGTCAGTGTTAGATGCTCCAGGGGAAATCTGACTTCTTCTGGGAAATTCCAAGTATGCTGACACTAGCTTCAATATTTTCTGAAAAACATATTTGTCATTGTGATCCGGATGTGTGATTTATATTGTTTTTATCATAGAGTTTAACAGAAATGAGTGACACTGTCTGGCCAAAGCAAACCCTCACTGTGTTCATTCAAATAAGAAAATAATGACGCGCCTTTGACTGCATAATTACTGCAGTGACTCGTGTATGTTTTAGCTGGCTATCAGTTTGTTTAATCTAACTGATTTATTGAGTGGCTTCACATTTCTTAATAACTCATACCGGAAGATTCCCAAATTCTTTGTTAATATGTGTGGGCAATAAGACCGTATTTTAGTGTATCATGATACAATTTGTTACTGTGATAGATATTTACATTTATGTCATTTATTAAACGTCCTTATACAGAGCGACTTACAATTAATACAGTCTTACACTCCAAGCAATTGTGGGTTAAGGGCCTTGCTCAGAGACCAAACTGTGGCAGAGGGGGGATTTGAACCCTGGACCTTCTGGTCCATAGTCCAGTACCTTATCCACTAGGCCACCACATGTTTGGAATTGACCAAACATTTGATTTATTTGTATTTGTATATGGAACACTTTTAACAGCATTAAATTTATTATATACACCTGTTTTATGTACATTCTACACATTGCATTTGCCATGCTCAATATCTTATTAAATATAAGCAATATAGAAACCAAAATGAACCTCATGATATCTTCACATCTCATTCGGAAGTAAAATGATCCTTTAAGCTTGTAATAGTAATTTAAGTAATATTATCAACAGTCCATACCATTCTGAAATGTTTTAAAGCATGTGGTTTTTGTTTATGCAGCCACACTTACTTCTTTGAAACCATTTTAAGACGTACTTCAGTGTAAGCTCTCCAATGATACGTTGGCGGAGGATCTAAAAAGATCCACTCCAAAGTTCATTAGAAAGGTATTTCCTTACCTCTCTCAATGCTTTTATATGAATTTGATCACATTTGGGAGAATAAGTTCAGAAATATTACACCATTCTGTCTAGTACATTTATCACAAACTGCTAATGTATTTAGGGTAAATTATATACTTATAAATGAGAGACCAAGAGATTAGTCAGAGACTACTAATTAGTATTTACTGATTTTCCTTTTAGGTTTTGGCACTGTAATCTGAGCTGTACCTTCAAGTTGTGAAGCAGTCTAAGAACCTAGCCGACCACCGATGCCATGGCTTCCAGCCAGGTAAGACAAAACATGCAGACACAGCTGGCTGAGTTTGAGGGATAAGCGGCTAGTTTGGGATCTACCTCCTGTGCTACCACAGCAATCCCTACCCAGCCCTGCAATTGACTGGCGTTCCATCCGTCCATCCATATGGTATCTCTGAATGCCTGGATCTGATTACAATGTTCTCCATTTGCATGCGCACTGTCATAGCTTAATCACAGTAAAGTTTTGTATTTAACTGATGCTAGTGTCTGATTTGAGACACGTGTTTGCTTTTTGGTCTGCTAGAGACTTCATCAGGCCATGCTCCCTGTTTACTTTTCTTCATGAACTGCCAGTAATTTGCTTTCATATACAGTAAATTGATTTGAGTTTTCCCCTCACTTCTTTGTGACCACTAGCTGCGATACCTCGTACAGACGTTAGATGTCCTACTCTTCTGGTTAAGTAGGAGCAACATTAGACTTGAGGCTATGCTGCCATCTCTGAAGCAAAATGGCAAAGCATATATAGGTTAAGAACATCGAGTCCTGCATTCTAACAAGCCAATTCTCTCAAAGTTGCTGAAGCAGTGTCTGTGTCCGTGCAGGCCTGTGAGGCATGAACAGCAATGCAACATCAGCTGAACAGTATCACATATTTAATTACACCATATCTCAGTTCAATCTTGGCAACAGTCTGACACGTGACAAATTTAAAGAGACATTTGGACAAGCAATGCATGACAAAACTCACAACAGCAAGACATAAGACATTGTGTGAATAGTTGTATATAATTTAGATAAGGTCGCCGGTTAATAAGTGCTTGCAGAGAGTTAAGGCTTAACACATGAAGTGTGCATGCATGACATTTGGGTTTGGTTGCACTCACTGAGCTTGTCTCATTATCATGCAAGACACGACTGATTTAGTCCGATATCTGCTCTGCCAGGTAGGCCAGAGGAAGAGCTTAAACGTAGTAGTGTAAAATGCAATTGTCATACAGTGATTGTCAACCCTTTTCTGTACCTTTCTGTAGAAACTGCTTTAACCCTGCATCGAATACACCTTTTGAAACTTACAGAATCTTCTGAAGAGGTCAGGTGTGTTGGATGTAGGTGGTTTAGAACAACAGTTTGAAGAGCTTAGGACTGGTCTGGTAATTGGATCAAAGGTAATGAGCAGTCAATAGTTTAATATGATATCGGTACACCATGATACATTAGGTATAGGTATGTCTGGGTGCTTTCATAGCTTTGTTTTATTCACTGGAACGGCTTTCATGTCAAAACATTGTATTTTACCAATCCTCATTAAATCCTTTTTTAGAATGAAGGTTCTTTGGGGGTCTTTGGATTGGTTTAAGTCAGGATAATTGCTACATGAAGAACTGAAAGTAGGTTCTTCTATGCTCCGCTGGTTGGTTTAAGTTTTACGTAGGACTATAGCTTCCCAAGAGGGCCAAGTCAGCCCTTTATCTGGTATCCGCCTTTATTCTAAGATCTTATAACAGTTTGTCATAAACATGTGTAATGGCTTCGTTAGCAACACCATAGAAGAGAAAAATACCATGTTACATAGGCTGTCGTGAAAATAGTATCACAATATGACTTTATCCATTTCGTCCACATCTGCTACAAAACGGTGTAAACATATGCTAAATCAAAAAGTCTCTTATGTACATCAGCACCAAAGTGAGTGTCCGTAACTCCAAAGAGCCTGCTTCTATGCTGAACCATACACCTCAGTTTGTGTGTTTGGGATCCCGGTTAGTACGCCTGCACTTGGGTGGGCAGCAGCTGGCAGCCGTTATTCACGTGGTTCATGACACGCTGTTTGAGCTGTGCCACTTGTTCCCGGAGCACGCTTGCCGTGGATGCCAGCTCGCTGTTTTGCGTCTTCAAGGTCTTCACTTTGTCCTCGAGGCGCGAAATCCTCTCCAGTTTCCTTTTACGGCACTTGGAGGCAGCGATGCGGTTACGCAGCTTCTTGCGCTCGGCCTTGATGCGCTCCTGCGTGTCCATGTCGATCGGTGACAGAGGTGGACTATCTCCGAAGCTCTGCACGTCCGGCACGATCTGCGGTTCGTCTTTGGGCGAGCGAAGCCGCGCTTGTGGAGCTTGCTGCGGGTGCGTGTGCGCCGGTGGCGGAGGAGGGAACGGGATCGTGTCCGTGGAGTAGTTCACGGCCGTTCCGGTTCCGTATGTGCTCAAGTTCGTGTAGACGGGGAGATCCGAGGCCAAAGCGAGAGCGGCGCCCGGTGCGAGCCGGTTGATCGTGGACGTCCCGCCGTTCAGCTGGTTCTGCTTGTGTAGATCCTCCAGGGCTTTCACGAAACCTTCTGCGAACTCCTGCTCGTCGCTCACCGGTTTGGGATAGACGAACTGCGAGGTCGGGGTGGTCGTGACCATCCCGTTTGACTGAATGATCAGCCTCTCGAGCTCCGGAGAGGCAAGTTTGAGTAGTCCGAGATCCGGGGAGTTGAGAATGCCCTCTGCGTCGCGCAAATCCGGCTTCAGGTTAGAACTGCTTTGATCGTCCAAGTTCAAACTCATTTCTTTTTTCATCGTGGCAACAAACTCCTATCTACGACTCCACACCTCTTCTGGATAGTCAGGATAGCTTCCATTCTACCCCCAAAGGGGTCAGATGAACTCCTTATCCCGCTGTTTATTCCGCCTGGGTACAAAACTCGCGTGTGAAAACTGCGCACCTCCCTTTTTTCGCTTCTCTTATCTTTTCTCCACACTGTCTTACGTAACCCCCCTTATCACCTTACCAATACGTTTCGATACCAACTCTCACCCGATCTTCCCAGCCTCAACAAACTCTATGGGCGTAAAAATAAGCATTTGCAACTTTTCTATCCCAGAAAATTCCATTATGTCACTTCAGAGCGCTCAGATTGGCCAAAAATGACGTTTTCTTCCGCCTGCATTTGAATAAAGGGAGGCGCGAGGCTCAGTCACCATGGAGAACACAAGTAAACTGCAAACAGTGCGGTGCATTGTGGGTTGATGTCATTAAAAAAACGTAGCGTTAGTGAGGGTGGGGGAAGAGAAAGAGAGGGCAGCCACGGTGTCTGGCAGGGGGAAAAGTTGCCTTCGTTCAGCCTGTTCACGGTTTTGAGCGTGTTTAAAAAAAAAATCCACACCCTTTTTTAGTGAATTTTATTTGTACAGCGTGGACTCGTTTTGGTTTCCATTGTAACACTTCAAAGCGTTTAAAGGAAATTCAGTTACGCAATCTGTAATCGTTCAACATAGAACTAGAACAAATGATGGAGGCTATAATATAAGACGAACATGTTTTTAATTCTCTGGTTGATTCAAAAACACTTAAACGTTGTGTTGGTGGTGTTTGTAATTAAGAAGCACAGGCAAGTGGTGTTTGACAGGTGCAGTTTCAAAACTACTACTACTACATCTTCAACTTTTTTTGCTTACACATTTCAGAGTTGAAGGGCAAGTTAAAGAGCCCAGACTTCTCCCCAGCTACTCTGTGAGATCCCCAGGTACCACTCAGGTACTTGGTAAGGATTGCTATTACCTTCTGCCCCCCTCCCTCAGGCACAGTCATATGTGTGATGCCTGACCCAAACGGAAAGCACCACTGAGACTCAAACCTAGGTTATCAGAGTGGTAGTGGAAAATAATCACCACCACCATTTGGGATGATCCCATGACTGGCTATGGTGCCACATATGTCTCCATGCAATTCCGAACCTGGTTGGAGAGCCCTGTGGTGGTGGGGAACTGCATCAAACTCCTGGTGTACTATGTATTGAATCGTAGCTATATTTTGAAAGGAGTCTTGGACTGTGGTTGTCTAGTGATTAGAATAATGGCCTCCAAAACAGAAGGTCCACCTTTGCCACTGTTGGGTTCCAGATGTGGCCCCTTAACACTTGATTGATTGTATCGCTTGTTAGTCACCCTGTATAAGGAGGTCTAATATGTATAAATAATCTATATTATTTCTGCTTTCCGTCTTAAATTAATCGAAACTGCTCAAATACTGTTAACAAAATAGATTTCTGTTCATTTGGCTCTCGCAGTCCTTTTTTTTACACTTTATGCACAAGAACCAAATACACAGAGATCTGTATCTGAGGGGAAACATTAGCACCTCCTTAAAGGTAGGAATGAGTCATGTTGGTTGCTGTGGTTTCTCTATGGATTCTATAAATAGCTACACAAGCAGAGATGGAGGGAGGGAAAACTGTGATGATGGCAGGGAACGGTGACGTACGCAGACCATCTGCATCAGAGAGTGGCACCAGCATCACTTGTTTCTATGGCAGCACTGACATGGGTATGAT
>JAVSBV010000067.1:1957024-1982935 GCA_033117975.1 Parotocinclus spilosoma | reverse complement strand
TTTTAAACTTCTTAATAATTCCTCTGACAGTAGATATGGACAGGTGTAGGCGAGTGGCTATTTTCTTGTAGCCATTGTCTGAATTCTGAAGGTCAACACACATCTGCCTTACTTAAATGGTATGTTCCCTTGTCTTTCCCATGTTAAAGAGAAATTGCCTTTGTGTCATGTTATATTTATACCCCAGGGAAACAGGAAGTTGTGAATTACTAATTAAATGTTCCTACATACTCTGATCAACTTCGTAAACTACTGTAGAAGTGATAGAAATACTTTAATTACATTTATTTACTAAGAATTGTTAGGGGTGCCAATAATTGTGGAACAGGTGATTTTATGAAGAATAATTATTTCTTAGTCAGAATTTTTTTTTCCCGCCTTTTTTTCCCCACTTGAGTTGAAGGTTACGTTTTTTTTTTTTTTTTTTTTTACAATTTTCAGTGTAAGAGTATGTTTCCGCAATATAAACTAAATTTATTTTTATTTAACTGGTGGCTGAGTGTCCAAGTCCATTACAGGCCACGTGCACAGACTGGGACACGTTCGAGAAACTTATCCAACAGAATTCTTTGGTACATGGGACAAAACCTGAGAGAACATGTAAGCTCCATTCAGACAATAACCTGAATTTAAGTCTCTTCAGATATACAGCCTACCATCCATGTATAAACAAAAAATACATAACTGTATCCATGAGCAAAGTGTCAAGAATGTGTGTAACCTTTGCTTTATAGACTACCTTGTATTATTTTTATTAACAGTAATATTTCTTGAATCATTAATTATTAGTGTCAATTGTAGTGGTAGTAAAGGTTTTGAAATACTGACTTTACATGTCTTATTTTCATACAGAGGAGCTTCAGTTTTGAGATAATGTGAAGTGTGTGTGTGTGTGTGTGTGTGTGTGTGTGTGTGTGTCAGAAACTGTTAATGCAGAATGGTCTGAAAAAGAGACATTATCCAGTGAGCGAAAGTTATTTGAAATGCCTTGTTGCTGCAGATGAGGACGGCCAGGCCAGTTCAAGCTGACAGAAAGGCTCAAGTTTAAGTATAAGTAACTCAAATTTAGATGGTACGATCATTTGGCATAAGGGATTTAGCTTAAACAACATGAAAACATGGCTCTTGCCTCGTAGCAATGGTTCAAGCTGCTGGTGGTGGTTTAATGTTGAGGGGGATATTTTCTCGCCATACTTTAGACACCTCAGTGCCAGCTTTGCACCATTTAAACACCAGAGCCTACTTAAGTATTGTTGCTGACCCTGTTCATCCCTTTATAACCACAGTGCTACTTTTAAACAAAATTATCTCGAACAGTTTTCTTGAACGTGCCCATGTACTGTACTCAAACAGTCTCCACATCTAAATCCTATAGAGCACCTCAATGTGACGGGTCAGGAGAGTCGCATCATGGATGTGCAACCGACAGCAGCTGCATGGCGCTATCACGCCAGTATGGAGCAAAATCTTTAACGTTTTCAGCACCTTGTTGACTCCATGCCTAGAAAAAGTGAGACAGTTCTGAAGCCAGAAGCGGGTTTAACCAGGTGATCGCAAGGTGTACCTAATAAAGTGGCCAGTGGGCGCACGTTTCATAAATTATTCTATTATTCTTTGTACAGGAGTAGGGGTGTTAGTGGTACTGAATTACTACTAGATTGATTTAAAAAAACAACGAATAAATACAACACAATAATCGACGATACACAACAAACTTGAACTTTTATATGTGAAATTTCAAACGTCCGCTAACCGTCAGGTTGGTGTTTAAAAGAAAAACGTGCTCCTTTCTCGTGACGTCACACCCTTTTTGCGCTCTACGCAGGTTTTTTGCGCGGTTTGCGTTCTACGTCATCGTTTCGAGTGGGAGTCGAGGCTCGCTTTGGAAAGCAGAGCGCGTTTCATTCGTTATTACTGCGTTCCTGCCCGAGTTTAAATTTAAACAGAATCGCTGGTTTTCCTCGGTTCTGTGGCGTCGCGTTTGTGTTTTTGTTTGAAACGGTGAAGGCGTAGCGTGCTGCGGGAGGATAAAATGAGTGTAGAGGCGTACGGGCCGAGCTCGCAGACTCTCACCTTCCTGGACACGGAGGAAGCGGAGCTGCTGGGAGCCGACACGCAGGGCTCCGAGTTCGAGTTCACCGACTTCACCCTGCCGAGCCAGACCCAAACTCAGGGTCAGACCCAGAGCCAGCTCGATAACCAGGTACTGCTGCTTTATTCCTGTTGCTGAGCCGAGCCGCTGTCGAATTAGCGGGCATGTTGCTTTCTGCGTAGCTCGTTAGCATTATCATAGCCTAGCATCGGCACTCGAAATGACCTGCCAGCTTTCTGCCGTACACAAACTTAAGCGAGTGTTCATGAAAGTAAACGCAACAAAATAACTACGTAGCAAGTATAGAAGCGACTGGTAGTTATAAAAATGTAACTACTGTTTAACTACCCGTCTGTGTAGCTTAGCTAAACTTAGCATGACAACAGCTGCTAAGCTAAGCGCCAGAGTGCCGAAACGCAACCTAACCGCGGTAACGTGGAGCTCTTTCACTTTCTCCGGCCTCAAAACAAACAGTTAATCAGACGTGTAAGAGCGCTCCAGTTTCACATGACCGCCGTGTTACGTTTACAGGGTCTTCAGTCAGGAGAGTTTGTTTTATCTAACTTTCCCTGAACGTCTAACCACGGAGCACAAGTCCAAGTTATATAGACTCGGCTGTAAATCGAGTAGTATGTGTGCGCGTGCGTGATGGAATAGTACAGATTATTACAAATTATTTCCTTGTATGCGATATTATTAATCTCCACTTCACTCTCATAGTTAATTAACACTGGACAGTCTTTTGTCCAAAATAAAGAATGTACGAATTGATGATCACGATGGAGGATTATGTAAAGTGTCAGAGCATAGCAGTGGGGTGGATAATGTTGCATGGATCAGTCCAGCTCCCATTTAAATCATTCTAAACATCCCAGGCATGTTCATGAACTGTAAAATTACGATCTGGTTGAGTATTTATGTGAGTGAATGTCATGTTTTTAAAACTTGAACTCTTATCGAGATGGTACTGTTCTTGGGTCTCTTGTCCACAGTTCAAGGTTCAAATTAAGGGTTCTACGAGTTAGACCCGAAGGAGCATGCATAATAGAAAGTGCATGATGATAAACAATATTATCATAAATGTCACAATGTTCTTCTTAGATATCATATACCAACGGATGTAAATGAAGTTTTTGAACACCAGAGCGCAGGCTAATATGTCATGCATATGATATGCAGTTAAGACTCCTAATTTCTTTTCATTTGAGGGGATTCCATTTTTTCAAAGATTCTTTTTGTTTATTTTTTTATACAAGAACAGATCGTATTCAGAATCGCTATGGTATGCGTTATTGTGAATATCATAACATGCATAGATTATTTTTGTTTAATCCTTTACTGACCTTGATTGTCATAGTTTTATGCTTTAAGTAGGAACATTTACTGCTCACGAAAGTTGGGGGGGATAGTTCTAAATAAAATATTATGAAAAATAGGAGCTGCTTAATGTTTTGCCATAAAAAGGCATATGATAATCACTTTGTTTATTAAATGATTTCAAAGTACTAAATGCATAATGTTCACATTTTTATTATCCGCCTGTATGGATGCATAACTTCGTTAGTGTCAAATATGAGAAAAGAAAAGTACAATTAATCACAAACCTTTTCATTATTTGTCAGTACTTATAATAATGTAAAGTTTGTGTTACTTGTGTCTGACATTGTCGATAAGGTCCAAAGGAGGGCAGCCATAGCTGTGATCTCCTAATTAAGCCCCAGGAATTGGTGAAAATAGTAGAGCACGTCTTTTAACGGTGTGCGCTTGTGCACATGCAATATCACAATATATCATAAATATCAGTCCAGAGCTATTCAGGTCCCAACATTACTTATTTACATGAGCATCACAGTATTGTTGTCACCTAACTCAAATGTTATTCTATAGTCAGGAGATCATCTCTCTCTAGACATACACAATGATGGGTTGCATCTTAATACGCAAAATATAAACTTGAGTGACATCCCATTTTTTATCCATAGGGTTTCATATGGTGTTGGCCCACCCTTTCCATCTATAACAGCTTCATCGCTTTTCACAAGGTTTAAGATTGTGTACATTTAAATTTTTTGACTATTCTTCCGGAAATGCTTTTGTGAGGTCAGGTCCAAATGTCGAAGGAAAAGGCCTGGCTTGCAGTCTCCACTTTACTTCATCCCAAATGTGTTCTGTCGGGTTGGAAGGCAGGCCATCTGTATTTTATGGATCTTGCTTTGTACACTGGTGTGTTATTATATTGGAACAGGAAGGGGCCCTTCCCAAAATGTTCCCACAAAGCTTGAAGCTTGAAATTGCCAAAGACTATCTGAGTATTGTTGCTGACCATGTTCGTCCCTTTATGATAAATACACTCACAGTGCAAATTCCAAAAGACTACACAGACTCCAAATCTGCCTCGGGGCAATGAATTGGTTAACAATGGACATTAGCATCACATACTGAAACAAAACCAATCCAAAGCCAAAAACATAGCATGCTGCTAAATCCCAAGTCACATTGGAATTGATCAGTCAGATGAATCAAATTGTTTCCAAATGAATAGCATACAAAGTTAAAAAAGCAGACAAACAAAAAATCAGACACACCAGACCGACACATGGATACCTAGTTTCAGGAAACAACCAGCCAGGACACTCACTGTGCCAAGACCTGTTGACAATTAAACACATCATCATCAACTGCTTGACTCTGATCCTAACAAGGGAAAACTTATTCAATGAGACCAACACCAAAGACCAAACACATGCCCAGGGAAGACTATAAACAACTTCTCAAATCTCAATCTAAAAAGTTCTATTATACATCAAAACTATTGAAAACTTCAAATAGTCAAGCCATTAAATTAAATTCGTTCCAGACAAACAAACCATCCCTTTATGACCAGGGTGGGCAATCTTCTGGTGACTACCTCCAGTGGATTAACATGCCGTGTCACAAAGCTCAAATCAAACTGGTTTCTTGAACATGGAGTCCACTGTACTCATGTGACTAGCACAATCTCTAGATCTCAATCCAGTAGAGCACCTTTGGGATGTGAAGGAACAGGAGACTTACAACATGGGTGTGCAGCTGACAAATTTGCACCAACTGTGTGATGCTGCCATGCCAGTATGGACCAAATGTTTCCAACACCTTGTTAAATATTTGCCATGAAGAATTAAAACAGTTTTGGAGGCAAAAGGGGGTCCAGTAGTGATGTCTGTTTGCTTTAAGTATCATCATTAGAAGTGCACATAGTTATCACTTTTTAAACTTAAAAAGGCAGTTATTGTGATTTGAAAAATATCCACGACGTCCAGTAAATGCATCTTGGTTACACACTGACCTTTTTGAAAGTGTTTCTATACATTTGGGTATATGCAAATTGTAGTCTGCTTATAACATTCAGCCTTCTATTTTAAAGCTGTTATAAAGCACACCGCTGTATAACACTTATTGCCTGCGAATAATCTTCTTAATAGCGTTGGTCCGATACAAAAATTGACAAAAGGCACCAAAAGAATTTGCTGAGACTCTATATACTTGTGATCCAGATTTAGTTAGGAGGATCCACATGCTGTGCACATGAGTTATAGTCCTACCACAAAGCAAATATTTTCCTGTGGTTTTAAAATTACTATGTAACGGTAGTCTTATTACTATATAAAATTGCTTTTACATAGTGTACTGTATCATAATGATTTTTTAAAATTACCTACATTTTGAGTTATATTAGGTACATGTTGTGGTTATCATAGTAACATTTCTGAAGTCATAAATGTGTAATGGGTTCACGATGTCTTTAGGGCATTTCTGTTTCACTGTTCTTTGTGTGAGAGATGTATTGATTTTCCTTTTGTAAAAAAAAAAAACCTAAAGTAAATTAGTATATCAAACATCTGGTGTACTCCATGCATCAGTCTGTTGTAATGTGTAAGTTATTAGTTCATCTGCCACGTGAAGTACACAGTAATATGAAGTCCCTCAGCATAGATGTCATAACTGATAACTCTGACATCTTGTGCTTATCAGTAGGGGTGTCACGATACACATAGTAATATTAATTTTTTTCGATACAATACAAGCTGTGAATCAAATGCATCAAGTTTTTTTCATTATTAGTTGCTGCGTTGTTTCTGAACTCGCGCTACAGAGTTGCAGCCATCAGCAGAGCAGAAGAGAGTTCTGAGGTGTACTGTAGTTTCATACAACATCTAGTGACACTGTGTACAACAGGTGTGTTACTATGACGACGCCAGAGCTACTGGGAGAAAAAACGTCATGCTATTGTTTTGGTTAGCCTGCTGGACGATTAGCGGACTGTGAAATGGCAAGTAGAGAGAGCAAGACTGAGCTGGAACAACCAAAATCACCCTTATATCCATCTCCTGTATGGGAATGTTTTGGTTTCCCAGTCAGTTACAACAATGACGGGAAAAGAATAGTAGACAAAACGATAACTGTGTGTAATTTTGCTCAACGTGAGTATCAAACATTGGTGCTAATACTTCCAATATTCAAACTCATCGCCAAGTGCCGATAGCGAACGGGCAAAACAAATTACTCGCGGCATAGGGAAGTTTATAGATTGTGATTTGCAGCCCTACTCTGTTGTAGGTGATCCTGGATTCCGCCGTTTGCTGGAGGGAATTAGCCTGGTTATAAAATTCCATCTCACACTCATTTCACCCAGAAAGTAATTTATATGGAAACACAGGATCAAATTGTAAAGAAACTGGCTGAAGCAAGTTCAGTTTCCATATGTACTCAGGTTATCATACTAAGACTTGTATGGCTCTTTTGTATATTTTTTTACATGAAAACTTCTGGTACCAGTCATCCTTTCCTAAAATTGACCTCTAAATTAAAAAAAATAAAAGAGAAATGAAAATCATTTTCTTTCTCCATGTTGAATCGAAAATGCATCGTATAGTATCGTGGAGCAAAAACAGCAATATGTATCGTATTGTGTAATTTGTGTATCGTTTCACCCTTACTTGTCAGTATTGGTTTGGTCGAAGCCAATATACTGTCACACTGCATCTTTTATATTCCATGGTTATTTGACATTTGATAACCCTACTTGCATTTAGCCGACACTCATGTATATAGAGCCACTTAGAGCTGATACATGTAGATAGACTGTGGTAGCCTGGAGGTTAAGGTACTGCACTCTGGACCGAAAGGTTCAAACCTGCCACAGTTGGGTCCTTGAGCAAGACCCTTAACCCACAATTGCTTGGATTGTATCAGTTGTAAGTCGCTCTGGATAAGGGCGTCTGCTAAATGCTGGAAATGTAATACAGTTTTTAATCCAAGCAGTTGTGGGTTAAATGCCTTGTGCAAGGATCCAACAGTGGCAGTTTAGCAGAGGTGGGATCACAACAAATGGAACAATTGTCACTTTTACTCTGCTGTTGAGTAACATGTTTGAGTCTATTATAATGTTTTAAGTGACTGAAATGTGTTTTTGTTAAGGTAAATGGACCAGAGGGAGTACTGCAAAATGGTGACGATGCTGTTGTGAAAGCCAGTCAACTTTTGGCTGAGCTGAACTTTGAAGAAGATGAAGAGGATACTTATTACACAAAGGACCTTCCAGTGCATGCCTGCAGGTAGCCTGATTTGAATTAGAAACACTGTCAAACCCTTACTAATCATGTAATCCAATATACTTGGCGTTCATGTATTTATGGTTTATGGAACTCATAAAACGACAGGGGTTTCCACTGAGGGACGGCAATTCCCAACAATGCTGTTTTTCTTATGGATTTTTTTTTGTCTTCATTAAATGCAGAAATAGTCAAGGGCCTTGCATTGAGAACTTGCAGCATGCATGGTAATTGTATGTTTGGAACTGGGACAGGTCTGGAGATGGGAGATATAAAAGGGTACTTCATACATACAGTAATTACATGAGTGGAATTTGGATTTGGAGTGGAATGAGGAGTGTGGAGTTTTGTGTTTTAGTTTGTAATTTGAAAAACACATTATTGATACCTAACATGAACGTTGACTACAGATTGTTTATTTCTCCCAGGAGATGTTTAAATGATTTTACACTGCTGATGTTGTCGCTGTTGATCTGCTGCTGCTTAAACTCAGCCGATGTTTAATGACCAGCACAATAGAGTGAATAAATCAAATATTGTAATTTCTTTCTTTCTTTTTTTTTTTAAATACTTTTGCTGTTTTGAATCTTTGCTTTAACTCCATTTAGCTTTTATGCCTGCTGCCTCCAGGTTCCATCCCAGATTTTCACATACCCCCACCTAGCTGCTCACATAGCCCCATGCCACTGTTGATCTTAACAACCCTCCTATTAATTCCTCTCAGCTGTCTTATATTTCCTTAATTATACCATCTGCTATTTAAACCCCTTGTCTGAAGCACCTTGCAGTGTTTATACTCTTGAGTTCACATTGTGTCCTAAACTTATGCTCTGCATTTGTATTTTTTGTCTGGCTCAGACATTAGCCTTTTTGGGTTGAAATTTGGATAGTTTTTTTCTGTCAGCAAAAAAAACCCCAAAAGGACTATATTTGGTGGCTCTATCATTGTCATTGTCTCATTTTGCTTGGTTAGCACAACAGACTTTCTAATTGACCTTGTACAACAACCTTGTAACTGAGCTCTTTAGACTTGTTCTATTCATGCTTGGTTGTGGTGGGTGCACTGTGCTTCAGGTATATGACTTATCGGTTTGTTATTGTGCAAGACATCAGACAGTGATGAAAGGTCTTGCACTCAGCATAAGCATTATTAGTAGATGAACCTTTTCATCTCAGCGATGTTTCATTACACCTGTAATTATGGACCTAAGTGTTTAGACTTACCTGTTCAAAATGCCGAGTAATTATTGTTTTTCTCTGCAGTTATTGTGGTATCCATGATCCAGCATGCGTGGTGTACTGCAATACCAGCAAAAAATGGTTTTGCAATGGACGTGGCAACACCTCTGGCAGGTATATTCAACCATCAGGTTTTTTTTTTTTTACTTTTACCATATAGTATTGTGCAAAAGTCTTAGGCCACCATTAGAGTTATTGTTTTAGAAATGGCGTAAAAACAATATATAGCATATTGTCTACGATTAGAAACAAAAATTTCAAACTTGGTTTTGTTACTCCATAATACTCTTTCTCTGAGCTTCTTTTTGGCGTTTGAGATTTAGATTCTCAAAATGGTCTACCCTTCAAAGTTCCTTCAAACCGCAGTAGGGTCAGCTTGATGAGGCTGTCAGATTGTGCTATTGCTCAAGTGTGAGTGAGGGTCTCATTAAATAGAAGCTAGTTTTAAAAAATGTACTCAGATATGCTGTATTCTAATAAAGAGACTGAGAAATTATTATATATGGTCATTATAGAGTTGCAAAAACAATGGTATATGTTAGCTAATGGTGGCCCGGGACTATAGTGCAGTACTGTAGATTTTGTTTGCTCTTAAGGAGGTGGTGGTGATTGACTTTTTATTGCTGAGCTGTAAAAACCTGAAATAACTAAGTAGGCTATGGTCACTTTTTAGGTCTTGATAGTCTGTTGTAATAAGGTTTAGGTAAAACCTTAAATTTATATGAACTTCATTAGTATGAGAGGTTTTTCATTCCCTATGTTATGTCACAAGGATGTAACTGTCACTGAAACATGGTAGGCAGTAGGCAGAAGCCTGTGTAGTAAAATTATAGACAGAATCTTATTGTTAAATCCTTTCTAAGACTCAGTGCTGTGTCTGTCTGAAATGATCATTATTGTTAACTTGTGAAGGACTTTTGGACTACAGGGAGCATTGAGTAATTGAAGTGATCTCTATAGTAGTTTATTGGTTTTACCAACACTAACATGAAGGTCTATACTTAATTGATAGTTTAAGGTTAACTTTTTTCTGAAATTTTTGTCATTTTTCTGTTACAGCCACATCGTAAACCATTTGGTGAGGGCCAAATGTAAGGAGGTGACCCTGCATAAAGATGGCCCATTGGGGGAGACCGTGTTGGAGTGTTATAACTGTGGCTGTCGTAATGTTTTTCTTTTGGGCTTCATCCCAGCCAAGGCCGACTCTGTTGTGGTGCTCTTGTGCAGGTACAAAATATTTGCTTTGTCTATTCGTGCAAGTTCACAAAAAAGGAAAGAGAAGTACTGTATATTAGTACAAGCTATGTTAGAAAATGCTGATGTAAAGTACAATCAAACCTTATTGCTTGAATGTACGTTGTTCCTGCAGATAATAATGGCTAATTAAAGCCCTGCGTCTTACTATGGATAGATTGTCAGTTTAATGTACTGACGCAGGAGGCTTTTGTTCTCTCTTTCTGTTGCTCTTGTGCGTGTTGTGCGTTGTCCTGTGTGCATGCCTACTGAATAACATTTACAGTGCAGTCATTTAGCGTTCTCACCATTTTTTGTGAAAGTGTCACTTTTTACTGGTAACGACGCACTGATACATGTGGCATTGTTAAGAACATGCATGGAGAGAATTCCAGAGGTGAGACCTGAAAAAACAACTGTGTTGTAATTATTTTAATCTTGTCAGTATGTTCAGTATCTGAGGCTTGATCAGTTGACACTAATGCAAAGAGAACAGGTGAACAACGTATGTACTGCAGCAGTTCTGCCATTGCTATGTTTACTAGCTTGCAAGATCCATACATGTCGTCTTTTTATTCTCTGCAGTGAACCTCCAAAACTCACCATACTCTAGCAGGTGTTTGTTCATTAAATGACGTATTAAAATGACTGTGTTGAAGCATTTTAATGTGCTTCTCCACAAGTTTTTTTTTTTTTTTTTTTTTTTTTTGCATGTGCTTTTACGTCAACTTCACATCACATTACGTCAAATTTACATCGGTGACCGATGGATCGGAACACCACTAGTTTAAAGGTACATAAGGATTTTTTTTGGGAGGGGGGGGGTCCTGTCACATATGAATCTTCAAAGGAAAGTCTGGCATTTGCACTGTTTGACCTCAAAACTAGAGTTTAAAGGTACTAGAGTCTGTCTGGAGGTAGCTTAATCTCTAAAAAAAAATAAGTGCCCTGATCACTTAACATTGGGGGCAAAAACAAATCGGACCATTGCTATCTGCTGGGCGAAACTAATTCGCTCAGATCTATTCCTCACACTACAGCTCAAAAAAATTAACTGTTCTTTTTAACTGGCCAGGAAGTTCGAAAGATCGCTGTTCTCTGATAACGCTGAAAAAAATTAAACCGTATAAAAAGCCAGATATTGTAGAGTTAATAATGGGGAGATTTCATCTGCAAGTTGTAATGCATTAGCATACTCTAAAAACTAAAAATATACTGGTGCATCTTTAGTCTGGAATAATGAGTAGCACTGTCAATTATGTGCAGTGATCAGCCAATTTGGGCATTTCTATGGCTTGAATATATACCTATACCAATATCACTAGATGTTAACTGATAAAACTAATACATTAATATTGATTAACTTAGTTTATTTAGGCTACACATGTACTCTCTATTTTCGCTCTAAATTAAGAACATGAATGTTCTCTCAATCTTTGTTTTTAGTTTCTAAAACAAACCACATCAGCTGGTGCTTGTGCTCACAAGACCGATAATTAAATATAGTGGAGAACATTGAGAGAAACTTTGTTGTGAGGACAAGCATCGGCTAAGGGGATTATCTTAAAATAGCATTAATTAGACCCTAGTTATGCGTGATGCAAACATCTGGGTCTGTAGAACATAACCCACTAGAAGCTTGTTCATTATGCGGCAATGTTAGTTCTGTCTGGATGGCAGCGTGTTAGTACTGAGGAAACATCTAGAACTGCAAACACAGATGACCCATGGTTCACAATTCCAGTCTGAATCTAGCTAGGATATTCAACATCACCACCACTAAGAAGGTTATTACACTTTAAAAATAATTAAGTTGAAATCAGAGAGACCGAGTTCTTAAGTCACTTACTGACATGGATGTGTGTTTGCGTTTAGGCAACCATGTGCTAGTCAGAGCAGTCTGAAGGATATTAACTGGGACAGCTCCCAGTGGCAGCCTTTGATCCAGGATCGTTGCTTTCTGTCCTGGCTGGTGAAGATCCCATCTGAGCAGGAGCAACTGAGAGCACGCCAGATCACCGCTCAGCAGATCAACAAACTTGAGGAACTCTGGAAAGTAAGCGCTCCACAGGCGGTTTCCATATATAGCTTTTGTGCAATAGGAATTGGTGATTTTGTAATTGCAAGGGAAATGTCATGGGTTAAATATTTTATTTGCAGTCCCAATGAGGCAGTCATATGCCTATGTGTTGTATCTATCAATTAGTCTACATGTTCTCCATAGTGATGTTGTTTTGTTGTCTCAATGTGTGAATAGTGGTGATTGCTTTATTGAACAGGACTTTTATTGTGCGTGAGAATCTGTATAGTCTGTAACGTTTGAGTGAATTCACATCTATGTCTTTGAACTTCTGTTTTGTAGGAGAATCCCACTGCAACACTTGAGGATTTGGAGAAGCCTGGGGTGGATGAGGAGCCTCAGCATGTGCTGCTGCGCTATGAGGATGCTTACCAGTACCAGAACATCTTCGGGCCACTTGTCAAATTGGAAGCAGACTATGATAAGAAGCTTAAAGAGTCCCAGGTGTGTTGGTGGAGGAACCCATTTGTTTTGTCAGTAGATGTCAGTAGCAGAGAATGTATACTTGAGTTAAAATGTGATTTTTCCACTTTCCACTTTTTTACATATTTTGTTCTTTTTTTTTTTTATTGTACCAGACCCAAGACAATATAACTGTCAGGTGGGACTTGGGACTGAATAAAAAGAGGATTGCTTATTTCACCCTTCCCAAGACGGATTCAGGTGGTAATATTTACTTTCATCATCCTCTGTCTTCCAGTGGTCCATACCCATCCCATCCCCAACTCCGTGCCCCATGCATCCTTCATCGATGTATGCACGGACGCATGCACGTGTGTGTGTGTGCGCGTCTGTCTGTCTGTGTCTGTGGTTGTATGTGCGCATTTTTGTAATAGTTCAGGATGTGGCACAACATGATGGAGGTGTTATTATACTACAGTGAAAATTAGCATATGCAGTGTACTGCTGCAAAACGGTGTACAGCTAACCATGTGCTCTGTTATAGACATGCGCCTGATGCAGGGGGATGAGATATGTCTGCGGTACAAGGGAGATTTGGCTCCTCTCTGGAAGGGGATTGGACATGTCATCAAGGTCCCTGACAGTATCCTTTCTTCAGGAGAACTCCTGTTTATGTGAGCTGACATTATAGAGTAGGTCACTCACTTTGCAAGAAGCAGTAAAAAAAAAAAATGCAGCGTAAGGTTGGGCATTGGCTCTATTTTATTGATTCAGATTCTGATTATTAATTCCAAAACGGTAAAAAATGTGCCAAATGTTTAGGTAAACAGTCTTTTTTTATATTTAAACTTGTTAAAAGGCTTTTTTCTTCTTTTTAGCATTTAGCAAACAGCTAAACATGGCTTAACTAAAGCAGTGACCTAGGAACATCAAACCTTTCCCTGTTATTATTGATTTTAAAGACATTAAACAATATTAAGCTTAAACTTAACTACCAGCTAATGCAGCATTTGATCTAGGAGATTGCAGTCGGTCGAATTGAAGCTTAACGTTATGCTGGTGCATTGAATGTTTTTTTTCATGTAGGTGCAGCCTTTTTTTTTTTTTTTTTTTTAAACAACAGACTGACTTTCCACACATTTACGTTTTCATTTGCTCCCAAAGTGAAGGGTCTATCTCTCGCTGAGGATATAAAAATATGATGATGATGATGTATGTGGTTACATGATGCACTGGTCCTGGCAGATCACACCTGTCAAATTTAGGTTTTAAAAATAATGAAAATTTTCCCTTGTGCGCCGTTCCACAGGCCCAACTGAGGTGCAATATCTCTTACATTTTAAGACAGGTTTACAAGAAATCTAAAATGGGCACCTGTGAACCAGTTACAAACTACAATTAAATTATCAGAATCTGATAGACCTACCTTTATTAACACTGAAATGCTGTGGACATTCCTATATATGTCATTCTTATAATACAGCCTAAATAAAAACATAAAAGGGAACATTTAATTTATTTGACATATTTTTAGCATATATACACATTGCTTGCGTTAAAGTGAAACACATTTTATTTTCATTACATATTTTTAGTATCTCATGTTCACTCATGTGGTTCTCTGACATTCACTGATTTATTATACAGAGTTGTTGCAGACTTTAATTCCTTTAACCCTTTTTTTGGAAGGAGTGGATTTGTGGGCGGGGCTAGAGTGGTTGAATTTATATGAGAGTAAATCACAAACTGCTGTTTTCTAATGACATCCTATTTTCTGTAACAATCTTTCTCGCCAGTTCTCCCGAGGTTAGTGACGTTTCAGTTTGGAGAGGCACGGGAATGGTTTTTTAAATAATAATATAATGCAGGACATTTACGGGAAAATACTAATACGGGATGATGGCGGAAAAGTAGTTTCCCGGCCAAAACAGGAGACTTGACAGTTGTGTGAAAGATAGGCCTCTCCTTAATATAGAAGTATGTTTCCTTCAGTTACAGCAATGTATTTAAAGCATATAATGCATTACCAGAAACCAATAAGTGGAATCAAAATGTAATTTTTCTTCAACAGGTACCCAGTTAAGAACAAGGCTGCAATACCCAATCCTACTTAGGAATTGGAAGATGGGATTTGAACCCTGGACCTTCTGGTCCATAGTTCTGTGTCTTACCCACTAGGCCACCACAGTCCCAAATATATGGTAGACAACTGTGCAGTGTATGTAGCATGCTTGTGCCACAGGTCACGCTATAGTCCTAAACTTAATCACGCACCCCTACTGCAAACATGGTTTATTAGGATAGTGAAGTATTAATGGCTGAATGTTAGTGCAAAAATGAATTGTATTCCTTAGAGTTTACTTTAGACTACGGAGACGAGATTGCCATAGAGCTGAGGAGCAGTGCTGGAGCTCCTGTGGAGGTACCCCACAACTTCCAGGTGGACTTTGTTTGGAAGTCAACTTCCTTTGACCGGTTAGTCGCTTTGACTGAATTTGTTTTTGTCACCATATACAATTTGTTTTATCACAATTTTTGCTCACGCATCTGTTAGAGTTAATGGAAAAAGCATCCATTCACATGAAGCATCCATTCACAGCCATACATGTGCTTGATCCTGAGTTGGTGTCTAAGGCTGTCTGCGACTCTGCATTTCTTGTGGTTATTACAATGAGGCTAACAAATGAGACAGTTTTAGTGCACTTCTCTTAGAGTTGTCTTTAAGGGAAAGTTGCTTCAAAAGCGAATTATTAAAATATTGCCTGTTACCTCTTAGACCAAACATCGATTTGAAACCATGAAACGATTTCTTTCTCGCATTAGTCACATTGCTCAGTAGTTCTGTTGTCGTATTGAACAATATTTTGTATGCATAGATCTTCAGTGCTACACAGCACCAGTAAAATACTTTTGCGTCATCAGAGATTCAGCTTTTGAAAGTATAACTACTTTGGTTTGTGTGCATTTCTCGTTTTATTTGTACAATAATGTTTTATGTTGATAGTGGTTACAACAATTCAACAATACATGTATTTTTTTTTTTTTTTTACTTCTGACATTACTGCTTTACTGATGCTTGTTGTTTTTTTGTATAGTATGCAGAGTGCTTTGAAAACTTTTGCTGTTGATGAGACATCCGTTTCTGGCTACATTTATCACAAACTCCTTGGACATGAGGTGGAGGACGTGATCATCAAGTGCCAGCTACCCAAGCGCTTCACTGCCCAGGGCCTTCCTGACCTCAATCACTCCCAGGTAAGCATGCAATTCAGTTTCTGTATAGCAGAACAAGTGTTTCCTTAAATGATCAGCCCTATACATCTTAAATATATTTAGTTAATATTATGGTGTTAATCTGTTTACTATTTGAACATCTAAAAGGGGAAATGCTGTCTCAGGGGACTGGCTAAATGCACTGTATACCTGTAAAGATTTACCAGTGTGCTTTCTTCTCTTGTTTGTTGATATTGAAGGAGTAATGTTTTCCTGTTTAAGGTGTATGCTGTAAAGACTGTGCTGCAGCGCCCCCTCAGTCTTATCCAAGGGCCTCCTGGTACTGGCAAAACGGTCACCTCAGCAACCATTGTTTACCACCTGGCTAGACAGGGCAATGGGTAAGCCATATCTACTGTTCTTTTAACTACACTTAATCATTGCTGTATATGTAAACAGAAAAATAAAATAGAAATGTTAGTGGGTCAGTGCTAATGTAGCAGAAACACTAGAGAGACAATAGAGGACATATTTTTATTTGCTCTCATGTACATTTTTTACCTTTTACTCCCATTCTATGCCCTCATACATGGCTGATTTGCAAAATTGAGAACAAGGTTTTGGGCAGCAGCGGTAACTAATCAGCCTGTGGACAGTTACTCTACCTAAACACAGCATAATATATACAGCTGAATCCTCTGCTTTCCTGGCAAAGCCCAGATATGCACTGACTCAAACGTCCTGCCTGCAGACACTGGAGACCACCACAACCCACGAACCTCTTATAAACAATACGAATAGTCTCTTGTGCCAGTCTGCTGACATCACTAAACACTGTGCACTGCAGACCAAACAATCCATGCTGTTCTTCTGACCTCTCTCCTCAAGGTGCTTCTTCCACCACAATGTTCTTACATTCTTCTCTTATGGAGAATCGTGTGTGAATCATGAGTGTTAATTTTTTTCACACTGCCCTGTTCAGCACATTCACACACACACGTTTTTATTTCTGCCTTAATGTATTTGTACATTGTGCTTCTGCTGTACAGTTGGGTAAATGTTCGTCTGAACCTTGGGACTGTGGTGGCCTAGTGCTTAAGGTACTGGACTATGGACCAGAAGGTCCATGGTTCAAATCCCATCTCTGCCACAGTTGGGTCCCTGAGGAAGGCCCTTAACCCACAATTGTTTGGATTGTAAAACTGTATTTATTGTAAGTCGCTCTGTATAAGGGCTAAATGACATAAATGTAAATGTTTTTAGGGCCTCGTTAGTGCAGTAGGTAGTGTATCAGTCTCATAATCTGATGTTTGTGTTCGTTTCTCACACGGGACAGTTAGTTTGTAATTGTGGTGACCTAGTGAATAAGGTACTTAACTAGGGGCCAGACGATCCAGGGTTCAAATCCCACCTCTGCCAAGCTGCCATAGTTGGGTCCTTAAGTAAGGCCCTTAACCCACAATTGCTTGAATTGTAAGTCTGTATGAGTTGTAAGTCGCTCTGGATAAGGGCGTCTGCTAAATGCTGTAAATGTAAATGAACAGGTGTAGAGGCTGTCGCTAGTTGAAGTGGCTTGTGAGTGTATGACATTATTAACTAACCTCACCAATATCACACCCGATTCAGCTAAAATAAATGTGTCACTTTTAAGATGGGTAATGTGGACATTAACAAGACAAGTGGTCGTTTTGAGGCTTAAGACTTAACACCGATATAAGCTCAGTTATAGGTGATATTTAAGGCAGTATTACAAAAACTATTGCACCTTTCTTCTGATATTCTTCAGTGAGTTTTAGACCTTGTAGAAATCCTGATACTAACCGTTTAGTCCGGAGTCTCATGCTTGCTCACCGTTTCATCCCATTTCTACATTCAGATTTATTTCATTAAGCAGACGTCCTTGTCCAGGGTGACTTAGGGTTTTTTTTTTTTTGGTTGTTGTTTTTTTTTTTACAATCCAATAAATTACGTTATGGCCCTTGCCCAGGGACCCAACAGTGGCAGCTTGTGAGAGGTGGGATTTGAACCCTGAACTTTCTGGTCCATAGTCCAGCACCAGTTTTCTGTGCAGTGCTCCCCTTTTGTTTATACAAATATATATTTCTTTTTTTTGTGTGACTTTTTTTTAACCTTTTCACCGTTTAGCTTTTGTTGGCACAGTATTTCCCAAATCTGCGTTGATGTGATGAATATGATTATGGTGTCTATTTTGAAAGCAACTTTGTTCCTTCCCTGACAAAACTGATCAACATTTGACAAGTTGTACTTGTGACTTCTTGGTGACACTGTCTTTGGTACACGTTTTACAATGAAAATTGATGAGCATGGTATATTAATGTAATGTTTTTCCTGTGTTCGTGCCAGGCCGGTACTGGTGTGTGCTCCCAGCAACATTGCAGTGGACCAACTGACTGAAAAAATCCACCAAACTGGACTCAAGGTGGTACGTCTTTGTGCCAAGAGCCGTGAAGCCATTGATTCTCCTGTGTCCTTCCTGGCTTTGCACAACCAGATCCGCAACATGGACAGGTTCAAAAGAGAATTGTTATGCTGTCTGTAGATGAAAAATCTTAGAAATTAGTAGAAATTAAATGTCAATACTGGTCAATATGAGTTTATAAGCACCTGGTAATTTGTAATAACTCTAAACTAAGCATAGTGGTGTTGTATGGCTTTTTAAAACTTGCCTATTCTGTGATTGTTTTTACCCAGGCATAATCTAATCTTCTTTTAAACATGTTTGTCATGGTATTATGATGAGGAATGTTCACGATTAGGTTAATATGCTCCTACAGCATGCCTGAACTGCAGAAGCTGCAGCAGCTCAAGGATGAAACTGGAGAGCTGTCGTCCTCCGATGAGAAGCGCTACAGAGCCTTGAAGCGTACTGCAGAAAGGGAGCTGCTCATGGTACTTTGCATCCTTACTTTATACAAACATCTGATTGACTTTACTCAGCCTACTACTCATTACATACATGGCATCCATCTATGCTTCTGGAGCTCAGTTTTAATCTCCTGTTTATCTCAGAATGCAGATGTGATCTGCTGTACATGTGTGGGTGCTGGAGATCCTCGTTTGGCTAAAATGCAGTTCCGTTCCATCCTGATTGATGAGAGCACCCAGGCTACTGAACCTGAGTGCATGGTGCCTGTCGTTCTAGGAGCCAAGCAGGTATCTCACAAACAAGCATCTTTAAGTTGATTCACTCAGATTTACTAAAGTTTGTGAAACGAGTACATTCCTAGGATAAAGTTTACTATAGCCCGTATTTTGTTCCTCTCCTCTGTCAGCTGATTCTAGTGGGTGATCACTGCCAACTAGGCCCAGTGGTGATGTGTAAGAAGGCAGCCAAGGCTGGGCTGTCCCAGTCTCTTTTCGAGAGGCTGGTCGTGCTGGGCATCAGACCCATCCGTCTGCAAGTTCAGTACCGCATGCACCCTGCACTGAGTGCCTTCCCCTCCAACATCTTCTATGAAGGATCTCTCCAGAATGGAGTAACTGCCGGTATGGCCATTTCTATGTTTGCTTTCTGTGTCTGTTGCAGTCTGAACATAGAAAACAGTACCGATAATTAAATTCAATCTAATTCTAATTAAATAATTAAAAATGATACCCCACATAAACAGATTGCAAGTAGCTCATGTGTATGTGGAGATTGTGAAATAATATGATCTGCTGCTGCTCACACTGACACACACACGCTTGCGCTGACTGGTGCAGGAGAGTGAGGGAAGCAAGCATTTTTTATAAGAGTCTAAAGTGTTTATCTGTTACACTTGCTGCATCCGGCAGAAGCTTGTGCTTTTAGAGTTCAGGATTTTATCTCGATTTACACTTGGCCTTTCTGAGTCATCTTAATAATTCACATCACACTGCTAATTCTGTGAACAAATTCAGTCAAAAGACACCGGAACATCTGCAGGAGCAGGGTTTGTAGTTTGACAGTGACAATCGTGGGATTGTCCGAAGAATTGAAGAGGGGTTTTTTTTATTTATTTATTTTATTTTATTTTATTTTCTTTTTTTAACTGCAATCACTCTGTGTTTTGGCAGTCTTGGGTGACCATACACCCTACTGAACAGCCAACATGCAATCACAATAACTGAGTTTAAATCTCATTTGTATAACCAACTTTTTTTTGGCTTGTTTAATTAAATAAAATCGAATGGTTCTTTTATTTTTTTTATTTTTTTTTTTAATCGCTTCATGTTCATTTTGAAATATCCCCTTATTTTTGTGAGCAGTATATTTGTCGGTGTCTTTGATAGTTCGCTGCATCCTGGCAAGATGGTCGCATTTATACTTGTTTAATATGTGGCTACAATGTATTTTAAGTCACCTCCTAAAGTGGTTTGTTAAAAGTATTCAGATCAGATATCGATGCATCTTGGGTACATTAGTCATGCATTTATGTGGCTTTTCCGTATCCGGATGCAATCCTTATAATCAAGATGCATAAAACGACCAAGTGTAAACAGGGTCTTTGGTTTCTGAGCTTGAGTTTGTTTGCTGTCTGTGATTGTCTCTGCTCTCTGGCTGAGCTTGACATGAATCTTTTTTGATAAATATTTTTCTGTTGTTTCCTTTAACGAAAGTGCCGTTTTAAAAGAGCTTATTAAATAAGTGTTGAATACAGATGTTCTTGTTGTGTTTTCTTATGTCAACTTCAGCTGACCGCATCAAGAAGGGTTTTGATTTCCAGTGGCCTCAGCCTGACAAGCCCATGTTCTTCTATGTGACTCAGGGTCAAGAGGAGATCGCCAGCTCAGGCACCTCCTACCTCAACAGGTAGAAGAACAACAGTAGAATGAAATGAAAGCCATTCTTCAACTTTCTCTGTAAATAAGTTACATTTTAATGCAAGATACTTATTTGTCATATGACACATTAGGATGAGCTCTCATGGAGAAACCAAAGACTGTGCGGTTGCATGTACAGTTTGCCTCAGAGCTCCAAATGACTGTTCTGCTTGTGTTTTTAAGGACTGAGGCTGCAAATGTAGAGAAGATCACCACCCGCTTGCTCAAGGCTGGTGCCAAACCAGATCAGATAGGCATCATCACACCATACGAGGGTCAACGGTCTTACCTGGTTCAGTACATGCAGTTCAGCGGCTCACTGCACACCAAGCTCTACCAGGTACACACAGTCACACACAAAATGTGCAGCTATTCAGTTTATTACATGTTTGTAGATAAGTGAGTCATTCCAGTACTGTGTATTTGAATTGAATTATTATCTGGATGAAAATACATTGTTGTTGTTGGAGGAGAATGGCTGATTGGTTCCATCTGGTAGCAAGGCGAAAAACACTAATTACAACCAAGGTGTGCCGAAGAGCATCACTTGAAACTGATGAGCTACCACATCTGAAGACTATACCACATGCTTCTGTCAGAACAGGAACAGGCATGAACACACAACTGAAACTACAGTTCACATGGACTCACCAAAATTGAACAGTAGAAGTTAGGGTCAGAATTTGGCATAAACAACATGATCGCATGGATTTATACTGCCTCATATTGGTTCAGGCTGGTAATGGTGATGGGGTATTTTGTGGCACACTTTGGAGCAGCTTAATACCTTTTGAGCATTGATTAAACCCCACAACCTGTCTGAGTATTATTTCTGGCCATGCACAATCTTCTGATGGCAGGATAACATGTCATGTCACAAAGTGCATATCATCTCAGGTTGGTTTCTTGAATATGTTCACTTTACTCATGGTCTCCACAGTCACCAGGTCTCAATCCAATAGGAAACCTTTGGGTTACACTGTAATGAAAGCATCATGCAGTTGTTGCCATGTCTGTATGGATCAGAATCTCTGAGAAATGTTTCCAGCACCATGTTGAATCTATACCATGCAGAATTAAGGCAGTTCTAGGGTCCAACCCACTAGTAGCATGGTGTAAGACAAGTGAGTGTAGTTCTGTTGTTTGATGTGTAATTGAAAACCATTTCATGGTCCTTTAATGGCAGATTAAGAAGCAGTTTGTTACCTGTGGTGTAATGTGTGTGTGTGTTTTTTTTCCTGTAGGAGGTGGAGATAGCCAGTGTTGATGCATTCCAGGGCCGTGAGAAGGACTTCATAATTCTATCTTGCGTCAGGGCTAATGAGCACCAGGGCATTGGCTTTCTCAATGACCCACGGAGGTTGAACGTAGCTCTCACCAGAGCAAGGTAAGACACATTTGAAGACTCACTGAAATATATTGAGGAATATAAGGACTATATGGATATAAGGAGGAATGGATGATTTTGCATAGTATCCATATTATGCGTGTCACGTTCAGTCTTGTCTTGGATGCTTTAGCCACTTTCAAATTGCCTGCTCTGTATTTAAAGTCTAAAAACCTTACAAGTAAATGCACTGTTTATGCTTGAGCTGATTAAGACATTCCGACTGTTATTGTTGGATTATTCTGAAACATTTTATCATGAATCATTTCGTTTTGGTGTAACCAAAGGCATACGTTGCCTTTTTTCAGATTATATAATTCCCACTTACTATCTATCATGGCTTTTATTTTAATGGAACTCAACATTTCCACAGTCAGTCCACCAGTGGTATGAACTTGAGCTGTCTTTAGGCAGTTTTAGTTGTAGTGCTATTCCTGTGACCATAGGGACACCAGGCAAACAAACAAATATATGTTTGATGTATAAACTGTATCCTTCTGTCAACAAGTTGTCTGTATTTATTTGTCGAATGTCTTGTTTGCACTTTTGCCTGGTCCATTGCTTGCTGTCCTTTGTGATGCCTGTAAGGTTTTCTGTTGAAATAATCTACTCTTGAAATACAGAGTGAGGTTTATCACCATTAATGCCGTGAAATATTATTAATGTTTAATTCTGCTCCACGACCGTTGTGTTAAATGACAGTATTGCCACCATGGTGCATTAGCATCCTTCTATTGAAGATTATTGTGTATAGGGGTGAGCGATATGGTTAAAAATAAACTGCTTACAAAAATCAGTAATGAAAGGTCCCCAAAATTCTGTGGCAGTCCAGTGTATTATACAGTAATATTTAAAGCAATTTTCCTGATGCATGTGATTTGCCAAAATGCATTAATAGCAACTGATTCTTTAAAGCTGCTATTGAATTTATTCCATACTTCGACAAGTGTTGTTGTTGTTGTTTTTCCCTAGACTGTGCTGCACTTCATTAAGTTTTGGTTACACTCTTTATAATGAACCGTGCAGGTTTTTTTTTAAGGACTGACAATTTCCTCGATATGCTCAACAAAAAGTATCATGATACAATGACATTTTATCATATTGCTCTCCCCTACTTGTGCATTTACTCTGTAAAGGAAATTGGATCTTGTATATCATAAGTTATGATTGTTTATGTGGTTGTTTTCTCTAGTGTAAGGCTAATTGCGAACAAATTTGATCTAATGTGTTATAGAACTGTTAAGCACTTGATTAAAGTAAGGTATTTGGTTAGTTGATTAACATAGATAATTATTTGCTGATTCATAGTTGGTAGGAAGTATTCTGAACATGTTTGTGTGTTTGCATCAGATATGGTGTTATCATTGTGGGGAACCCTAAAGCTCTCTCCAAGCAGCCTCTGTGGAACCACCTGCTGAACTACTATAAAGAGCAGAAGGTTCTTGTTGAGGGACCTCTCAACAACCTGAGGGAGAGCCTAATGCAATTTAGCAAACCTCGCAAGCTTGTTAACACCATCAACCCTGTGAGTGTTTTGCTTACATCAGCATATACAACACTTACATATATGATTAATAGCTTAAACACCATTATAAACGCCTTTAGCACTATTAGATCCTAAGACTGTGTGTGTAGTTCTCTCCTGAATGTCATGGCGTCTTGGTCTCAGAGGAATTGTTTATTTTGTGTAATCCAGGGAGCCCGGTTTATGACCACTGCTATGTATGATGCCAGGGAGGCAATGATTCCTGGTTCAGTGTATGACCGCAGCAACACTGGTGAGGAAAACCAAGTGCACTTCATAGATGATTTACTCTGCAGCTCAGATTACACCATGCTGTCCACATTTTTCACCAGCATTACAAGTGCAAAGTGTAATGAACCAGTGTTTTTGTGGAGGTGTTGTTAAGCAAGATTATTTATACTGGTTATTTGGTTATGTTTTTGTTACAGGGCGTCCATCAAATATGTATTTCCAAACCCATGACCAGATCGGGATGATTGGTGCAGGGCCAAACCCTATGGCGTCCATGAACATTCCTATTCCCTTCAACCTGGTCATGCCCCCTATGCCTCCACCAAGCTATCTTGGCCAGGTTAATGGCCCTGCTGCTGGTAAGACAACTGCAATCTTGTACACTAGTTTGATTTGGACACGGTTTGTCCATTTAAGTAGGCGTTTTTTTTATACGGCCTTCAGAAAACAGTGCGATATACAGTAATATTTCTCAGGTAAATATTTTGTATTATACCATATACTTTTGCATTGGGAAGGGGTTTGTGGTGTGCTTTTGAAATGATATAAAAGTAATCTACTTAGATTGGAGAAATAGAACACCCACTATAAACATGGAAACAAATGTCACGTTGGACAAAGATCTTGTAACCATCCATTTGGCTCCATCTAGCGACCATTGTGTCAATAACAACATAATTGTCTAAGGACTCTGCTGTTTGTTGTGTTCTAGTAGTGAGAAGCAGAAATTTTGTGCGTCACATTTTTTAAATATCACCCACTTATAGTGCTGTGTTGTAATATAGTGAAAGATATAGGGTGTTTTTCCAAAACCTTTTGCTGATAGCAGACATACTTTAGTCGTTTTTCCTTTTCTCTTCAGGCCGTGGAGCTCCTAAGGGTAAAACCAGCGGCCGTGGAGGGCGCCAAAGGAATCGTGGCATGGGTAACCATGGTAGTGGACAGACCAACATGGCAAACAGCCAGGCCAGTCAGGATCTGGTGTCTCAGCCGTTCTCTCAGGGCCCCTTGACCCAGGGCTACATTACTATGAGCCAGCCTTCGCAGATGAGCCAGCCAGGCCTGTCCCAGCCTGAACTCTCCCAGGTACATACAAACTTTTGCCTGATACTGTCCACCCTGGTCTCTTGAAGTCTATATGTAAATACATTTTCTAAAGACAAGTAGTCCCCCATTTTTACTGTTATGCCTAACAAGGCCTATATATGCCTATAACACTTCAACTTTTTTCCAATACACCATAAAGTGATGGATGTCTCCTTTCTTCCCCGTGAACAGGACAGTTACATGGGTGATGAGTTCAAGTCGCAGATGGACGTGGCACTGTCCCAGGATTCTACTTACCAGGGCGAACGGGCATACCAGCATGGAGGAGTGACCGGACTCTCACAGTACTAGAGTGTAAGTGAGAGCCTACATGCACATAATAATCCAATGCTACAGGCATGATCAGATGAACACTATTACTATTATTATAATTACTATTCATTTAACATTGATTTGTTAAAAGTAGATTTAAATGGTTTTAATGAGTTTTGACAAACTTAAGCACATTGTGTTTGAGCGTACAGTCTTCAGTGTGTTATGCAATCTCAGTATATACTTGACGAGAGCTTTTTACATTATTTAGAGGGCAGCACAGTAGCTTGGTGGGTATATAAAAAACCCAACATAAACACTGTGACGTTAAATTCTGTATTAGAATTGATCAAACAACTTGGGGAAGATGTTAAAAAAGCACCTCTTGAGGGTAGAACCCCCACCATCTTGTCACATTTGTTTTACTTTAAACACTATAAATCATATTTCAGAATGCAGAAAATTTTCGTCACATTTATAATTGATAATTTGATTGTATGTTAAGTATTTAAATGCATCATTCAAATTTTCTTAGACACTTTACAATCGGCAGCATTAAAGTTAGTGTTAACGCTAAATGTGACTAAAGTGCTGTTTTTATTTCTGCTTTAAATATGCCCAAAAAGCGCATGTTAAAACATACGGTCTACAAAAAAAGTACAAGAAGCGAAACAGTGATTTTTAGTTTAACTTTATTCTACTATTTAACAAAACACTCACATTATTTTTTTTAATCAATCTTCTCCCACAAATCCA
>JAVSBV010000067.1:1881623-1892422 GCA_033117975.1 Parotocinclus spilosoma | reverse complement strand
TTCTTTCTCACGCATAGCCAGTGTAGGGTTCTCTTACTACAGTGTTCATATATCTATCTGTACCTCAGTGTTTGTTTTTGTTGTTTTGCTCGGTGTGTCCCTCTGCTCTGTGTGCCCTATCCAGGTCTCTGTCCCGTTCCTGACTCCTGTACACACCGCTGCATCGCTCCTCCTGCACCTTGCCTCCAACATTTGCATAACCTACACCTTACTCAATAAATCGTGTTGTTCTGCATCTGCGTCTCCACTCTCATCCTTCATTCAGAGTTTAACACAACAACAATAATAATGAATACATAAATTACCAATAATATTATTTGTGTGTCTACATTTTATTAATTAGTATAAGTATTCTTACTTCATATGTATGACTTGCAGGATGATTTCTGACAAATGTTAAATAGTTTTTTCAGATAGATAATAAATGAGATCCTCCTCTAATTAAACATGTGGTTAGTAATAAAATTCAGACATATTGTGTAATATGTGGTGAATACCGCTCAAAGCCTGACAGCTGCCAATAAAACAAATGCTCAGAGGGAACACTTGGGTCACTGCAACAGCCAAGGATATATTAATGTAAAGACAACTAATTAGGTGCAATACTGATAACCATCAGTCAATCTGCTGAACTCAGAACACCTCTGTTCATGTTTATGGCATCCCGGTATATAGTAGACTAAACACTGATAGTGTTAATTTAGTTTTTTAATTTTTTTAATTCTAAAAAAGTTAATTTAGAATGAACTTCAGATAACATCTAATTTGTATATAAATCACTTGCAACACAAAACACATCACCATATAGTTCTCAAACGGTATGGATCCAACCAGTTTTATTGTTGGTCTGTTTCAGCTTAATCAAGAACAAAACACAGCAACATGAAATTCTTAAGAACACCAGAAAGAGGACACATTGATATCCCAGAGCCCAAATCCATCATGCCCCCACCTGCATGTAATGTAATATGCATTATTATTGACTGATTCAGCACCTTATCAGCACCTGGCAAAAATCTGTTTTGTAATACATCCGTAAATCTCCCCCAACCTTTCCTCCGGCATAGCTTAGGAAAATGCATTTATCAGAGAAGCAGCTTTACTGGAACAATATTAACCATCTGTTGATTGGTACTGACACAGCTAGCTGTAATATTGCCAAAGATATCCTAGATAGAAGGGACAGCAATATGGTGGTAAAGTTTTGATTATGAGTGCAATACAAAATCAGACAGTAGATGTACAAACCAAAAATTAATTCTAAGGTGTTTACACCTGTAAAATGAACATTTTAATTTGCAAAAAAGTATCCAAAGTGTTAACAGTCAATCAGTCCATCTTTTAATTATTTATACTGGAGGCTAACGTTGCTAACGAGTAATGGAAGTCTTTTTAACCCAAAGTTTTTATAGAAAACGTTTACGCTATTCAAATTTACTCTGTGATGTATAGGGTGTCCTAACCAAATCACTAGTCTACTACAACAAAAGGTGAGGAAAATAACAGACATAGACCTTCTCTTCCCTCTTATAAAAAAATCTGAATAAACCTGAACATTCATTTTATTGAGTGGTTAATTATATGGTAATGATTCTTTATTTTATGCTGTAGCATTTAGCCAAAGTACCAAGAAACTGCTCAGGATAGAGAGTCAAGCAGGTAGGGTGGTGAATCAAAAAGTCCCCAGCACAAAAAAATAAATGGAACACTTAAACAACATAATGTGTTCCCTTTATTTTTGGAGCAGTATATTTTACTGACATCAATGCAAGTAGGTGGTATTTCAAATGTATAGAAACGAGCTCTCTTCCTTTAAGAGATTATGGAAAGTGGTTCCTGCTATCTGAATGTTCACTTGCTGAACTATTTACAGAATGTGGTACATTCTGAAAGCAAGGTTTGCCTGTACTGTTGTTGGAAATTATATTGATTATCTTGTAAACAAACTCATAAAACGAAGAGCAATTTTCATGTTTCTCTTCCTTTTATCCCAGGGATTTTGATGCTTATCCCCAGAGAAAACAGGTCTTGAGCAAGCCTGTCCATCAACGTATGTAGAGTAACAATAAAAAGAATATTTGTTATTTACCAAATCAGTTATGCAATTTTGTAGCTTAACACTGTAAATTAGTGAATTTACAAAATCACTATAAGAGACATAGACTGCCATTACTAGTTGTAGCCTCATGTGCCCAGAACAAACGTGAAGAAGAAAACACATTAATTGACTGCCTACATTTGGGTTAAATGAACAGCGGAACTCACATTTATGCTATGCTATGAATCACTTCTTTAAATACAGATCAGAAGCAGGAGGGATTCGTATTGGATTGTGGGTGGTCCCGCAGTTTAGCACGGTCCCCTCACAGCTTCAGCATACCTGGTTCACAACCAACCTTGCACCCAACCTTGCACTCTGTGTGTATTTTGCATGTCCTCTCTATGTCCATGTGGGTTTACTCCGGATGCTCCGCTTTCCTACCACCTTCCAAAAACATGCATTAGGTAAACTGATTACGCTAAGCTGGTCTGATCAGATTGTGTATGACGATGTGTATGTATGTTTCGAAGCAACCTTGTGTATTGATGTAACCTTGTGTCAAATAGCCATTGAGGCTGAAAGTGACATTAAATAAACCAAATAAACAAACAAAAGAAACTTTACCAGATTACACACTGTGATTAGAAACATGTTATAAGCAAGCATATATTATTGTGAGTATTGTGAGATACTCAGGGCACAAAGTCCAGGCTGTCATGTTAAATTATAAAGGTGTTCCTCAAGGGGTGTTGGTGTTGTAACGCATAGTGGCTGTCTGAATTGGTGACTGTTTGCTGTTTAGACTGCAGGGTCGACGAAGAAGACAGATAAAAGCGTTCGCACTGACATTGAAATGATGTCTAGGTGCATATAACCACGGGCCAGCTATAGACCTAACAATACTGACTCACTCATACAAATAGCTGCATGTCAAAGGCAACCCATCAGAACATCCATTTCACACCAGGTCTTCCCATATGGACTGTAATTACGCACTTCAGTTCTTTCACACTATAAGACTTGGTCCTTGGCGTGTGCTGTATTTGTCAAGACTTATATCGCAGTAGAAATGCCTGAGTGCCAAGCCTTCAGATATATCAGCACTGAACTGTTAATGAAACAGAGATGATGTTTGTACCAGGCATATTAAAAGAGTGTGCATATTTTAATCTTGCATTAAGGATTTGTAGTAAGAACTGCAAAAGACATACAGCCATATTTAAATAGCAATGAAAGCTAACACCACATGGCTCTTTGCTGGACATACCATTCATTCTGTGTGAACCTTTTTTCTGCTCTGGCTCAGCCCAGGCAGCTAATTGGAATATTTGTCATTCAGAACCACTCAGGGTTGCGGTGAGCTGAATATCATATAGCTTTTAGACATTAAGCACACTTCGCACAGTGAATGAATTCCAGATGGCTATTAGACACGACACCTAGTGACTGATTCCCAGATGGCTATTAGATACAGGGTGTAGAAGTGATCAATTCACACCATATGTAGTCCAGGTTGTAGGGAGCCATTTGTTAGAAAGCTTTAATATCAGGCACTCTCATATTAACCACAATAGGCCATTTGTAGATCTTTTAAAGCAGCCCTTGCTTTGCCTCACATGACAGTTTACGTTGTGGCAGTATTGTTCAATTAACCCGACAGACTGGAAAACTGGGAAAGAAGCTTTAATAAGTGTTGTGGTCAATTTCCACAGACTTACCTGAGATCAATCAAGACAGGACTGGTGAGCCAGTGTTGCTTCTTTAATTCCGCACTAGAACCACTAAGCTAACAGTTATGCCCAAACTGCACTGGATCGCATGCCTCAAATAACATAACTAATGCTAATCATACATATATTTTCTACAACAGCACAATTATCCTCATAAAAACAACAGACGGGCACTTTGCTATTAATTTAAACTGTACCATACTGGATTATGTTGGATGGATTACAAGTTAAAAAGTTTAAACCTGCATCACTTCTAATATAATCCAGCACAAAACCAGTTTAAATCAGCAAACGACCCCATTGTTCAATTGAACAAGCTATTCTTCTATCTGTTCATCTATATATTAAAAACTCATCTAATTCTGTGTTTAGAACTCCGGCCACAGATATTCTGATCTACTTTTACACAATTTAAAGACAAACTAGATTCAGGTTCAGATTCAGGTTGTGGATTTGACACTGGTATGCAGGTCAGCTTTACCAGAAAGGCCAGTAAAACCATTTGTGTTCACCGTTACCAGACAAGCACTAACTAACATAAAATATCTTGGACCAATGCAGACTGCAGAACAAACTAACAACATGGTCTTGCTTTTGACCAGAAAATAGTCATGAAGTGAAATAACTTTGTTACTGTAGTGAAGTATTTTTTGGGTATCTTCAATTGACTTGATTCATTCTGTAATGTGATACATTTTATTTTGTACATTTCAAAGAAAAATCTGTACTTTTTGCTACATTTTTAATACAAGCGTGTTGCTTTAGCTTATATGAATCTTTTAACTGGTCAGTTCGCTCTATCTATTTAGTTTTCTTTTTCAATCAGGTAATTTAATTCAGAATCCTAGATTTATACTTAATGCATTACAAGAGCAGGGTGCTCGAGAGAGGGTGAGTAGGAGGTATGACATTCTCAAGTATGAACTTACTTACACTTTTGAAATATTCAGGATAATGCTGTCTACTCTGAACAAATAACTGTATACACTTTTCATGATTGAAAATGGTGAATTCTTTCTATAATGAAAATATTATATAAAAGGTATCATTTAAAAAGAAAAACAACCCAAACATTTGTAAGTAATGTAGTGGAATGTTTAAAGTAAAATGGTGAAGCTGCAGTTATATCATGATTTACTGCATTACTGAATATTGCCATGTCTAGTGAAGAGCAATTTAGCAGCATTTATATAAAATCAACATGTCTGAAAATGGTTGTATTCCATTTTTGATGTAATTAGCTCAGCATGATGATGCCATTTATATGATCTTTGCAAATAATGCATGTAGTTGTAGTAGAAACCATTAGGTACCAACAGTATCATGGATCTGTACCTCTTCCAAACCACGATAAAATAAATCCTTCCAAAAATGTCAAATATTGAAATAGAAAGGCTTTTTTAAAAAGAGAATGCTTTTCATTTTTACTTTAAGTACATTTAGCAGCATGTACTTTCATACTTTTTCTTAAGTAAACTATATAAGCCATAGTTTTACTTAAGTATTTTTTTAGTAATACTTTTACTTAAGTAAAGCACTTCTGTTGACCAGCACACCAGCATCCAAAACACAGTGCTGCTTTTTGCCTTTATATCATTGTGGGTTAAGAATATCAGTTAGCTTTGTGTTGGCTGGGATTCCAAAATTTAATTTTAGCTACTGCTTTACCACCTGTTACCTTCTATGCCTCATCTTCTAGTACCTACCTTTTAGTAGCTTCTACTCGTGTTCTATATGGAGCTGTGTGCCTCAGTCTCCCTAACAGAAGTATGAATTATTTGAACCATGTTCTGTATAGCCATTATTATGCATATACGAAACTGCATTTTGACATGTTCCACTGTTAGAAATGGTAGGTGCATTCCAAAAATGCACAAAACACCTTAATCTACATATCTACAACCTTTCAAACTTGAAATGAGTATTTCGGCCAAACAATGTGCTGCTTCAGTTGGAATCAAACAATAATGTAATTCAACAGAATCCAGTAATTAGACACACGGTAGTAATTGGAAGTTTAGAAAGATCTTTAAACAATATTTTCAATGGATAATGAAGTTACACTGATGAGTACTAAATCCTAACACCTTTTTTCTTTCCTTTCTCACACTGATCAAAACCTAACACTCCTCCATATGTCTTGTGGATACTGGTAGGAGACTGAAAATAACAAACAGTTAATATTTGAAAGTTATAATGGACAGAATCTTGTCTTGGTGACTGGGTTTCTGTTGGAAGTTTTAAACCAATTTGTATTTGTCGCACCATTATGATATACATAGAGGAATCACCTATTTCATTTCAATGGGGATGGAACCACATTTGCTGAAGTGCACTACATACAGAAAAATACAGAATACGTATGTCTTTTTCAACAGGACTGTACATGCTTCCTAACAATGCACTATATCAGATTGTAGTGTAGCATCCAGTATAGCGCTTCCTATCACCTCATTAGAATTTGACAAACCAGAAATACACGACGCCCTACAAGTTAAACAGACACTTTACCTGTGTCACAGTGCATACAATGTCCACAAATTCCTCTGAAACGTATTAATGCCAAATGTGGTGACTGTGGTGGCCCCGTGGTGGCCAAAGCTTCAGCGCTGCCAAGGTGTCCCACATAGGGCCTTGATTAAGTCCCTTAAATGACAATTGCGTCTATTGAACATTGTAAAACTCAGTTGTTAAGTCACTTTGGATAAGATCGTCTACTAAATTACTAAATGTTATGTAATTTGACATTAAGCAAGACATGTATTTTTCTGTTTTCACAATTTAGCTGCACATTTACTGGTCAGGGTCATTGGGGTCCTTTTCGCCTGTTCCCAAAAAACACAGGGTGCATATGTAACTATGCTTTTTATGTTTGTCACTCTATCTATAGAGTTATGTGTTATTAAGTTAAGCAGGCATGTGACTATAGCTGCCTTATTGTTTCTGCATTATAATACATTGTAAATGTGTTCATAATGCATTATGACTAATGATTCATAGTGTTACCAAACCAATAACTAAACTGTTAAAACCTCTGGGATCTTGAGTCGACCCCAATACCTCTGAATCTAGGTTGTTAGTATCAGTGTGACATGAGTCAGTTTCCAATTACAGTAATAACAATCAACAAAATTCAAAGAAAGAGAGACAAGATGAGTCAAAACACGTCTGAGAGAGAAAAGAAGGAATCTGTGAGACGAGAAAGAGCAATACAAGCAAAGGCATGATCATTTCTGTCCTTACAGGCCCTCTCACTCTCCTCTGCACCTGAGCAGAGGAAGTGACATCACAAGGGCAGCTGTGGGAGGCGAGTGGCAGCTCTAGTCCCGCCCTCTGTGGCCAGAGCCGTGTCTGCGATGTCGCCGGTGCTCGTGGTGATTTCTGTGGTGTTGCCGACGGTAACGGTGAGACCTCCGTGCTGGTTACAGGAAAAGAGAGAAGGTCAGTTAGAAATAGTAATGTGCAGCAACACACCTGATTTAAATACAACTACTACACTCATTATGGGCAGCACGGTGGCTCAGATCCCGGGTTCAATCCCAGGGTGGGGCTTGGGTCCTTTCTGTGGAGTCTGCATGCCCTACCCGTGTCTGCGTGGGTTTACTCCGGGTACTCCGGTTTCCTCCCACAGTCCAAAGACATGCGTGTTAGGTTACTTGGCGTTTTCAAATTGTCATTGACTTGCGTATGCAAAACACCCCAGCTGTGTAACTGGAAACAGCTGCACGCCGGTCCCAAGCCCGGATAAATGTGGAGGGGTGGTGAAAGCAATGGCAAACTACTCCACTATGCTGCTAAAATCAGGATCCATTAAGTGACCGAGAGTCGGCTGCGACGGTACGGTTAATTCCATTCCGCTACGCTCATTACTAAGAGTGAAAGTAAGTGTGTTTAAACAAAAAAAAGGCAAAAATGCCTTTCAGAGCAGTGTGGGTTCCAGGACCAAGGTTGACAAACAGTGACATAATGAATACTATAGCTAATTAATCATACAGCTACACCTACCCTAACATCAATAACCTAATGCAAATCACCGGCTCGTGTTGTTTGTCAAATAAAAAGTTTTGGTAAAAATTGCCAGGTTTCCCTATCACTGTCAGAACTTTTGGTACACACACACACACACACACTGCAGTTCCTTCAACAACCTGGTGCAATATTTTTATTCTTTTTTTTATCTTCACTCAAAAGTAACAAGCAACAACAAACCTAAATGCATTCATAAATGCAGTGTAAAAAGTCAAATGACAGAAACGTAGAAATACATGAAAATTGCAATTGTTACGCTTGTTTATATATCAATGTAAAGTTGCTTTGTGACAATGTCTATTGTAAAAAGCGCTATACAAATAAAATTGAATTGAATTAAATTGAATTGAAGTAACTGAGTGAATGTAACTCGTTACTGTCTGCCACTGGATTTACTAATTAGCATGTATTAATATTAGGATGAGTATTAACTGATAAATATGTTCTTTGTAGTAATTAAGGATGATGATCATAATACTAACCAAGTCTTCATGGAACAAATAGATTTCTTAATTATGTCAAACTGTTCAAAATGAATGTGGAAGTGTATTAAGTGTATAAAATGTATGTGGAAATGACCAGTCAGTGGACAGCGTTGTTCACAATTATAGTTGAATTCTAATGCACACTACGATTGCTGCACAACGCTCTCAAGACACTTAGTCCTGCATTTTAATCAGACACGCACCAACAACATGCACCTTGTAAGTATGCAATTAATTATGTAATCCACGTGTTGTTATGAACTACTTGCACGTCCTTAATAATGTCAGTGAATGGAAAAGGATGACCATTTCCAGGATCAGGAGGAGCATTTTGTTATCTTGTTAATGATGTCTGCGGCTCTAAAACACGAAACTAAAACTAAATTGTTTTGTTTCTAAATTCTATAAGGTTTCTTTACCACTGGGATTACTCACACTTGGTGCAGACGATCTTGGGCCTCTCCCAGGTGCCGCTGGGTCGGCAGTGCACCGTGGGGACGTGTCTCTGAAAAAAGCCGTCTTCACACTGGTAACGCACTACTGAGTGGATATCATAGTGTGCCCGCTTCCGACCCACCAGGTAGGCATGTTCAACTTCAGGAGGGCTGTCACACATAACTGGTAATGCAGGAATAAACATAGAGATACAATGTAGTGAGAACACTATGAACCATAAAGGTCTGTGGTTAAACACTGGTCCTACATCAAAGACAACAATTAAGAGTTACGACTGCTCTTTTTCGATTCCCAGTTCGGCAAGTGCAGTGATTTTTTAAACATGGTGTTTGACAAAATTAAATGTCAGTATGAGCAAACATTTCAGGCGTGTTTTTGTGTGAGCATTTACATTTTGTGGGTTGAGGGCCTTCCTCAGGGACCCAACTGTGGCAGCTTGGCAGAGGTGGGATTTAAACCCTGGACCATCAGGTCCAGAGTGGAGTACTGCTAGGCTACTGCAGTGCAGTGGAGTGAAGAATATTGGCGGAAAGAAAACACCAAATGCAGACATACATTTATCACTCACAAGACAGTGGCTGAGTCTACATATCCTCCTGTGTCTGTCTGGGTCCAGTCCTGAAAACTAACACATTACTACTCTAAAGCATTGCCTTTGCCCTCCCTCCCTCTTTTTCAGACAGTTTTTCAGAGGGTGCAGGCAGAACTATTAATCAGCCCTGTTATACAATACCATATAGAGGGAGACAGAGAGAGAGAGAGACAGCTTTGACAGCCCACCAAGGATGGAAGGCATAGAGACTAAACCTCCAAGGCGTGAGACTGACAGCCACTGAACCCCTTCAGGAGCTTGGGAATTCTCCCTTGAAACAGGGTTAATCTCCTCAGTGCTGACAGCTTAGTAAGAGAGGAACTGAGTGTATGTTTCTGGTAAGCCTGGTTTATGTCTCATCATAAGTTCTTTTGAAGTGCCAGAAATTAACTTTCTTATCTCCTTAATGTTCATGGTGTTTCAGAACAGTATGGGGTACTAAGCTGTCTCTTAAACTAGAGGCCATAATTTGACAGACACTAAGATGCTACAGTTTTCAGTCTGAGGTAGAATCACACCTTATCAGTGTTGTGCAGTACATTTGAACCCTCTGAAATATACATGTTTACTGGTGCCTTTTCATTTACAACTTAAAACTATTGCAGGATGTCTTAGATCAATGCCCTTACCCTTCAATTTCATTAAATTGTGGTAATTTTTTTACCTAAGCGTCTGCGCCATTCCACTGACTGGGTGCCAAATTTACATTTACATCATTTAGCAGACTCCCTTATCCAGAGCAACGTTCATAAAGGCTTACATTCCAAACAAATGTTGGTTAGGGTCCTTGTTTAGGGACAAAACAGTGGCAGCTTGGTAAAGGTCATATAGAGGTCTATAGATAATTAATATAACTGACAAAAATGTGTCTTGCACATTAATAAAACTACAAATTTAAGGTCATCATTTAAAAATGCTAGAAAATACATAGAACCCCGAGAATAGTATTTTGTGATCTGTCCCTGGTCTCAAACATTACACTTTACAGTACAATATAATAACTGAAACTTCTTCAGAAATCTGAGTATCTAACATATTACAAGCCACATGTTCAACAGGAATTTGGATCATCTTAATCTTCTGAGAATCTTCTTACCAAAAATAAATCTTTTAGTTTTTCCTAAATATTTTATGGTATTGTTTCTATGTCTGAGAAGGTCAATCTCAATGTCCTATAGTGTTAACAAAACTGTTTAAGATGTAGTTTTATGATGTTATTTGTTTAATTCAATTATTAATGATAAATTGTTAGAATGTACTTAATTTCTAACGCTATTAGCATGTGATTTCAGTAACAGGAGAAACCATGAAAAATTAAAATGAAAGTTATCTTATGCTCATTATGAATAGTTAATATGTATGCATTTACATTTACAGTATTTGGCAGATGCCCTTATCCAGAGCGACTTACAAAAGTGCTTTAAGACATCAGTAACATAATCCATTCTTAATAATCAGGAATCTAA
>JAVSBV010000067.1:1861641-1871927 GCA_033117975.1 Parotocinclus spilosoma | reverse complement strand
AGTAAGAACTTGTTTTTTACAGTATTATGCTTCACATGCTGAGTACCTATATATTGTGTTGTAGATCGTTTCGAAAATCTTGTTTGCAAATTTATTTTTTTAATGAACAAAGTTTGTAAGCAACAGTAGTTCTTGTTTGTACGTTTGCTATACGTGTAAATTACACAATAAAGGATTAATAAACATTTAATATGTTACATAGCATGTCCCGCCTTGTAACGTAGGGTATGTTCGTTTAATCGGACCAGCAGGTTATTAGGACCAAAACGGTTGCGTCCCGATGTGGTCCCATTAACTGGAATCGACTGTATATCTAACACTTAATTGTGTGTTCTATTGTAAGTACAGCAGTACTCCTTTGTCCAGAGTGTCAGACTCCCTTATCCAGAGTGACTTACAACTTATACAGATTTACAATCAAGCAATGGTGGGTTAAGGGCCATGCTTAAGGACCCAACTGTGGCAGCTTTGGCGGAGGTGGGATTTGAACCCTTGACTAGGAGGTCCAGAGCCCAGTACTTTAACCACTAGGCTTTTTTGCAATTTGCAGTTTACCTTCATGTCTGGTCAGCATCCAGTTTCACAGATTGTAATTAAAATGTGGACTACTTCCTTTTAAAAACTAACCACCTAGCTGGTTCACAGTATGAAGCAGAGAGGCAGGAGATCTACTGAGATAAACCATGACAGTAGAATGAGTTGTACTGAACACCTCAGTGAATCTTTATGACACTTTCATAGATTTTCACCTCCAACAAATTATAAAGAAACGGTTTGCCAACTTTGATGGAGAGCTTGTACAAAGCTCTGATATGAACTCCCTCAGATATCTTTGAGATTAATTGGAATGCCAGCAGGAAGCCAGGGTTCACATTCATGTTCCAAAATTTGAAAGAACTCTTACTCGCAAAAGTGAAATAAGTAGGAAACAAACTTCAAACAAATAACTGTTTTGTCTGTAATTTCTTGGTTTTCCATTTTTTTAGCAATTTTTTTTTAAGATTTAATGAATGTCATTTAATGATAACGACCCCACAACTGCTTATACTCCTTTCAGTTGTAGTGACTATTTAATAACCACACACATTCTTGATGACACCCTTGGTTTATTTTTTAAATTAGTGATGATATGCTGTGTTAGTAATACATTAGATACTTTTATAATTACAGTTCCCCACCCCCACAATATATTCACTGCCGTTTTAAATAATTTGTGTTTATAATTTTCGGGTGTCAAACCACAGTAAAATAATCTAAAACCCAAACAAAGTTGTTTGAAAGTGCATGAATATAAGTTTACAGTCCTTACAATAGTGATGTAGATTTAAATAATTGCTTTACCAGAATATGTGTGGATCCATTAGCAAACAACTTCAGTCATTTCCTCCACTTAAAACATTCAATTATTGCTCCCATTTAGTGAAATTATAGCTGTGCTCTGACTTCAGTTATTACGGTAATAAATTGAACATATATTACACAAGGAGACGTTGCAGAGTAGAATTTTTGTTTGTAATCTTGCTTGCAACATGGATTCAGTCCAAATTAAATCCAGTTACTTGCAATTCACTGACATGTAAATATTCAGCAGCGCACTAATTAAGAGTGCACTCAGACACCTTAAATAAATGATAATGTAATAATGTATGTATATGTATGTATTTTTATATTTATTTATCTAATTAGCTAAACTTTTCTAGTACTGGCTTATCTAATATATCTAGTACCTTCAGAACTGACTTAAAGTACAGTGAACTCATTGCCATGGCCAAGAAGGCACTTTAGAATGATTTGGGCTTTGTGACATGGCACATTATCCTGGAAATAGCCTTATAAAGGGATGGACATGGTCAGTAATAGTCCTTAAGTAGTCCGTGGCATTTCAATTATCCTCAGTTAATATTTAGGGACCCAAAGTGTGCCAATAAAATATCCCTCACACTCTTACTCGCCCACCCTCAGCAGCCTTAGATATTTGCATTAATATCAAAATAATGTATACTCTATTATACTGCTCACAAAATTGTAATGAAATATCTCCTAATTTTGAGCAGTGTATATTAACACATGACAAATAATAAGATTTATTGAACAATGTAATAAAAACAGAATATAGGAACAAGGTACCTAGTAGTGTAATCCAGGGTCCCTATAAAGGAATTCCCAATTTAATAACTTACTCACCAACCAACGCAGAGAATAGGCTGTTTTCAGATTTATATAGAGCACAAAGAGCTTATAATTTTGAATGCAGATGTTAACAATATTAAAGTTGGTCTTCATTTATAGGTACCCTAATAAATACTTGTCACACCCACGCTCTGCTCGGCGGACCACACCTGCTTACGCACACGTTCACCGTCACCTGCTTATTAACTTCCTACACCTGTATCTCATTGCGTGATGAGGGACGTGAATGAGATACAGGTGTAGGAAGTTAATAAGCGGTGTGCATGAGCGGGTGTGGTCCGCCGATCAGAGCGTGGGTGTGGCAATACTTATATACTATTGTTATAGACTATTTATCTATTTGTTTGATGCAGACACACTGCTTCTATTAATGGGCAGTAAAAGCAGTATATAAAAATGCTATTAAGTGTAAAAATGACTGTGTAGTTGCTAAAGCCAAGTTTTATTTAATTTAATTTATGAAAGTTTTATCTAAACTGAAATAGTCAAATTTGGCCCTTTTAAACCCTTTGTATCTGTTTGGACATGTTGAAGTTTTAGAAATGTTCAGGATCGTGCAAATGGAACTTTGTCTTGACTTGTAATGTTGACTGTAATATAGTGATATTGTTTCTTATTAAGGGCAGTCATCCTAAAAAGGTTACTAGAGTAGGGTTGCCATGTCATGATATAGCTAATGAAATAAAATAACATCCAAGTGACTTATTTTGTACAGACATAAATTACAAGGAATATGTACCGGTAACCTGGAAACTGTACTTCTGGCAACCCTTGCACCTCCCAACCCCCATATTTACCTTTACCTTTGTTTGTGGATTCATCTGTTTGTGGACTTTAACTGTATTGTGTACTTGAGCTATTGCTTCTTTGTACTGACATGAGGTAATATCTATTAAGAAGAATACAAAGCACTTCTTACACTGTGTCACTGTACATGATTTGAATTTGTTTGCCAAATTCTTAAATTCAAACAGAAATTTCAAATTGGAACATGGGCACCTTAAATAGAACATAAAATTGTGCGATTTTCCAAAGCTGGCACACGTAATCCAGTCCAATAGGTAACGCTAATGCACCAATAGGGTATGCCAATCACCATAAAACCCAAAAGAACTAGTGTGTGATCCTAGCCATATTATGTTTTCATTCATTCATTTATTATCTTTCGCTTAAGATAACAAGGTCTCTGGCCAGTCGGTGCCCACCCGAAACTCTGGGCACTACGGCTAGAACTACTGTAGTGTCTGCTTCAGCACTATGCTCTATTACATGTGAAATCCAAGTACATCAAACCCAGAGAGAAGCTACATTAATTATTGAAACGTACTATAGCATGGACAACAAGCCTAACTTTCCATAAACTGTTAAACATTAATGATGTAAGCTTGTGTCAAGCTGGGTATGTGAACTAAAATATCAGTGGAAAGAAATCTAAGCCCAGCTGTATAATGAAACCAGTGAAGCGTAGAGGGCACCAAGTGTATCTACTGCCATCAATTGACACTCGACTCAGAGTTTGTAACGAAGTCTGTTCCATTCGAAGGAAAACAAGCCTGCATAAGCAGTCAACAGTGAGCTTTTCTTCAGTGCCCTTTAGCCTCAATCTGAGCAAATTGGAACAAGCTGGCAGTGACCATAGATTCAGGTTTGCTCTAGAGAACAGAGCTCAGGCACTGGGTTTAATCTGAAGTAGCAGTACTGACAGGGCAACATCCATTACAGTAACCCAGGCTGGCCCAGACTGCATGCCCTACCATTTCTCTCTCTCTTTTTACTTTTCCCCTGGGGTAAACTCATATTTATCTAGCACACCCTCTCCTCACAAGAATCCCTCCAGTGCAGATAAGCAGTCTTTAAGATAAACCAGAGATGCTGAGTTATACAAAATAAACCTTTATACGATAATGGTTCTGGGACAACTGCAGGTCACACATTACATGATTACAAATGTGAACATTCCTTCCAATTAGCGTGTTTGGTGTTTTTAGCTACTAACAAGTGCGTGCCAACAAGCGTTCTCTTTTGGCCAGAATTCTATGAATTACAACACGGTATTATCATTGGGTGGAGAAATGGAGCAAACTACTCCACTATCGTGCCGAAATACTTCATGGATCACATTGATGAAGGACAGAAATGTGTGGAGATCGATGATCCGGAAAGTGATTGAGAGTCAGCTGCGACTGTATGGTTAATCCCATCCCATCCCATTATCATTGGATGCCACCTTTTTTACAATACATGTAACATTTCTGACCTGCTAGAACTGCTTGTCTTAGCCTGAAATGCCATTATTAACCTTTGTCTAGTTCCACTGTATGATTCTGGAGAACTACCTCCAGAAACTGTTTGTGAGAATAGGAAGTCACAGAAACATACACAACAGAATAACTGTAAATGTTATTTGGTATGTGAATAGATTTGTTGTGAATAATATATTTATATAATATTTACTTGTGTCTAACTCCATTTCCAACTCCGTTCCAACTCCATTTACACTCACTTTGAAATAAAAAAAATGTTACAGCACATATCATGAAGTGAGACGACTTTTAATATTAGCTATCTAATGCTGAGGTGTTTGCTCTTCCGATGTGCCAACATGGAGGATGTGCTCCATGCCAACTAAGGTTGGATTTACAAATATTGCAATTGACAGAGTGAAATGCGATTCCTTCTTGAGGATGCCTTGTGTTTTTGCTAACTCTCTGAGCAGAAAGGTCAAATCATTCCCGGTTAGAGTGAGAAATGTACCTGATAATGTCTCTAACTAGTCGACTATCAAATTAGATTGGGACTGTGGTAGCCTAGCGGTTAAGATACTGGAGTCTGGACCTCATGATCCAGGGTTCGAATCCCAGCTCTGCCAAAGCTGTCATAGTTGGGTCCTTAGGCAAGGCCCTTAACCCACGATTGCTTGGATTGTAAAACTATATAAGTTGTAAGTCGCTTTGGATCAGGGCATCTGCTAAATGCTGTAAATGTAATTGTAAATGTTGTTGCCCACTAATTTACTGTAGTAGTCCATTTTAGATGACCATGTCGATGAATCGTTGCGCCCTTCTTCTATTTCTACTGTATAATCAACATTAGTACATGCACTTCTTATTGAGGGCTTCAATGATTTTGTTTCCATGGCTATCTGACATTCAACAACCACAATACCAGTTGTTGTCTGGAGTGGTGTGACGTGCACAAAAGTTGAGATCTGGAGCCGTCTGGAGAGAAATCTGGAGAGCAATTCTAGACCTCAAAAAAGCAACCAAAGGAACAAACCTCAATCCCATTCTTTTCTGGGCAACAAAATGATTTTCCTCATTATGGTGTCATCAGACCCACTGTAACGGAACTTCTGCCCCATATATATTCTAGTTTGCTAAGTAAAACTACAGGACAGGACCTACATTTTCCATAATGCCCATTATGAATCTAGGTCACCAGGTCTGCTACAGCTACTGTGCCACCTGATAACCTAATTATTTCTGGGTAATCTTTAATCCTTTAAACCTGTGGAGGCTATGTCTTACACTATACTACAATTATCTGTAATAAGGTATAGCAACCCTGGGCTTAATCTAAATTGAGACCACTTGAGATCTTACCTGATACTGGAGAAACGGTAGACTTTGTGATAGGAAAAGTGGTTGTTGCAGGAGCTGTAGTGTCTGCCACTGGGGTGTTGGTAGGGGGACTCTGCGTCGTCTCTGTCTTTTCCTCATTGTTTCCTGCCAGATAGTTCCAGGGCATCCAGAAGGAGCCCAATACTTTTCTGAACGAGCCAGTCCTGTCAGCTGTGGTCGGCATGGTTAAGGATGTGGTTGTGACTGACGTTAAGCTCTTGCCATCATCATCATCATCATCATCATCATCGGTTTCCTCCTTGGCCATTCCGCCAGGACTCTCTGAGGTGATAGAGGGTGGAGATGAGAATTCCTTCCAGGTGTCTTGGAGAGAATCCTCTTGATTACTCCAGTCAAGGGATGCATCATTCTCAATAAGATGTACCATAATAAAGCCATCAGAAGGTACAGTGCTTATGATGGCCTCTTGTTTTAGGTCTATCAGTCCAGTCCAGTTAGTTAGTTGGAGAACCGACGGGTCAATCGATCTCTCAGCAGAGGAGTTTCCTGTTTCTGGGATGCAAGAATGTAAAATAAATGAAAGTTACAAGCAGGCATTCAATTATTTAGAATTTCTTACGAAAACCAGTACCATGCAAGCATACTTAACTTCAATCCTGTAAAAAGTAAATCATCCATGGCTTTTAACTTGGGCTAATATTAGTTGGGTGCTATGCAGGTCCTATGTTTTTGCTGATCAAAATTTTAATTAGACATCAATTTGACAGGTGTCCTGAATATACCAAACGCAAATGCATTTTCAGGCACATGCTTTGTCAGTAATGAGTAATTCTAGTACACCAGCTTCAGGCCAGCACAAGTATTGGGACACTTGCCTGGAATTTTAAATGATTGATTGATTGCACCGAAATTAACTGCTCATACAGAATTCAGAATGTGTATTCTGGCTTTAGCCTCTGATTGCTTCCCTGGCATAGACTTGGAGCATTATTTGTTGTAAACAGACAAGGTGACTCAATAATTGTCAGTACAAGATCTGCAAGAAATCTTTGAAGGACTTCTGCTTAGAATTACAAGCTACAGAACTGTACTGTTATGTGGGGACATTGCTGGTCAGACACACACTACTGACCCAACCTTATGACTAGAGAAGACCCAGTAGGCTCAAAGACCCATGATGAGAACATTATGAGGACACATGAGAAATGGACAGAAAACGCAATCTTGAAAAAATGCTGATTAAGTCAGCCCATGCTCTCGGTTCACCACAATGGGGGCCTTGCTACATAAAGATGCGGTGCTGCGAAGTCGACAAACAAAACTCAACTCATCAACTTTGTTGATGAACCAGAGTTGGCTCAGTTGGTACAGCACTGTTTCTTACTGCCAAGCCACCCTGGTACGTATCCTGTCCAGTACTGATGCCCCTTTAATCCCAGTGTCTTCCTATCTGTCTGTGTTCACTTTCAAATCTGGAGTTAATAATGAGTATTTGGGAAAATAGCTACAAGAATATCCATAAAGGAACCTATAGAGGAGTAAATACAGTAGCTAGCTGTGGCATATTGGAGGAAGTTTTGGTCTGTGCTGTGATGATGGACCTATTTCAGAAAGAGTTCAAATGATTTACTCTGATAAAGTTTAATAAAAACATTCCCTCAAAGAAAGATTGGAAGGGATTTTCATATTTTTATCTAAAGAATATAATGTAATGTTATAGAATAGAATTGAATAGAATAGAATTTAATTTAATTTAATTACCGGTAAGCAATTCAATAGCAATTGTAGTGCATAAAGGGCAGGGGCACAAGTCTAAACTGAAGACCATGAACCCTGATTACTCAGATGGCACTGTATCACAAACCATCATTTCTAAAACATTAATATAATTAATAGCTGATATAACCACATGGACAAAGGATTACTTTGGCAAACTTTAGTCAAACACTACAATACGGAGTTACATTCACAAATGCCACTTAAAACTTAACTGTACAAAAGCCCCATGTTTACCAAGTCCAGAAGCAGCATTCTGGAATGGACATGTGTATAGTGGTCAGATGAACTGGTGTTCCAGAACCTTTTTAGGAAGAAAGGTGTGCTCCTGACCAAAGACAAAACGGATAACCCAGATTGCTATTAGCGACAAGTTCAAAAGCCAGGGTCTGTCATGGGGTAGGGTTGTGATGGTGCCCTGGTAAAGTGATGGCAACAAGACAATGCAAAACCATGTGCTGCACACGTTACAAAATAATGTGTGTGGAAGAATGATGTATGAATACTGGACTGGCTTGCTTTCAGTGTTGACCTTTCCCAAACCGAGTGTAAAGAATTTTGAAACAAAAAAATGCGACACTGATAACCCTAAATGTACTGTTGAACATTTTAAGTTATATTTGTTTGCAATTCAGTACAATCAGTGTAAATGTAAGGAACCCTGCCTTTAGTTATTTACATTTTCCATGCTGTTCCAACTATTTCTTATTATTGGAAAAGTCATTAGCATAAATATATACATAAATAAATACATAAACTTTGTGTAACAAGGGCTGTGGATAACCAATGCCTCAATAAATAAATGTTAAGAATTGTGAATACTTTTTGCCACAAAATAATAAGTGCAGCAATGCTATGACATCAATAAAGACTCGAATAAGCAAAAGTACAGCACATAATAGGTTGTTCCTTCCCAAGTGAAAAAGCTCAATTTAAGCAATCATAACAAGTGCTGCAAAATTACACTTCAGGATTTGAAATACTTCACAAGCTACATTTCATATGATCAAGAACTGTGGGTCCATTTACTGAAATTGGAGCAGAATGTTGAAACCTTGTTCTGTGTGAAATGTAATGATGCATTTATGAAAAGGGATTTTGATTGTACTATGCATCCAAATTTTATCCAGTTGTTCAAAAAAATATTTCTAAATTCATGCACCTTAGGCATCTTGTGCAAAAGCTGATCAAATGTTTAATAGCAGGTGATATAACACAGTATGACAATTTTTACCCAAATGTATCATTACATGTAACAAAAAAAACACTGAATATTTTCTCAGTTTCAAAATATGAATTATATAAAATGTATATTTTTAAATCAACAGAATTTAGTTTGATTTTTTTTTTTGTGTTTATGATCATGTACACTTGGATTTTTGGGGTGTGTACCTTTGTAGCAGTATGCATGAAACGAGGATGTCCCATTAATGTTTTCTGTAGGTGTGATGGTGTGGACTCCTGGTTCTGCACTTCCACACTCAGGTTGGGGTGTAATGACGGAGTACCTCACACTCCCATCTGCCAGCCACCCAGGTTCACAGTCCTCCCAACCGGCGCGCCAAGCCAAGTGGAGCTGTCCAACGGTTGCCAGCTGGGCACCAAGTGCTGCACAGTGAACCACGGTCTCATTCTGAGTCACCTTTCCCAGGCCTGAGGATAAAAACACCTCACCTGAGAGAAACATAAACAGATGTTGCAGGTTAGTGCTACATTGCTCTGCGTTACCTATCGTAACCTATCGATTGTAATGCCATGTATGTACCTGGTCATTATTGAATTATATGTTGCACTTTAGTAACTTGGATTTATAAAAAATATTTTTATTATGCATATAACAAAACTAGGTTTTGTCTCACCTTAAAGTTGGATGTACTATACATTGTTGAAAGTTTTTTGCATAGGGGATAAATGTACTGGCTTGTTTTCAAACAGCTTGATAGGGTAAACATTACTCCACAAATCAGTTTCATCACAATATCACAACGAATTTCAGACATATCAGAAAGGTTAAACAGATATTGTAAAAATCGCACTCTAATATGAATATAACAAGCCTAGTGTAACCTACTGGGGCTTTTTGTGGAAAACTATTTGCACCTACATTGGCAAACTGTTTGGCATTTATGTTGTCACTTATATTTCAATAATATGGCAATTTGTTGACTTGTTAATGGTTTTCCTGTTCACCAAAGTTACAAGGTACTCTAATCAGGGCATGGCAATAAAACAGTAACAATAATGATCTAAAATAACTTCTCATTAATAAAAGTATAAGATATGGTCAAGACAACTTCCATAAAACCAGTGCCCTCAGTTTCTTCATTGAATCAATCATGTAAAATAGAGTTGGAATCGAGTTACAGTCCTGCCATGTTGGGTTGCACGGTGAGAGGTTGCAGGTGGCAGCTCCTCCCCCAAAAATATATTATTTAACATTTTTTTGCATGGGCCAAATAATTAGATTTTGTGTTTTGTGTTCTCCTTCGAAACAGGTCAGAACTAAGAATTAATTTAACAACATATCCTTAATTTATTTACTAGTTTTATATTACATTTATCATGTTTAACATCTGACAGAAATATTTAAACCAAAATGATGAACCTTATAGTGTCTTTACACCTCAGTGAAAATGAGCCTTTAAACTTGAGTGATTTGATATATATGATGATATAGATATAGATATAGATAGATATATATATATATATATATATATATATATGTGTGTGTGTGTGTGT
>JAVSBV010000067.1:1849516-1861541 GCA_033117975.1 Parotocinclus spilosoma | reverse complement strand
GTGTGTGTGTGTGTGTGTGTGTGTGTGTGTGTGTGTGTGTGTGTGTGTGTGTGTGTGTGTGTGTGTGTGTGTCGTGTCGTGTCGTGTATGTCAAGTAAAAAACGTGATCTTTTTTACTGCAGTCTTGAAACTACTGAAGTCCCATAGCTGATTCTCTTGTATGTGTATGTTAAGCTACACACAGGCTAAATGTGTATTTACTATATTTACGCGTTTCTAGTGAGTGTGTACACTAACAGAAATTGTTGTGCTGCAACGTGTTTTGTTCGCAAACTACGTACGAGGAAGTCTTCCGACTACATATATTTTCCTCCTGTCATTTAGGCTACTTATTACTGTTTAGGCTAATTAGTACTTTATCACAGAATTAAAGTCAGAGCTTAATTAAGCCAACCCCTGCATGTATAAGTGTATTATTTTAGACATAGATTTCTAAGGACTCTTAGTTTGTGTTTTGTGTGTGTGTGCGTGTGTGTGTGTGTGCACGAGACAAAGAGACAGTTTTGTTTTCCCAAAATCCTTGTACATCTTAGTGCTAAATGACTGTTTCCTATAAAGGGAGCGCAATATGTAACACACACACGCACACGCACGCACACACACACAAACACACACACACGCGCGCGCACACACCTCCAAGTGCAAGTGCAATGGCACCATGTGACCGCGATGGAGGCGGCCTCGAGAGCGCGGCGGCTCCTTTAAGACGCACGGATTAGTTTTTGTCTTTGGTTATCTAGCTGTATGAGTTTATGAAATATCATAAAGCTAGAGAACCGAATGTAGAAACTAATTCCACCTGCTCCGAAATCTGCGGATGGAGAACTGCTGTGCCCGCACACCGGGGAGATTTTAGGAGGGTGGGCGCCGAAAGCCTGCGCGGTTTGCCCCGTGCTCGTCAGCGCGCGTGATCTCTGCTTCTAGTATTATTTCGGAATTAACCTGATTTCATATTGATGTTGTTACACAACACGTGTTTGGCATTGTGTGCGGATTTCTGTAAGGAACACACACAGGACGCCCTGACTGCTGGTCTTACAGCGGGATTGTGGATCACAGCCTGCGTGTTTGACGCGTTAAAGATGACGCCTCTTGCTGGAGGGTCGTTTATGGTCCAAAACATAGTCTCCCTCTGTGCAGTTATGTTTGATCCCTGTTTAAAAATCGATCTTTTTTTTGTGTGCCGTTGCCTCAGTTACGTAGATGGCCGTACGGCGACACCGGATTGGTCCATATCTGCGTGTCACGTGGCTTGCGGAGAGCGACGCAAAGCGTGTCTCGTTTTACTCTAGTGCTGAAAGGACAGCGATTTAAAATCCTGGGTCGCTGCAATTATTTCTACACATCATAATGATACTAGTGGCGAAGGCTCTGAGTCACTAATCAGAAGGTTGTGGGTTTAAATCCCTGCCGAGCTACTGTTAAGTTGCTCTGGTCTGGATAAGGGTGCAGGAACATTAAAATAGATAATGATTTTGAGATAAGAATAATGCCTATATTCTGTGTGTCCATGCGGTTTAAAAATAGGCCAGTGTCACCATTAACAACAAACAAGCATGAGTGATAAATAAATTATTGTAAAGGTATAATCATTTCTGCCATCAAACACACTCTCTGATTTTATTTATAGAGCACCTTGTAAAAATAGCAGTCTAGACTCCTAGAGCAGAAAAGATAGTGGCTAGGGAAAACTCTTTACGGTACATGAGGAAGCAATCCTCCATGTAGTGCATTAGGGCTTGAAACCCATTTGTTTACATCTTCCATGCAGACACTGTTTTAATAGTTACACTAAGAAGTTTTCATAACAATAATAAAATATAATATTAAGTTGCATGCTTAGTTGTTCTAGAAGTAGAATCCTTGCTGCTTCAAAAAGATTGAAGGGATTTAATTAAAATGGCTTACTAAAAGCAATTCATATAGGGTTCTACTGTACCTACAACTTTTAAGTGCTCTTGTAAGGGTACCATTTGGGCTGTAAATGACTTCATTTGGTGTAAACTGACAGGCTATGTTATTGAAGGTGGTTAAAAACATTTTAGGACTAGTTTTGGCTTGTTGGAAGTTTCTATGCATCCTACCATTATAAGTACTCTAATGTTAGGTGCTAATATTCAGAGGTTTTGTATTGCTAACAAAACATGGAACTGAGGATCAGAACAATCGTACCGTATTACTTCTGAACGAATATATCTGGCTTGTCTTCTAGGCAAATTTTGTGTTAATTTTATGCCATATGTTATAGACTTATGTCCATTTTGTATCATAATTTTACAACCTTATAAATATATATACACTTAATGTATATGCCAAAAATGTATACTCATTTTGATTAGAAAAACTTGGGAATCCTCATGACATGTTAAGTATGGTGACATAATGACGTATGAAAGCATGCATTGTATGTATGTATGAGTGAGTGAGTAATCTATTTACTGCATTTACTACCTACAGTTAACCATGGTTTATAATTATTTTGAACCATAAGTGAAAATAAATCCTCTAAACAGTTATTTACAGACACTACACACACACAACAAAAAATAACTTAAAAAATAGGGTATAGTTTTTGTTCTGGAGCATTTCTTTTTAAGCACATGTTCCATTTTAGATAAACCTTTTAACAATTGACTCAGTTAATTCAGAATATTGATTCAGACTATATAAGTATTTAAGCCTAAGAAACTTGTTCTTTTTTTGGTTGGCTATTTTATAGGGTTTTGACCTATAGTCTTAGGAGTATCTAAGCTTTCGAGTTATATTTTAAAATGTAAACAAACATAGCAGCGTTTCTCAAGCAGTAATTTACAAAGTGTCACATATTCTGCATGTTTATTCATTAAGATTCGGAACAATGATTAGCATGATGAATGCACCACAGCATCACAATCTATTTTTAAATGACATTCAGAAATACCTTGTTCTTGAAGAATAATGCAAACATTTAGTACCTGTGCAAATATACTGCTGAGAAAATAACCTATTTTTGACTTGTTGAATAACCAGGCTTTTAAAGAGCACCAAATAGATCCATGTCTCTTTCTTACATCAGATTCACGTTCATATTTTCTTCTCCTTGATTTTAGATCTGATGTCAACTGGATGTAGATCATCTATTATCTGTTTCATCACCTCCCATGTCTGCAGATGTCCACACAGTAAAGAATCTCCACATAAAAGGTAACAAATTCACATCAGTATTGCACTAGTGACTGAAGTGAGTGTACCTTAACAATTTGATTCTTTAAAATTCATGTGTAGACTTGAGGCAGTGAGTTTGGCAATGAGTTTAATCCCTTATGAAAACTAACTCTGCACTTCAATTTGAACCTTAAGCATTTAGAGCTTACCGTGTGAATTAACTGTCTCACAGTGTTGGCTTTAAATAAGTGAGTCATTTTAAAAAGACAAATTCATATAGTATATATTTATTAGATATTCATATATATTTTCAGGTGGGATTGATTCAAGCCTTTAATACAATCTGAATACTTCATTATCCATATATATATATATAATTTCAGAAAATTGGTTAAAAGTTCAGATATTGTGTTTTCATTGTACATCTTCAATGTTCAGATTTTGTATTTTAATTGTACTAGCAAAGCCCTGAGCAACGCTGTCTTACAAGATAAATAAAAGCAAGACATTTTTATTCACATGAAGTTGTTTGATGGAAATTATAATGAATCATAAATCATAGTAGAAAAATTATGGAACGTTTGATGTAAGCAGTTGGATCCTTGATTCTAGCATTATTTTATTTACAGTACATACAGTACAGAGTTTTTTTCCCAGATTCTGCATGTAGACATTAACTTATATATTTTAGTGAAAATAAAACTGACTTCAGCTAAACATAAATAGCTTTTAACTCACTTTCATTGCTCCACTGAAATGAAATAATTTGGGATTTGAATTGAAAGTTTTTTGATTAATAATCACTAATCACTAAGTCACCGCGCTTATAAGGGTACAATATAATGAATATAATTACAATATGAAATATAAGACTTTGCACTAGCAGTGGAAAAACGGAACAAACACGATTCTGCAGTTTATCAACAGGAAAAATGTAGTGAGTTTAAAAACAAAAACAAGACTGCACACTTCAATAAGGCTACAACCCAAAACAAAAAAATGGCCGTCCGGTTTCGCCATGACCCTTTCGATCTTCAGATCTGATTTGAAGATGGCAGTGTGTGATATTTGACCTGAGTTATTAGATCTGAAAAAAGGCTGAGGATTAGACAAGTGATATGGCAGAGTTGTGTATGGCAGAAGGAATCTTCAAAACCTGCTCAGACACACAGTGAGGCTGGAGGCAACTGGTGTTAGTAAGATTTCACTACTACACATGCATGCCTGTTTGTGTTACTTATGAAATCTTTGATTTCTGAAATGTTTTTTTTTTTTTTTAAGTAGCGTACCCATTAGAATGAACAGTTGTTTTAGTCATTAATATTTTCCAATAACTCTAACTTCACCTTATCATCTTTAGCTACTTGACCTCCAATAGTCTGGCACAAGGTCAGCATTTGAATCTTCATGTCACCTTACAGAATTAAAATACAATTCTATAATTGCTTGTTGTAATTAAAGAAAAGAAAAGAAAATTACATGTTTTACAAGTTTTAAATAGCTGTTTTGTAAAAGGTTACTTTATACAAACTTATAACATGCTTCTTGTTAAATCTCCAAAAAATAGGTTTATTGGAAGAGGTACAGGGGGTTGACAGTTGTAGCTTTTCTTGAATACTTACTCCACTGACCTAACAAGGGAAGAGCACATAAGTACAAGCATTCTGTTTCTTTTTGCAAAATGTGAAGAAATTAAGCCTACACACTTTATTTTGTCTCTTCATAGCCAACAGAACTATTGTAAACATTATAGGTAATTTTTAATTGAATACTTTAGTTAACAAAAACAGAAGATGAGAATGGAAAAGGGGAAAGTTATTCATCTTCAAACACAAAATCCATAAAGGTTTAGCTTTAAAGGACCATCTTCTGAACGGCTGAAAATACAGTGAAATGCAAGTGTACTTTAGAATAAAGATATGCTCAATATAACCACTCTGTCTGGCTCCAGAGCAAGGCCATACTTACCTCTGTGAAGTGTAAAATACACTTGTGAGCCTCGAAGCTCTGAAGTTCAACAAGTATTTAAAACGACGAGTGGGCAAGAGTTTCTTTTCACTAGGGTTTTTGTGCATACTGTGGTCAATACTGAGCTGATTTACATTTTGCCTCCACATTGTGTGATGTGATAAGAAATATAAATGAATTAGGAAAAAGGCTTCGATGTAGTTTCTTTGTAATTTCGCACTTCCTTTCAAGTATATGAGAAAGCAAACAAGGTAAAATGACTTTCCAAATAGAAAGCAAAGGCAAATTGAAAACGGCAGAAGAGCCTGGTATAGAAGGGTAGTGCATCGTAGGTGTGACGATGTTTAGCAGCCAGGGGATTCAGGCCTGTTTAACATTTCTATGCAAACTAGAGCTTGAATAAAAAGATGTATTTAGGAAGAGCGATGAGCGAGACACAAGGGCTTTTTGAAAGGGAGCAGACTGGAGGTTGAATGGAAAAGAGGGGGGTCTAGGACGGGAGGGGAGACAGGAGTTGGGGGGCCAGGGTGCATTTAGACCTCTGCTGGTGGGGTGCAGCAAGAGAGGCAGCTGTGAAAAGAGGGGAGCCCTTTTTCCCACGCCCGGCCAGACGCGAAACAGTCGCACAGCCTGTAAGGGTCACATCACAATTCTAATGTATACATAAAGCTGAAGAGAATATCGAATGCAAATTAACGAGCTGTCTGAGGGACAGGGAGAGAGACAACTTTGGTGACGGACACCTGCCTCTCTGACAGCTCATACTCATACATGTCTGTGTCTGACAAGAAATATACTGTTATGCAAACTTTGGAACTCCCAAAGTCTAATTGCATATTTTTCAGAATTTTGGACTGAAAGCTTAAGACAAGCGTTTTAATGATTCATCGGAATATAAATAGAATTGCCATATTAAGTTTGCTTCACTTAGCAAAATATCTAAACATGTATATGGCTAATGGTTCCCAGTCCTGTGACAGTGGATCTCTTTATCTGAAATATTTGAACCTTTATTTGTCAAATATGTATATGTACATGCTCTTGATTTAAAAAAAAAGCGGGTTTTCTCAAGAAATTAAGTTAGCAGTGATATCTTGTGTATAGTTTTTTTTCTTAATAGTATTAAGCAACAGAGCTCTGTTTAGATAAAACTTTTATAATGTACATAACAATCTCAGAATATCACCTAACAATCAATTTAAACAAAGTTTCCTTTTAAAAGAAATATAAAGGGAAAGGTTCTTCACACAGAAGAACCTTGTTTGCCTTTGTATTTAGAAACTAGACTGACTTGTATTGTACACTATATAATACATACTTCACGCTTCTTATTTCTGTTAAATATTAATCCTATTAATATCTGTATTTCACACTCACATTAGCCCGTAGATAAACTTGGCCTTGTACATGGTCTGTCTCTCAGTCATGAACATGTCCATGTGTTCCTGTTCGGGAGGGAGGAGTAAGTTCTGAACAGCTAACCCCAGACTGGTTGAGAAGGGAGTGGGGCTGTCTGTCAGTGGAACACAAAGCAACTTAACTGGAATGTCTTTCTAATAGGTGCTCAGTAAGATCTGTGATCATTATCCATAATCATGGCCCTCAGAAGGTGTGTGGTAAAGAGAAAAGTGTTGGGGGGCTGGTTAGGGAGTGTTTCTAGATCTTAGAATTTGAATCTGCTCACTTTGAATGTAGAAGAGATGTAGGAATATCATTAGTGCGAGGGCAGTGGGGTTCATCTTGGACTGACAGCAGTATAATACCCCAGGAATAATGATCTCATTCAGCCCTGCACTCGAGTCTCAGAACTTAAAGGAGATATGAACAGTTTGAAATGTACCACTTAGAAGACACGAGCATGCTTTAAATGCTAACCATAACATCTCCTCGGTAAAGACCTTCAAAATGACAGTTACCTGTTATGAGGATACAGTCAGATACTGTAATGGTCCATGTAGAGTATTGAGTGTGAAGTCTAATCTGTCTGTCTGTCTATACAATTACATAACGAAACAGATATAATTCATATAGAACATATGTCGGACAATCTTTCTTATTATAACTTTTCATATACCACTCTCTTGTTGTAGTCCAAATATGTAATGTGTTTGTGTAGTGAATTAAAATGTCTTTGCTTTTTCTTTATGAATGAAAATAGTTAATAGAAGGTAGAAAATAGTTGGTTTGAACTGTTGAAATATACAACAATGCAACATTAATATGTGACAAATGATACAGTATCTGATTTTTTTTATTTATTTCTTTTTTCATTTCAAAGAGATCCAGTCACACAGTTAATTTTTGTGATTACAACAGCTTTTTCCACATGGTGTCAGTAATAGTAAACTCTTTATAAATATGGACTGCATGGGTCCGGGGTGTATTCTTCAATTGCCCCCAATGATTTCAGAATAAGCAACACATACTAAAATATAGGGTAATAGAAAATGCTAATTGAACAAAAATAATGAGTATTTAAATAATGCATTGATATAAGCAGCAATTGTACCCAATGCGGGTTCAATATTTTTTACTTGGAGCTGAAAGAAATGACAATATAATATTAATGTGATAAATTCTTATAAAATAACAGCTAAAGCTCATTCTTATTTTGACCCATTTACATTTGTACGTCATTGAGTATTAAAACATTGGAGATTTTGCTCCTTGCTTCTTACTTTTGCGTGCACTGGGTATGCAGAGTAACTATAACGCTTTCTTATTTTTTTTTTTTTGTATTTATTTTATTTATTTTTATACCATTAAATTGCTGAATTACAAGTATATAGACTGCTGCATTTTCTCAACGGTACCTCACAAGTGTGGTGGCAAAAGCTCAAAAGGCTCTTATTCGTTTTGATGAACAAAGCTTCCGTATTAGCATAATGCAGCCGTCATTAGCACGAAACCAAAGCCTTGGGCAGTTCTAGTGCTCCCAGCTTTTCTTTGCGGTTCTTCCTGAAGAACACACACCGTGGTTGTGTCATGCTCAATTTGCTCCCCTGTGCCTCGTGTACCTTTCTTCACGTTCCTGGAAAACTCAAAGCCACAAGTGCGTTCTTTGAGTTAATGCGAGCCAGTGTGTTGCATCGGCTTCGCCCCACCTCCTCTCTGCTTTAATTCCTTTCTCCATGAATTCTAATGGAAATGAAGAACAGGAGGACTCCCTCTAATTAGTTCAATGTGAGGATGCTTAGTGAGATCACCGCTCGCTTTGTGCTCCAATGTATAGAACGGGGAGGCAGTGAGCAGATCGAGCGGACAGCCTCCAGGTTGAATGACCCTTCTCACCAGGCTTTTGAAGGAAAATGAGGAGAAGAGGGGATACTCGTAACGATTTCACAGGCGCAGGTGATTCTTATTCTCAGAGAGCTTTTGTCCATGAAGCGCTATACAAACAAAGTGGCGAGTCTAGAATTCTGTTTGCTTTTTGGGTTCATGCAGTCGCTTTTAGCACAGCATTGGGGTACATATAAACTGTGTAGGCATTATACTTAGCTTAACCTAACTTTTATTGTTAATTTGTTATTTATTTATTGACCTGGTTTTGCTGTAATTTAATATACTTTTGGTGTTTATTTAGTTAGCATCTAGGCCACCCATGGAGGACCCTGTTGAGTCTTGGTCCTCCCAAGGTTTCTTCCTACCATTTTAGAGAGTTTTTCCTTGCTCCTGTCGCCCTAGGCTTGCTCAACTTGGGATTGGACTTTTAGGACAGTGTAATATTGTAAAGCTGCTTTGAGACAATGCCCCATTGTAAAATGCGCTATATATATATATGAACTTGAATTGAATTGAATTGAATTGAATTGAATATTTGTGCTCTACTCACTCTGTTTCCAAATGAACCATATTGACATGTTCATCGTCCCAAATCCTTCACATTTCTTACTGTCCCTAACCTATTTCACTCTACATCTATATAGAAAAATAATAAGCCTGGGTACTAAGCAAGTTTGAACTCACTTCTCACTTCTGGCACTGATGATTTAGTGCAAAGATTGCACTATGGAGATGCTGGCCAGGATGACCAAACGTCTCAAACGCTAACCATGGCATTGTCAATTTGCCCTTGTGTTTTGTGTTTCAGCTTTAATTAAGATTAATTCTGATTCTTCAACCCGAAAAGGCTCACAAGTTGCTGGCCTTGTTAGAACTTAATAAAAAACGGGACCAACCGTTTGTTCATTAAACTGGCTGATTTCTAAAGGATTATCATAGTTCTCAAAAAAATCGTTCTATAAAAAAATGAAGTTTATTTAAAAACACTGGTGCAGAATATTGCACTACTTTGTAGTCAGAAATGTCATTTGTATGTAAAGGTTTAAATGAATTCTGCATAATTAGCTGTAAGTGAGTAAAGTATATTTATTTAGCTTACATTGTTTGCTTGGAAACAGTAGAACTGAGCTATGAGTAGACTATGTGTTTTATAGAGCTCACTTCTAGTGTTAGGCATTTGGGCTTAGTTGACTCAGCTCGCCTGAAATAATCGACTCATTTAGCAATTCAAACACACAAAGGTGGTGGTGCACCACCAGTAATTTACATTTACATCATTTAGCGGACGCTCTTATCCAGAGCGACTTACAATTCTTACAATCATTCTTACAGTCCAAGCAATTGTGGCTTAAGGGCCTTGCTCAAAAACCCAACAGTTGCAGTTAGGAAGGAGGTGGGATTTGAACCTTGGACCTTAAAGATTCGAGTACCTTAACCATTCGGCTACCACAGTCCCCAATTTGGCTCCTGCATCACAACACACTAAACTCTGTAAAATAATCTGGGGTTAAAGCATTTTAAATACCATGCAGGGATGTGCATTTTATACTCATGTATAATGCTACTTAAATAGCTGACTGATGACTCTGCATCTTCTAAAAGCCATCCAATATGTTTTCATTTTTAATTATTAGTCAGTTCCGCATAACCTATCAATAAGTCTATAAAGCTATAGACCATGCATATTTCATAACAATGTTTTAACACAAACACCCTACATCATTCATTAACAGAAAAAGCAATACAGTCACATCAAGAAACTAATTTAATGAATTTAAATGAAATAAAAACATGCCCTAGTACATATTTGTCTTTAACAACCTTATAGGCAGAAATAGGCTGTTCCATTATTTAATACTAACACACATTGTGAGATTTTATGCATAACGGTCACAGTGAAAATGTTCAGCCTTTGAGCAGTCTGCTTAATTTCTCATGTATAAATGTATTAAAAGAAGAATCTTCTGCCTTTGCAATTTTGGTCCATGTAGCCAGTGAATTAAATTAAGAATAATTAATAACATCACACAGTGTTATCAGTTTTGTCAAAGGATTTTGTATTTTTTAAGTTTTAATAACACTGTTACCAATCCTATATTTTTCAGTCCTTAAAACCATTTGTAATTTAATGTCCTATAGACTGCTTAATATACAGATGCAATGTGCACCAGACCAAATACATCAGACTATTATTAGCAGTCCAAAAGCCAGGGTCTGTTATTGTATGTGACTGTGTCAGTGTCCTCAGCTAAGGTAATTTGCTCTGATGGCAGCATTAATGCAGAAAGTACATTGAAACAACAATGCATTAATCAATAAGACAAACCAAAAAGGCAAAACCACATGCTGCACACATTACAAAGGCATGGATGTGAAAGAAAAGGGTACGAGTGTTATACTGGCCAGTCCTGACCTTGAAACATGTAGGCAGGAACAATGTCTTTTAAGTGTGGTAAAAAGGAATAGAAACATTACAAAGTGGTAAAAGCTTTACCGTCCCAACTTTTTTGGGATTGTGTTACAGGCCTGAAACGCAGGAAGTGATGTTTATTAACAAATGACAAAAATATTGAATATCTCAAGTTCATAATATCTGCAGTGTTATAAACATCAAAGACTACATGTTTATATATGCACTGTCACAACTTTTCGTCTGATTTGGGATTGTAAAAAGAAATTGAGAATGTCCCATCCCTAAGCATTGTTTTCATAGTGTAGCTTTGGGAACATTAGATCTGATCTCTGGCTTGCTGCCGACTGCATAGAAAAACAGACTGGTTTTTAGAGGTTTACTGATTCCCTGAACAAGCACCGGCAGTGTGTCAAAGGGAGAGGTACGACAGGGTTTGTATTGCTGGGGATGTGAAGTGTTATGCTGTGTTTGTTGGGAACAGAGAACACCACCACTGCCGGCTGTGTACAGCCTCTCCTGATCAATAGTGTGTGGTATAGTTCAGAAAGAGCTTTACTCTGCCAGTGCAGTATCGTACAGAGCAGAGGCGAACAGGCTTGATTGGCTATGACTAATCTGTTTGGTTTCCAAAGCTATTTCAAGAACACGGTAATTTATTTGAACCAATGCTTGATTTAAAAAGCAAAACTTTACATAGCTTTTAGAACATAGATTAGGATTGAACATGGATGCAGCACCAAGACCTCACCACTATGCCAGCATCTTGTTAGATCAAATCTGTTCTGAATTCTTTTTTATCTTAATCCAGCCAGCGTACATTTGATCACAAGTCACATAGTAGAGCACTGTATAAATAAAGGTAGGGCATCAAAAAATGTGTATCGTGGGCATTTATACCACATTCATGCCATAATGGTAATAAGTGTTTCTTTTCAAACTCTGCTGGATCTGTTTTTATTAAACGTGGATGATGCTGTTCTACACCTCATTAGCAAGCCCTCTTCCAATAGGCTGACATCTCTCTCTCTCTCTCTCTGTCTCTCTCTCTCTTTCTGTCTCTCTCTTTCTGTCTCTCTCTCTCTGTCTCTTTCTCTCTCTCTCTCTCTCTCTCTTTCACTTTCTCTCTCTCTCTCTCTCTCTCTTTCTCTCTTTCTCTCTTTCTTTCTCTCTCTCTCTTTCTCTCTTTCTTTCTCTCTCTCTCTCTCTCTCTCTCTCTCT
>JAVSBV010000067.1:1837424-1847641 GCA_033117975.1 Parotocinclus spilosoma | reverse complement strand
GGTCACAGATCTTTTTCTTGAAAAGGAACGGAGGGTAGAATTTACGTATAAATAAACACATTTTATGATGTAGGCCGGAATTGAGCTTCTCCTCCTTGAAAGACCAGCATCCGCCACTGATATACACAGTCACACCAGCACTTAATAATCCATGTAAACGTCCAGTGGCATGTTGGTGAACCTTGTATAATACAGACCAATATAAATTCACCTAAATGAACAGAGTCAACAATAATTTTAAAGGGGAGAAGTTACGCATAACAAATGCTTGGCATCCATTTCTTCTAAAAACTATCTGGAATACTGTTTCATCTGACCACAGTACACATTTCCCCTGTGTCGTAGGCCATCCTAGATGCACCTCTGAACCCAGGGAAGTTGACGCTGCTTCTGGATGTAATTAATATAAGCCTTTTGTTTCTAAATGGCTTTTCTAAATCTTAGTCCATATTAAGTAATCTATTGCCTGTTTGGTTCTATTAGCTATTGATGAATGGTGGTTCTTGGTGCAGTGTTGCTTGTGTTCAGTTTAGGCTTGCATTATATTCACTATAGAGTGAGAAATAATTAAATCATTGTGTATTTGGTTTTCTTCATGATCCTTGCAAGTTGCTTTTGTTTAACATCTGAAGTTGAAAAAGAACATAATTATTATAATTTATTTTAACTAATCAAGTGTTGGGCAGCATGGTGACTCGGTGGGTAGCACCGCTGCCTCACAGCAAGAAGGTCCAGGGTTCAATCCCAGAGTGGAGCGACCTGGGTCCTTTCTGTGTGGAGTCTGTATGTCCTCCCTGTGTCTGTGTGGGTTTTCTCTGGGTACCGGGGTTTCCACACACAGTCCAAAGACATAATTAGGTTAACTAGTGTCTTTGATGGGGCCCTTAATGTGTGACTGTGTGTCTGCGCCCTATGATGGATTGGCATCCCGTTTAGGGTTGTACCTGCTCTTGAGCCCAAAGTTGCCGGTGGGCGCCGGCTGGCCCACAACCCCATGTGGATTAAGCAGAAGATGAATGAATGAATGAATAAATGAATAATAAAGTGTCTTTTTCTTCAAATTTTTTTTGGTTTTGGTTGTTTTTTGTTTTATTTGCTGGGTTATTTCCATAGACCTTATTGCTTACTGTCTGTCATGTGTGAATTTCTCAGTTTATATGTGGAATCTTATTTCCTAGTTGTTGCATTAAAACAGAATATCATCAAATATGACAACTTGACTTTTATTTGGGTGATTTTACAATAAATGTCTGCTTGCCAAAACCACATAACCCTGGATATCAGTCAGTTGCAGCACAGGAAGCTGGCACTATCATTAACTAATGAGCTGCAGTTCCAGAGCTACAGGGTTGCCAGTGCCTGTTCTGGCTCAGGACTTCTATGCATGTGCCCCACATTCCAAAGCTATGCCTTAGGTCAATTGGTGTCTCTAATTAGAGTAATAATGTGTGTATGTTTAGTGCAATGGACTGGTGATGTTTTCTTTTTTTCAACCTGTTTTGCCAGTTAGGCAACCTGATCTGGGTAAAGCAGATATGAAAATTATGAATTGAATAAATCGTTACCATATTCTCAATTTTGTTTTTCTCCTTCTGAGGCAGTGTGTCCAGTAGCCTGATGTGCTTCTGTTAAACGAGCCAGTTCTATCTTCTTGCGCTTAAATTCCCAAATGTGCTATTCCAAATGGTCGGTGTAGATCAAACCGTCTCACATTGAGGTCACCGTAGAGAATATAGATCATTTTCTGCACGGTTTATCTTCTGGTGCTCAGTAAATTTCAGGTACACTGTATCTCAAAAGCATTTTAAAGTTCATGTGTGCATTGAGTCATTAACTTTAATCAATCTGATTTCCCCAGTGGTCTCCGTGGTCACAAGTAGCTTATGGAAGGACTTAAGTGCTTGGAGTTTAGATGGATGTTCTGTCAGGAATTAAAGCCAGCCTTTAAATGGACTAGACCCCTCATTCCACATCACTGCCAAAGGGTCACAGAACAAGTGGAAATGGCTGCACACTTCTGCTGACTCAGACCATCAGCAGTGCAGTTCTTTGCATAAAACTAGAACAGAATTGACCTAGAAAATCAATTGGGGTCATTCACTGTATTTAATCGGAAATAAGCATCTGAAAAGTGGTAATGCATGGATTTTTAAAACCAGATGGATGGCAGTGGTCTAGTGTTTAAGGCTCATTGGAAGGTTGTGAGTTCAAATCCTGGCTCTGCCAAACTGCCATTATTAGGCTCATGAGAAAGTAAGTTACTTTATAAGATAAAAGACTGTCTACTAAATAATGTACATTCATAATATCATGAAATCTTAATAGGAAACTTGAACAATAGTACATTGTGCTAATGCACAGTTTTTCCAGATTATCCACTAGGTTTTTTTGTGTAGTATCAATTTAATTAATTAAGACTTAAAATATTTTTATATATCAAAATATATACTGCTCACAAAGATTAGGGGTTATGTAATTTTGAAATAGCCCTAAATCTTCCTGAGCTGTGTATGTCGTGTTGAAGCTTGTTCAGTCTGTAATGAAACTTTCACAAACAGCGAACACAAAACCGCAGATAAAAACTTGTCATGTCGGGAAGTAGCGACTCAGGCGGGAGATGCTCTAGTGTTACTTCCCGTTTTTGGTGAGTATTCATCCGCTGAGTAAATACTCTATTGTAGTGTAAATCCTAATTTTGTAGGATTTATAACATTCCATTATTCTTAGAATTATTTTTAAAACATATTTGTATACATTTTGTAATTTTTTTTTTTAATGCAAAACTTCCGCACAAATCTGCGAAACAGCGAAAATCCATGATATATTTTTTGCATTCATATTTTTGCAAACCCGCGATTCTCGAGTCCGAGAAAGGTGAACGGTGAAGTGGCGAGGGAACAGTGTATATAGTACTCACTATTTTATTTACTGCATTATACTACCAGTACACTACTATTATTAATATAAACGTATCATTTTTGTAAGTTATAAACGCTTTTTTAGGGACATGCGTCATTACTATTATAGTTCTCTGATTCTGACAAACTCAAGCCTCAGAAATGCAGTGGTTTAGTTTTACCTACAAATTTCATTAAAATTTTTAATTGTACACAGAAACCTGACCTATTACATTTCTAAATATTAAATCATATCAAATGAGTCCAGGATCGTCGGCCATAGAGGAAAAGCCCACACGGCTCGGTTTTCACAGAATCGACCATGACCTGCACCCGACCGGAACCAACCGGGACTTGGACCTGCACCCAGCCAGAACCGAACGAGTCTCAGACCCACGCCCCACCATACTGGACCAGGTAGTGGACCAGCATTCATCCGGAAATGACCGAGACTCGGACCTGAACCTGACCAGGACCGACTGGGACTCGGACCTGAACCCGACCAAAATCGACCTGGACTCGGATCCACTAATAATAAGTTCTGAAGCCCCCAAATAAACATGCATTCACTGTTATAAATCATCTGTCGCTTTGATTATTTATATTCTCTTATTGAACTCCTCTGTTTCCTTAAACCAGACTTTTTTTATTGCTTGTTTCGCGGATCCGCCGACAATCATATTTGAAGAATAGAACATTTTTTGGGTTTTTTTTGTATCTCTCGGATCGGCCGCAGCACCAATGGTTGAAATTCCAAAAAAATTAGTACAAATTAATAAATTTTTTTGCTTTTTCCACCCTCCGATGGTGAGCCAACGGTTTTCTTCTGTTCATTTAACTTTTTTTCCAGATTCACTTTACTTTAATTGTAGATTAAATAAATTTTATTTTAAAATAAAAAATAATTTTTATTTCTTCCTCCTTCCTTGTATTGATTCCACATAGTCCTCGAGAAATTGAAAAGTGCTGAAATATATATATATATATATAATTTTTTTTTTTTTTCTCCCTTCTCAGTAGATTCTTAAGTAGGGACATCCGAGAAACAAGCAATTAAAAAACGTCTGGCCTAATCGTGTCTGAATAACTGAAGGTCCACTCGGTGGTTATCTGGCAGCACTAAATCTGATTTATAATTCTTGGGTTATTAGTGACAGAGTAAGCTGGTCCTGACCGGATGCGGTCGCTGGTCCCACTGTATCCCCACCGGCTTTCCACCTGGCCGAAGCGTGTGATGCTGCACTCTTTCCCACGCAGGCAGCAGCGGGGTCGGTCGATGAACTCGACGCGTGGTTTGGGGTTCACAGTGAAGTGCAGGAACAGACTCACCACTTCCCTGTCTGTTAGAATCCCAGATTGAGCTGGACCTGTACACAGTAGCATTCACAAACACGTTCACGCTGCTAAAGGAAAACAAGTGTAAAATAAAGTTGGAGTGATGAAACCCAGTGTTCCTCACTCCGTATCACAAATGCTCTGAACAGCACAGTGTTTTGAAAGCCATAAAACATACCAGAGATGAGAAGGTTGTGACCTACCTGCCGCAAACTCCTCTATCGTCATTAGAGGAAAGCGGATAAGGGTGAGAGCTTTCCCCAGCACGCGCCTCTTGTTCTCTGGTGTGGGCTGCAGCTGCTGACGGTGGGCCTCAGCCTCGGCCCAACGCACCGCCGCTCCAAACAAACGCACCTCACGCACCCCCAACGTGTCCCTCTCCAACACAGCAACCAGTGTGTCTGAGAAAATAGAAAGTGTTCTGTTACACATGTATTTTTAGTTTTACTTTTAATGATAGACTAACAAGAAAAATATTTCACCTAATTTATTGGGGTTTTTTGGTTCATTTCCCTCTAGTCCACAATATCCAGGAACATATTTTCACGTATTTTCAAGTATATTTAATTGGAAACAGTCAATTCCAGTTAATTGGACCACCGGTTAATGGGACCAGCCGCTTTTTCGGACCAAATCCTAAAGTATCGAAGCAAATCCTATTATATGCGTGTAATGCTATTCGCTTATTCGGACCAAAATTCTGTTTAATCGGAGAAAGGACGTGTACAGTATGTAATATCCGTGAAGAAACTCTTCGTCTCTGGCATCACTACCCGAAAACTCCAGAGTTTCTCCCCAGCCCTCTACTGCCACCTGCAGGTCTTTGCCTAACATTTCCACTTACTACAAAAAAAAAGAAGCCACAAGTCGCCACTTAGCCACTGCAGAAGCAGATCAGCTATTTATGGGAGGATTTTTGGGATCTCCAGGAGAATTTATGATTTTATCAAAGGTCAGGAAATCTGAAAAGTTGTGTTGACAAGAGCAAAACCAACGGGAGGTGAACACGCCCACCACTTTCTTGATTTTGTTCAAATGCAGTCCGTAATGAGAACACGTCAGATCACACTGGATAAGTTCTTCAAACATTGACTATAATTTAGTTAGAACTTTTTTCTACAGTATTATGCTTCGCATGCTGAGTACCTATACTTTGTGTTGTAGATCGTTTCGAAAAACTTGGTTGCAAATTTATTTTTCAACAAATAAAGTTCGTAAGTAACAGTAGTTCTTGTTTGTACGTTCGCTATAAGTGTAAATCGCACAATAAAGGATTAATAAACATTGAATATGTTACATAGCACATCCCGTCTTGTAATATAGGGCATGTTCGTTCAATCGGGCCAGCCAGTTATTAGGACCAAAACGATCGCTGCCCAATGTGGTCCCATTAACCGGAATCAGTTGTATATAATACTGTGCAAAAGTCTGAGGTATTCTATATTTTTCAGTTTATATTCTTCTTATTCTTGATTTATGTTTTAGTGGCCACTGCACACACTGTATAATACACACCATACTAAAACTTTTTTGTATTAATAAACAGCCAGTAGTAATTTTGTCAGTACATATAATTTTGTCAGTATATATAATATTTACATACATGCAATTTACATACGTTTTACATTTCCCAGTGCTGGGAGTACTGGGGAGTTTTACAGAATATATATTATATATATTAAAGCCATTAACATAAAGCTTATTTGATAATGAATCATGTCATTTACTGAATAAAACTCTTTAAAGTGGGGAAAAAAAACAATTACTGCATGACCACGGCTTTTCGCGCTACCAGACTCCCTACATTACGCACTTATGACTTCTTCATATTCGTGCATGAGCGTACAGGTTATACTATAGCCTAACTCTACAACTTACCACTACAAGTTATATTCTCTCTAATTTAGATTAATCATACATACCCAGATCTATATCTGTGAAGCCCTCCGCAGCCAGCGCATCACCCGTGTTCTTATCTATGTTCTCAAGGCACAGACTGGCCAACTGAGGTTCATCAAAGAGCCTCGCCTAGAGAATCAGATCACACACAGAATACTAAATACAAATTACTGTCATTAAACCAACTTGCTGCTTTTACACAGAGCTTAAGTTAACTTAAGTACCATGGTTCAAATTCTTATGCGCACATTCTGTCATTTTTTGTGCTACGTACCTGCGTGAGGAGCATAAACGCATTATCTGCACGCAGGTTCTTCTTGAGGAACTCCACACAGTGGGCCTCTAGTGCGGGCACAGCATATTTCTTTGCCGTGTACAGAGTTGTCATCACAGTTTCGGGTCCGATCTGAACCTCATCAGAATATAGGAACCTGGAAAATAATACATCAGGCATGTTGAGCGCAATGTTCATATGTTCTCTATGTTAAAGTTCCATTCCTGTACACAACTCCATGTATTCGTGTATTTGTAAATCTGTGCCATTATAAACCAGTAACTTACTTGAGCAAAGCCAGAAAAGCTGCAGGCTCTACATCAGGAAGTTCTATTTCCGTGGAGGTGGTGGCCATGCCTCCGTTAAACATGGCATCAAATACAGCACTACCAACTGCCAAGACAAACCTGCAAAGGTAAAAATCGAGACTTTACCAAAGGCACCACAAGATCGTCTGTGCCAACTTATGTTGGCATGAAAGCAAACAGATAAATAGTAAATGCATAGTGTCAACTAAAATAATAAACACGGTTCAATATTAGACACCAAAAAAGGGCCAAAACAAAAGGTTAAATGTCAGGCTGGGCCACAGTGAAGAAATAAAGGCAGTCAGCAAACACATAAAGCTTAAGAAAGAAAAACTTGGATAAGCACTTCCATTTGTCGTGTGCTTCTTTCTCTCACTTGGCCACAAGAAAAGCCTCAGACTTGAAAAGTTGCAGGATATGTTGTGTGCTGTGTCGTAAATTTCAATCTTCTTTTATATGCTATGTGACCACTTTCCCATTGGTACAACTTGCCCTTGATCCAATATGGTGGCTTGCAAGATGGTGCCCATATTCCATGCACAACCTAAAAGACAGCCTAAATAGGCCCATTATTTGCTGGGGTATCCAGATATGTCATTTTCCCTTTTGTTTCTGAAATAAAAGGTGTTCTGTGATTTTTGACTAAATCAGTATAATAATATTAGATCAGTATGCGCCGTTCTTTGTAGTGCACCGAGCCACAGAAGCTCTATAGGCGTTTAGGCGTTTCTCTAATCCCAGAATCAGCCTAAAATGGCTGGTGATTGGGTGCAGATATCTGGGAGTATACTAAAACTACCCCTATCTGTACCACTCCCAATCACTCAAATTGATTAATGATCACATAATGATCACTCAGGCAGACTTGAGAACGTGGGCATGCAGTGAGATCAATAATTGCACCCAAGCGTGGAAAACAGTGCCAGCTGGGTCCATAAAATTTTTCTTTAACATGCAGCCTGAGAAGCCAAAATCAGTGTGTTACATAAGCATATCTTTAAACTATCATGATGACAAAGGCACGATAAATGCAAGTCAGCACGGGAGGCACTATTGGACTTCAAATGCTGATTGCATTCATTGCTATCCTGTGTTACTTAGTTCAGATGCATTTACACAGAGCAGCAGCAAATTAAGGCAAATATGTCAGCAGTGAGTTTGTTTGTTAGGTTTATTTAATGTTGTATCAGCATAAATGCCTATATGTGTGACAGACACAAGGTTAAGTCAAAACTGGGCAGCACGGTGGCTCGGCGAGCAGCACTCCTGCCTCACAGCAAGTAGGGCCTGGGTCCTTTCTGTGTGGGTTTACTCCTGGTAATAAGGTTTCCTCCCACAGTCCAAAGATGTGCGTTAGGTTAATTGATTACTCTAAATTGGCATTGACTTGAGTGTGTATATAACTAGTTCTGATATAAACTTGTGTGTGTCACTGAAATGTCCATTGATGCAGATGTTAAATAATCCACATAAACAATCAAACATCAAAACCCCCTAGAGTAAAAACATTAACCTAAATGTTTTAAATGTTGGAGGGAAACCCACACAGATATGACATATGAACCAGGATTGCGGTGCTGTGAGGTGACTATACCAGCCACATGTCAGCTTTTTACCACAACGCTCAAAAACAAAGCATACATATGCAGCTTTTAATATTTCAGTTTAACTCATGAGGTTTTATTTCTGTGTCTTTTAACATATTAAGAATCTTGTGCTGATATTCTGTTACAATCTTATTCTCCACTGTTTACAACAAAACTCAACACAAGGTAAACACCCTTAGGATTTCGAGGTGGATCCAAATCATACTGCATCACCCATCAGTCTGTGTTTATTTTAATTCAACATAAATTTATTTTTGGTTACACAGTTAACCACAGAGATGTGTTATTTCCGCAGTCTAAAGAATGTCACAACCATAACAACCCAAACATAGGGTTTTTCTTATAGGACAAAAATATTCTAAGCACAGTTTGGGATCAACAAAGTCTGTTATATATTCTGCCACCACTCACGCAATGCCTTATAAATACACTGCTCACAAAAAACTAGGGGATAGTTTAAAATAAATATGAAATCATTAAAAAGAAGCATTTGATTTTATTTCAATAAACAAGACCAACAAAAAAGCTAATGAAAAGTCTAAGTTGTTCGATTACGCAAATGAGATGCAAACTCAATTATGGTGATTGAGTAGGAAGTGATATATTTACAGGGGTGAACAGAAGCATGTTAAACTGGATGAGAGTGTCCCCACATTAACTGTTCAGTAGGATTTATGGTCACCCAACACTACCAAAACACACTGATCGTGATGGGGCATGAACAGGATCAGACTGTCCAGCAGTTCTTGTGGGATCCTTTTTGCATTCAATTTGAAATATCCCCTCATTTTTGTAAACAGTGTACTTTAGTGTCTCCAAAACACAGTAGATATGGGACGTCACAGCCTCATTACTCATTACATCTATATGTCAGTATGAAGTGAGATCTATTCTATTCTATCATATTATGTCATATAATCCTGCTGGACTGGTACCGGGGAAAATTTTCTGACCCAATTTTTTTTTCACGGTATGATTGTGTGCTGCTTTATCGATGTAACCCATTGATCATTAACACAAATATAGAACACGAAGTCATGAAGCAAACAACCATCATAACAGTCTTTACATGGCAAAGATCAGAGTGGTTCCAGTATTCAGAATTTAGTTAAAGGAGTCACTCTGCAAGTCAGTCAACAGACATTTATATGCAAATATACACATCAGAATATAACACATCCATCTGCCTTTTAGGGTTCGGAAGAACTATTAGCATAAAAGGTTCATACAGACAGTTTATACTTCTAACACTACAGAATTATCATTACTCAATATCAATATTAAATAATACAAATATTTGTAACAGTGTGTGTGAGATTGTATTAAATGTTTTATGCAAATAGAAGATTGCATCATTTCATAGCTCATCACAATAATCTAAAATAATAAGCTCCAATAGTACAATTACTCTCAGGTGGCACAGCGACAATTCACTAACCCATCAATGTGGTGACCTGGGTGCAAGGATGGCCAGCAGATCCAGAAATGCTGATCAAATGTCATGGCTATGGTAATGTGATGCTTTATTTTAAGGTTAAAAATGTATCAATGTGACTAGTCAGATGCTGATTGTATTTGAACTGCAGTGATGGAGAACACCTTGGATCCCTGATTGTTTATGTTCTTGTGCAGATAAACGATCATGTGGTTCATGATTGGTATTCAGCATGTGCATTCCCCTATGGCCATAAAATGACTGACTGGAAATATACTGTCCACAAAACTTAGGGGATACTTCCTAATAAAATATCCTATAATGAAATATCCCCTAATTGTTGTGAGCAGTGTAATTGGGTCGTGAGTTAAGAAGCTTTGTTTCCAGTAGGGTTGGGCGATATTGAATTTTTCATACCGTCATACCGTTTTCGGATTATATGGCGGTATACGGTATTACCGT
>JAVSBV010000067.1:1804572-1830867 GCA_033117975.1 Parotocinclus spilosoma | reverse complement strand
CCCTTATCCAGAGCGACTTACAACTCATACAGTCTTACAATTCAAGCAATTGTGGGTTAAGGGTCTTGCTTAAGGACCCAACCCAAGAGTCCAGTACCTTAACCGCTAGGCTAAAGCAGTCCTGGTAACAAAGCATGCTATGCAAGCATGATAAGCTCATAAGAGAGGAAGGAGAAGAAAAGTGAGCTCAAACAGAGGTAGTGGCAACCAGGCGATAGGCAACAGGGCAGATAGGCTTGGAACAGAAGCTGGTGCAGGAGCAGGTGTCAGCTGGGTGATTAACAGACAGGTCAGATGCAGGTCTCAAGGTTAGGGGTCGCCCTATATTTATTTAACGTTGCTATCGGCATCAGTGGCCATTACAGCGACACACACACAAGGTTATATCTACAGACAAGGTTATATCAGGACTAGTTATACATACACACTGAAGTCAGTGCCAAATTGTTCTGACACAGGAAGACTTGGACCAGTGGATGGAGAGGGGATAGTTTGGAAGCAATCTGGAGATCAAGGTGGTGAGATGGGAGAAATGATGGGAGAAAAGTCCATCTGCCTTTGAGAGCTGGCTGTTATATTTTTTGACCAATTAATGTGAGACATGAAGAAAGAAGAGAGTTAAAACAAGGTCCACATCTAAGGTGACAGTCGAAGTGTTTCTCTGTTGCAAATGAATAATGAATAATGTTCATAGAGGCGATGTATTTGATGCTCTGCTCTCAGTACCATTTCAGAGTGATTACAGTAGAATCATTTGAAGATAATAATGCTGATCGTTTGACGAAGTAGGTTAGAAGGTATTATATGGAAGTGTTTGTATGTGCATGAATCAGCTAGTCAACCACACCAGCATTTCATCTCCTGTACACGCCCACATGTGATTTGAAACTCTGTTTTAATTTTATATTTACATTACATAATAGAGAGCTTTTTATCATGATGTAATTCTCTCTCATTGTCCTTTGTGTGCAAGCCGAATAACCTCCTCCTCTCCAATGTAATATGTGGGAGCCTGTTTATGTAATAAGAACTTGCCAGCTGTGTTCAAAAGCAACCATCAGCCCACAGTGTAGTCCTATGCATAAAGGGAAGTCAGTAAAACCTTTATTGTTTGGTACTTATCATCACATGTAGACTAGCTTACATAATCAGAAACTCCACAGCACGTTACACGGTCCCCACATATGGCCCGTTTCCTCCAACCTCACAAACATTCGTCAGTAGATGGGATCTTCCAAGGTGTGAGGAGGCGAGTGTGTGATGCCTGGAGTTACAGACATGATATCATCATAAGAACTGAATTAAGCATTAGTGCCTATTCATTTCAACTCCGATGCTCACTAGCGTGTTGTTCAACAGATAAAACAGATTCCACATTTTAGAAAAAGATTCATAAGAAATGCTTTCAAAAGTCAAATGGAATCCAGTGGGTGGGTATGGCTGAAAGGCTGCTAAAATCATAGGGTAGCAAAATCACTAATCACTAAAAAACAAAAACTAAAAACAACTTTACAATGAGCTGGCATAACATTTCAAAATAACATTTCAAATAATAATTTCAGCCAAATCTAATAGCCAAAGAAAAACAAACTAAATAACAAGGATGCTGTGAGTACATGGATCGATCTATGTATTACATGTATACATATATCTATATAGGGAAATAAATTATACACACATGTAACTGCTAATTAGAGAGGTAGCAATTCTTTTCTTTCAGAAAAATTGTTGTACATTTTCTTGGCTTTGATGCTCTCTTCAGGTTTTCAGGTAGCCTGTACCTCCAGTGTCGTTCTAAACGCAATCTCAAGGTTCATTGATTGCAATGTATTATCTGTTGGCGGAACTTCCTGACCTGAATTACTATACTGGCAATGATTTATCGTTGGTTTTATTATACAGATTTGTTTTCCTAAGTTCTGTACAATCCAATTCCATTGTGAGCCATGTTGATAGAAAATACATACAGGCGCTGGTTTCACTTCTCTGAATGAAGTCTAATGCCTCTGAGCCGCTGCAAGAGTTCGATCCAGGCTGAACTAAACTGCAGACTTCCTGGATTTGTGTGAATCCTGGTGTTTCAACTGAGAAGCAGACAATAGGGCTTTTAAGTGGATTTAGTTTTGGTCAGTTGGCGCAGATTCAGATTAGCTGTTCCAGCTGAACTGTGTTATCAGATTTTAGTGTTGAGACTAAAAGGGAAAACAACAACTGCTATTTTTAGGGTGCATTCAACCAAACCTTTACGCTACAGAAGCAGCCGAAGCCAGGATGTTGGTAGTACATTCTAATTTTGTCTTCTTGGAGTATACTGAGATGCACTTGAAACTGATTTGCTGGAGGAGGTGGACTTAATTGAGTTTTAGCACTTGAACTGCAATCTGTAGTATGTCACTGCTTCTGAAAAATGACAGCACTTGGACTAAAATATGTGTGGTGTTAGTACTTATCGTGTGCCATCAATTTCATCTTAATTTATTGGTACCCTTGGTAAACAGGATAAACTAGTTTTGGCAACAAAACACTCAATGTGGGTTTGATGGATGTACAGAAAAGAACTTCATCTCCACTGTTTAGCCTTCTGTTGTGCTCACATCAGCATTCCATCCTTAGTGTCCACAGTCAAATTTGGCCGAGCCATGTAAATGCACTTTTTCTTAGTATAAATGTTACAAACTTTACCAAAATACATAAAAGTCAATAAAAGCAGTGAACATGAATTTACATTAATTATATTTACATGCACTGTCTGGAAAAGAATGCATATAACGGAATACAATAGGAGAGTTGTATTTGTGGTGATGAATCTGTGATTTTTATTGTTGTTTTTCCTCCAAATACTCTGTGTACCTGTTTTCAAACTATCAATTGGAAAGCTATTATTTCAAATCCCAGTTTGCCAAACTGCCCAAAAAAGTTGAATCAGGTCAACTGGACAGAAGGTTTTTTTGCAGGAGGAATGTTGTGTCACTCATTTAAGTGACTCATTTAAGCAATTTATTTTAAGTTTAAACCAGTGGCAGTTCCATTGCAGGAATAAGGGAATAATTGAGATACATTTTATCACATCACAGCTACTTTCAAACCTCACAACACAATATTCCAGAAACTGGAATCTGGTTCCCTGTCACAAACAAAATAATATAGTGTACACAGTTATGGTCCCGTGCCAGTCCTTGAAAGAAAGGAAGGCTGGTTTTCAACAAGGGGTCAAAGAGGCCATTTATGTGAAAATGGAACAACCAATCCCTGAACCAAGGAGCGAGCTAAGGCTACATCTCTTACCATCTTACAAATGGCACGAATGCAGTTATTCTCCAAACCTATGTGAATAGAATCATTCTAATTCATGGCCATGGCAATTTGCATATCATCGGCCCCACTGGCATGCAAATGTGAATCATAACCATCCTTTGCTCCCCAACCTCCCTCCCTACACACACTTCTAATGACCCAGCAGTACTACTGGCTTTAGCTGTTTGCAAGGTATGCAAGCTGGTTTTTGATTAGCTTTCCTTATCAACATCACAGCTCCAGTGAAAATCTTACGAAAGCCCATTTCAAACACTGAACTCTTCTGGCTGATCGATTACATAAGGAGTAAGGGAGGAATCGTGAAGGATGACTGCGCTGAGAGAGACATTAAGAAACATAACGCCACTAAACAGCTGCTAATCTAAGTAGCTGCCATTCCACAGTGATGCCCAAGCTCCCTGGGGACAATCAAGTATCAGGAGTAAACAGAAAGGCTCCAGACAACATCAGAAAAAGCTTTATATGGCGATGTATCTATGGGAAATCAGGGTTACTTACAGGAAGATGTTTAAAGTAAATTGAAATCTGATACATTTTTCACTAACACTTTAATGTACACCATCATGAGTGCTTTTGAGACAGGTGTGTAGCCAAGGTGCCACTTGTGTCTGGACTGTGAACAGTGAAACTGTGGAAGATGCTACAAGCAATCAAATGATCCTCTCTACTGGTAGTCTGTTTGGGCCATCTGGAGCCTGTTCCTCCAGTGTGTCTTATGGAACCACTGCTCCTAACAGTTAGATCAGAACGGCCTAGTCTGTCAACTGGGCAAAAGGTCATCGATTACATTAGAAGTATGTCTAGCAGTTATTGTTCTCTCACCAAGAGGTATACTTCCCAAAAGTAGCATCAAAGCCTATTATAGACAGCGGGTAGAATTGCATAGACAGCTTTCATGCCCTCATGTGGCAAGAACCAGTGTCTAATCAGACCACAGCTAATCAACATAATTATTTACATATCTGCTTGCAACTTAACGACACGCCTGACATTTCTATTGAGGTGATTTTCAATTTTTTGTCAATGGCTGTATATGCGTGTGTGCACTCAGTATATATGCATGCAGGTGCTACATCAAGTAATCTCTATTTGAGTCAAATGAATCCTGCATCTTAGTGTTCCACACACAACTCAGTTCTATCCTACTGGCTAAAAAATAGTTGCTGTCAGCCAGCTGAAGAATCACAGCTGGAGCCATCAGGAGTGTGCCAGAGTAACGTGATAATGATGATACTGCAATAATGCGACGGATATCAAAAAGGCTGAAGCTGACGGATGAATGTGCTCAGCAGGGAAGTGAGCAGATAAGAAACAAATAAAGGCAGCTTAAAATGTACAGACCATGAAGCACACTGGATTGATACAATTTAGCTGAGTCTTGGTTTTTAGATGGCTTCAGTTGGCTGATACTGCATGGAAGAGAAGAGATGGGATCGAAGGATGGAGGAAAGAAAGAAGGGGAGGAGATAAGATCACAAAGTGTTTGATATGAATATTAAGGTCCTTTGCATTACGTGGCACGGCAGCAGTGGGTATTAATAATTCAGAGATCATGACGTAATGAGTCTGACCTTACAGAGTGCTGCAGAGGTAGGGACTGATTTAAAGACACTGCATGCATTCTCCTTCTGTCCCATCACATGCAAGCTTTGATGTTCTTGCAACAAATCAGGAATTCCCTGAGCTTTTCTTCTGTCATCTTCTGGCACTGATTACCCAGCCATTATGAGAGGCATTATGAGATGAGACGATACAAAGGACAAGATAAACCCAAATTCTCCACACTACCCCAGGCCAGCTGTACAGAGCTTTAGCTGAGCCTGGACAATCTCTAGTCCTGTGTATTTACTGCAGGTAGCATATGGCATATGTTACAAACATAGGCAGTGAAAATTTGTTACAATTCAACTAAGAGCTGTATGTAAGCCATAACCGACCCAATGACATCTGTAAAAATCAAAAAAATAGATGAGGGGTTAAAGCCCTACCTCCAATGACTTCCCACTCCTGAGTTATAGTGGAGTTAAGGTTCTACCTCTAACTACTTTCAGATCTATACGTAGGTGCACTACATGCGCTTTCAGGTAATGGTTATTCAGGCTACTTTGTGTATTCTGTGTCAGATAAAAAATACATGGGATTGAGAACGAGCATGTAGATTGTGTTATTAGTGCCGTTTTAATTAGGCTATTTCTTAAGACGAATAAATAAACATGATTTACGGCTTGTTGCGGTTGTAGCTCTTAGGGTGTCATAAACTTATCGTTGTCTATGCTATGATTAAAACCACGTCACTTTTTGTTTACACATCACTAAATTGAACGTCTGATGACCTGTGTTCATAATGCAGGGACAAAAGGAAGAAATGCTTTAAAATGCTGCTGTCAGTTAACAGTGCAATCAGTATAAATTAATCAGTGCTTTCATCCAATCATTTAACTGAACACCAAGCATCAGTTTATTTTATTGTTGTGTATTGGGCAGCAAAGTGGTCACAGCCTCACAGCTTAGAGATCCCTGCCACTGTCTGTGTGTAGTTTGCATGTCCTTCCTGTGCTTGTGTGAGTTTTCTCCAGGTGCTCCAGTTTCGTCCCACAGTCCAAAGACATGCTTGTTAGGTTAATGAGTGTTTTCAAAGTGCCCTTAATGCATGAGTGTGTATGTGCCTTGAGATGAATTAACGCAGTGTAAGTGAGCAGTGTAAATACTAACTGGAAGGTGGTGCAATCAAATCCTAGTTCTTCCAAGTTGCCGTAGCTGGCCTCTGACCAAGACCCTTAACCTTTAATTGCTAAGCCTAATTGTAAATCACTTTGAATAAGACTGTGAAATAAACAAAAAAACTGCTAACCCTGGTCTGCCCTGTTTAGTGCCGGTGTTTAAAGTTTTGTATTCTCCAGTAAATATAAAAAAAATCAGTATATGGCAAAGTTTGCCAAGAAGGCTTAATTATACTTACGAGGGACCTTTGTTGGGTTCGGCGATCCAACAGGGTGCTAAGTAGTTTTGCTTGGGGTTTTATAGACAAGGGCATGTTGGAGCATGGCCAGTAGAGACATTGTGGACTGGTCCAACTTGGGGGGTGGGGGCATGGGGTTCTAAGTCATCAGAAGTTCTCTTTAATTTTTATATTTTGTTGGATATTTAATTCATTATCTTTACCCTGTATGGTATTGGTTATTTGGGTAGTACTTGTTTGGTGTACGTATATCAGGTAGATATATGTATGGGTATAATCAGTTGCTAAATGTTGTCTCCCCACTCACATTAGAATGGTTTGGCCTTTAGCTGATGTATATTTTGTTTAGAATTATTTTTTTTTTGTTTTGCATTTTTTTGTTTTTTCACTAATAAACACTCTTATGTGTTATTCTGTCTACCATAGTCCTTGTGCTAAAATAGACAAATATTTTGGGGAACGGTACCACACTCCTCAGGCGGCCCCTACCCGCACTATATGGTAGTGTGACAAAGACTGTCTACTAAACAGTGTAAATGCTCTAAATAGCTGGATTACTGTGCCACAGAACAGAGAGCTTTGCTATCTGAGAGTAACACTAATATTGAACAAAAGAAGAGTGACTTGTTCTGTTTGCCTTTCTGTATTACAGTGAAGAAAGCCAAGCTCGACGGACCCCAAGGTGAGTAAACACTTCTGTAAAAACACAACAACAAAATAAATAGACCCGAGTGTCATCTTAGAGTCACGACTCCAAACATGACTGTGCATGAACTGCTCTTGCTCTTTCCCCTGCAGAGAAGTTTAACACATACGTGAGTCTGAAGGTGCAGAATGTGAAGAGCACGACCATCACGGTGAGAGGAAGCCAGCCAAGCTGGGAGCAGGACTTCATGTTGTGAGTCTTCTCATCTACTTCCTCTTAGGTTTCTCATCTGTCACTCGCCTCTCCTATGAATTCCTCCTGTCTGTCTTGTCATGTCTGCCTTTTTCACCTCACCAGTCCTCTGAACCCTTTCCCTGTTTTTATTTTGGATATCAGCTCAAGCTTTCATTAAACTTCAATGAAAACTATAAATTAAACTATCACATTTATAGTTTCTCATGCATGTTCACATCCTGTTCCACCACAGTACCAAATTTTCGTAGCTGTATTTTTGGAGCACATCATCATAAGGTCTAAAGCCACAAAGAAGAAAGGATTTTCTAACAATAGTCTTAAGTAAATGTTTTGGCAACTCTTCTCAAATTCCACGTTTGACTCATTTTTTAATTAAATAACTTAATATTTGGAAATCAAAAAGTGCAAATGCAAAAAGTTTGCATATGAAGGGTACATGTTAAAATACGCATACAGTGGTGTCCTAATATCCACTATCCAATCTAACTACCACTATCCAAATTTCCACCATTGCATATGGGGTATTTTAACCCCTTAACCCGTTATCTAAAAGACTAACCCACTAAAACAAATCGGGTATTGTATTTATTTATTTCATTGTAATAGAACCCCAATATATTAATAATAACTCCAAAATGGCCAAAATTAATTCCTGTGTGTAACTACTATCTGCCATGCTCAGTAATGAGCAAAGCCAAATATGTAAGTGTTCCAGTCATATAAAGATTGCTCTTTTTAGGCTAATAGCACTATATATTGTCATGAAGTGTTGGAAATGTATGTAGGAAAGGGTGTTTAATGTACCATTTCAGACAAAATGTGATGCCTCATATGGTCAGAAGTTAACAAAAGTTACAGCACATGCGCATGCTGCATCATGGACCTTTCACAAAGGCTGGCAAAAGCATTGTTGAGGTTTCTTGGTCTTGGTTTTCGGAGGATTGCTATGTGACTTGTTGTCCACAACAAGGCTATAAGGGATGTAACAGTGTTGTGTGAAATCGCTGCTATTTCTGGGTGTCGGTTGTTGAACTATGTGGCTATGATATCTGTGTTCCCTGGACAACAGAATCAATAATCCAGCTTTTGTTACCTGTGATGAACAACCATTCTATGCTATATAACCACCTTTCCATTGAAAAAACAATATGGCAGCATTCAAGATGGTGGCCATGTTCTGGGAACTGTCGTGGCCTAGCAGTTAAGGTACTGGACTATGGACCAGAAGGTCGAGGGATCAAATCCCACCTCTGTCAAGCTGCCACAGTTGGGTCCCTGAACAAGGCCCTTAACCCACCATTGCCTCAATTGTAAGACTATATGAGATGTAATTTCTTTCAACTTTCCAGTTTGTTTTCTGAAATGAACGGGTGTCCTATGGCTTTCAACTCGCCCTGTAGTTTCTTCTGCCTATCTGGAACATATAGCTGAGTTTGCGAAACTGCTGGGAATGTCAGACCATGTTACTATACAACTGCTGAGTAGAGCACAAATGACTTCATGTGGAACCTGACATCCTCGATCAACTGAAGCGTGTTTTCTGGTTTAGTGGTATATTAAATCTTACTCAGATTGTATGCATGGAAGCTGACTCATGTCATGCCTGTTCATTCTACCTTACCCAGTCACTCTCCCTCTCACATTCACCCTTCTGCTCCCTTACTCCCACCATTAAATCACTCAGTCACGCATTGCTCTCCGCCTCTGCCCTTTTCTCTCATTTCAGTTCAATGTTTTTTGTTCTCCTCATTCATCAGGCACCTCTTCACTCTCCAGCATGCATGCTCACTGTTTTCCTATCCTTTGCTCCACCATTAGTGGTATTTTATGATGCGCACTATGGCTGTCTGTATACCTCAGAGCAATGGGATGTGGTTTTGTGTTTTATAAAAAGTCTTAAGTCCTCTGTGGTGGGTGATCTGGGTATGTCCCATACACACACACACACACACACACACACACACAGGTATGCATGTGTGTGCTTGTGGAGTGGTTTAGATTAGTTTTGCATTGATCCTGTTATTTTCGTACCTTCTTGATCCAATTCAGCTGGGACACGGTGGGTAGTAACCCTAGACAAGGTGCCAATTCAATGCAGGCAGACACACACAGGCACACACCTCACTATCTTTGCGCAGACTGCCCACATGAATTATTCATGGGAATTATCCATGGGATTTTTAACACACTGGACATTTGATAGATTCTGATTGACTCTGATTGTCGTCCTTGTAACTTACCTACCTGAAAACTCTCACAGACATAGGCAGAATGTTTAAAGTCCACACAGACAGAGTTCAAGCTGGGAATGAAACCTGTGAGATAAAAGCGCCAACATCTGCACCACCGTGCCACCCCAAAATAGTGTAGCATTATTAATTATGGGTTTAGCCTTTAACTAGTAAAATACACCCCTGTTTAACAGCCTCTGCCTCTTTAATACCACTTTCAACTGTTTTGTAATTAACTCTTTCTCACCGGCTTGCTTTGGGCTTTGTTTTCTATTTGCTGCCAGCTTGCTAAAATGCAGCTTAATGTAATTACACAAAAAGAAATGTGCTTACTAAATCAGCACAGCATGCTGCTGGCAATATAATTGACCCAGTTCCAATGCTAATACCTCATTAAATATCATACGAGTGAAGTCTCAGGGCTACACTACAAAGCTGTTCCTCTCGCTTTTCTCTCTGTCTGGCTTGTTTTAATTACACGTTTTATTAACACATTTTTATTAAAGGTTGTAATTAATCATGTCTATTACATATTTATTTATGAAACATTGCTTTTAGCTAATATGGGTTGCTTGGGTTTTGGCACCAATCCCTGAACAGGATGGCAATCCATCACAGAGCTGGCCATGTGATTCCCCAACCTTTCTCCTCTCTCTTATATACAGCCAATTGTCAGACACCCCCCACATCCCTGCAGTGGTGGGCTAGCGTATTAGACTGCTGCTCTATCCAGGCACTGTATAAAAATAAGCAAATAATGTACCCACCAAATAAATAAGAATAGTAATAGTAATAAGAAAGAAAAATAAATATTTATTTTTGTTCCATTCAGTGAGATAAACAGGCTGGATCTAGGACTGACCGTGGAGTTGTGGAATAAAGGCCTGATCTGGGACACCATGGTAGGCACTGTCTGGATCCCACTGCAAAGCATCCGTCAATCAAACGAGGTAGAACCATTTTCATTTTGTCTATCTTTGTGTTTTTGGTCTCACCTATGTATCATTTACTGTACATAGCAACTTTGTCACAGATGTTTTACCTTACAATCTTAAGGAGAAACAGAACTAGACAAAAAAGTCAAGTTTAAAGAAGCCAAATCTGAATCGTGGGACGCTGCTAATTCTTTAGCAGCCTCCCAGGGATTTTAACCCCTGTTTCAAGTAACTGGTAAATTACTGCTGAGATTTATGGGCTTCCTTTGTACCAACTCTGAGCACAGTTTATTTTATAATTGTGTTAAAATTGTGTAATTGTATTATTTTGTAAAAGTGCTAAAAAGCTCATGTGATTTGAATATATATTGAAAATGAAAAACAAAAACATCACTCTCATCATGTACTCGATTTCACACACTTCTTAATTTAGCATGAAAGAGTTTGGGAGAGTATCGTACTGTATTTTAATCTAATGTTCTAATCTTTTCTAAAAATAAAAAATTCAGAGTATGATTTCTGCTGAGTCTGTATTTATCAAATTCCTATTGTAATATCATAAATCAGACCAATGTGAAAAAAAGTAAATTGAACCAATTAAAATCCTGATCTAGTTAAATTCCAAATAACACATTTTAAATAAATTTTAGTTATTTAGTTAGTATTTATTTAGTTTTTAGTGTTTCACTTTTGACACCATTTGTTCATGGTTGTGTTCAGGGCTAGTTTGCCACAGGGCAGGGTAGGGGTTGCTTTTGCAGCAATTGGAGATGATCCCCTAACTGGTCTTCTATCCCTCAGCCAATTAAAAGCTTATTGTTGAACATTTTTTAGACAAATATAAAGTTGCAAAGTTTCCTAACTTCATTAGTAGCACAGTGGTACATTGTAGTTGTCCTAATGAATAAGTGAATGAGTGTGTCCTGTAATGGACTGTGACCTTCTCCATAACATTCCTGCCTTGTAAGTTTGCTGACAAATACCACTGCAACAATGAATTGGACTGTGTATATTGAAAATGATTGAATTATTTCAATAGTTGAGTCATACTAGCTTATTTACAAATTAATAGTATAAAACGGCTATTAACAGTAACTCTCACTTCTGAGTAGTTTCATATATTGAATAATTTGCTTAACAGGAGCTTTGTTGAGCAGAAAGAGTCATTCATTTGCAGCCGTTCCAAACAAGTGGACAAAGCTTTGGTTTTCCCAGCTGTGACTGCGTTTGTCTGCGTTTGAGCTGAGCTCAGCAGTTAAGCACACACAGATATCAGCAGCAGCTGGCGAGATATAGTTACGTAAGCGAGCCCTGAAGCATGGCAAAGCCAAGCCTTTTCCATCATTGCAGCTTTTATGTCTTGTTTTATAAATGAGACCGAGCTTCTTTCACTCTCTTTCATAACTCAGTATGAATAATACATCACCATGCTCAATTATGAACCAGTGTTTGCCCAGTGTGATGCTCAGATCCTTTAAACGCATCTCTAATCTGTAACACATGGACGAATGGAAAGAAAATTTACTGACACGAGAGGTGATTATTGTAGTGATGACAGAGGAGGGCAATATTTGGGTACTGGCCAGTGTTGCAGTTGGCAGGAATTCAGAAAAGACGTATTACTTTATTTATGTTAATTGTGATCTTTAAGATACATTTGATAGTGAGCTTCGATTGGATCTGTTTATAATAAATATAGGAATGGGAAAAGCATGATATCAGGGCTGATGTTGGTGTAAAATGCTAAATCATTGGTATTTTCTGCTTACAATATGAGCGAGTTGGACCTCGGACTTCAAACTTAATTGGTTCCATAAGGGGCCATACGAGCGTCGATTTTTTTTATCAGAATCTATTTTATCACATATCTACTCCCTTGATTCACTTGGACAGTTAAATATTGTTTATATAGCAATTTTAACAAGACACACTTTCACAAAACAGCTTTGTCATAAAGCAGAGTCAAAACCACAAATGAGCCGTCAAAAGTGACAAAGAAACGGTTCCCTGAGAATTTAGATTAGATAGATATCTTGAGAGGAATAAGAACAATTCAGATTGGAAACCCATCATCTTCTGGTTAATACTGAACACTATATTAGGCTCTTAAGAGACTTTAGACGTATGATGCTGAGTGTGACATGATGAGAATTTGATTTGAAAAAATAAATAAAACAGCTGAAAGTCACTATAACTGACAAGGCAACTGCAGCCAGGTGAAGCACTGGAACCAAGTGTCAGATCAGTGTGGTTATTTGTCAAAATGTATTAATTATCTACTGAATGTGAGAAATAGCAGGGTTTAGGCGAGTGTATTATTTTAGGTTCTTTTACAGGAGGGTCCAGGCGAGTGGCTGACCCTGGACTCCCAGGTCATCATGGCGGATAATGAGATCTGTGGCACCAAAGATCCGACGTTTCACCGGGTATTACTCGACACACGCTTTGAACTACCACTGGGTAAATTCACTAGTTATCTTTACAGATGTAAAGGTAAGCATGCAGAGAAATATATATACTGTATAACAGATACTGAGGGAATGTGAACCTAAGTTCCAGTCCTGCCATCAAATACAGTGAGTGCTCCCTTGTCAATGATTTTATAAGGGATCCATATTTTAGTGCTCAGCACAGGAGTGCCACAGGAATGGTTTCATTGTGCATGACAGAAAACAGAAGAACTACAAAGAGAAGAAATGTCACAAAGTGACAGGCCATTTGAAACACAGTAGCTGGGTTTACAGTGAGGTTGTTCTGGAAGAAGCAGACCTACTTTGTCAGCTGCCAGCACAACACGTATATCTGTTTACTTGAGACCTATTTACTTGGCCTCTTAACCTGTACTGGCATAAGGTCACAGCAGGTGAGAAGGCATATTCTGTTCTTCATAAACAAACACAATGTTACTGGCAGTGTTTGTGTATGTGGTTGCTGATCACCTGAGCTGTGTATGTGTGGTTTGGCACAGATATCCCTGAGGAGGAGGCTCGGTACTGGGCGAAAAAACTGGAGCAGCTCAATGACATGAGGGACCAGGATGTAAGTTCTAATGGAGTGCTTCTTCATTCTATCTCCCATTTCCCGCAGCTTGTCATTCTATTTCCTCTGCACTTAAACCAAGCACCATGAAATTGGCTGCATCTCCAAGTCTTCACTTTACTATTACATGTTGCTGCCCTGTATACTAATGAAAATGTGTTGAAAATACATTTTACATCTAGCAAAGGACTTCTCAGCCAGGGTGCTCAGAATTAATCTAAGTAGAGTATGCTCTGTGTTGCAGTACTCATACCAGGTGGAGCAAGAGAGGCCTCTTCCCGTTCCTAGGAACCAGTGCTGTAAGTTACACTCCCTTGCATCAATGCCAGATCACAATCTGTCGGACAGGTTGTACAGGTTGTGTTACCATGTGGGTTGGTGTCTTTGATATTAGCTGAACTTCAAACTATTTCTCCATTTTCCCATATAAATCCTGGATACACACGCACGCACACACACACACACACACACACGCACGCACACGCACGCACACGCACGCACACGCACGCACACGCACGCACGCGTACGCGCACGCACGCACACAGGCACAAACGCACACACAAACACAATCTCTAAAACTCACACAAACACAAACTCTCTCAAACTCACACAATCACAAACTCTCTCAAACTCACACAATCACAAACTCTCTCAAACTCACACAAACACAAACTCTCTCAAACTCTCACATACACAAACTCTCTCAAACTCACACAAACACAAACTCTCTCAAACTCACACAAACACAAACTCTCTCAAACACAAACTCTCAAACTCACACAAACACAAACTCTCTCAAACTCTCACATACACAAACTCTCACATACACAAACTCTCACATACACAAACTCTCACATACACAAACTCTCACAAACTCACACAAACTCACACAAACTCACACAAACTCACACAAACTCACACAAACACAAACTCACACAAACACAAACTCTCACAAACACAAACTCTCTCAAACACAAACTCTCGCAAACTCACACACACACATACACAAGTGCACACACACAAACACACAAAGAAATCTTCTCAACTCCACATTAAACAGCTTTTGTTATAGTACATCCTGTGCCATTATTGTCCAAATGAAGGCGATTTTATTGTCACTGAAAACCAAAGATCTTTGTGTTCTTTGTTCTTTTACAGGTAACTGGAATTTGTGGGGAGACCAACAGAGTGAGTCACTGCTTACTTCATGATGCTACATAATGAAACCAAAATGCTAGGGAAAATGCACTTATATAAAGGAACAGTGTTCTTTAAAGGGGTGATTATTATTATTATTATTATTCAGTAGACAAATATATTCACAGCATGGATCACTCAGAAGCCTGCACAGTGTGTGTGTATAAACAGCATGCCTATTCACTAATGTCCTTGGTTTTTGTCAGTGTGACACATCTGCACAAGAGCAACATGCAGGCACAAGCGGTTAGCACTTTCATAATGGTGCATACATTTCTATTTATTGTCTTTTAATTTAATTGACTAGTTCAAAGTTATACAAATAGTGCCTATTCGGGCAGAATTATGGTTGGAAATTTGACCCCTATTGCATTGCCAGCGTTGCTGGACTTGACCCAAAACTGTGCTGCCTTTTCAGCACACATTTTCAGGGTTGAGGTCAGGAGCTTAAAGTAGTTTAGCCATTCAAAAGCCAACTTTGATGTGTCTATAGAGTCACTGCCCTTTTGGAACAGCCAGATGTGATACAATACGTTATTAACATTTATCCACCAAGTGTGCGAATGAATTTTGTATTAAAGGTGTATGGTGTTCTATCATTCTGCCACAGAATACAAGTACTTGCAAAACTGCCACGATATAAATTTCCATCATGAGTGTGTGTAAACTATTGACTACAACTGTTTCTACAGTAAACTGCATGGTAGACGTTGATTAAAAAAAAACAACTAAATGGTACATATCAAGTAATCTCAGCTATAGCTTTAATGTAGGTTAGAAGAATGCTCAAGTGGCACAGAAGTAATTAATTAACCCACTGCCAGTGCTTGACAAAACTCTTCTACTTCTTCTAATGGTACTAAAATAGTACTCAAATAAAAGAAGAAAAAGGTGGGCCGAGTGCTTTCACTTAAGGTAAAGCTTGACAGTATAAAAAAGCTTAAAAATACAAATACCTTTTAATACAAACATACACTTTAAATACAAATATACGCTGCTCACAGCAATAAAATATGCCCTAATTTTGGTGAGCAGTGTATATTTGTATTTCGTTTTTTAAACCGTGCCTTCGGTTATTGTAAATAAATAAAAACATTTTTTAAAACTTTAAAATGTACTTCAGGTATTTCCAAGGAAGGGATGAAGATGAAGATAAAGAGTCAGCCATTTGTATTTAGGACTATTCAGCTTGTATCTATGGAATGAAAGTTGTATTATAGAAGAGAAATTGTTCAGTGATGGAAAGATTAAGAGAAACTCATAACATATGCTGATATAGTACATACATAGTGTTGACTATATATAATAAAAAGTGATAGATGGGAGAATCAGTAGACAAGTACACTGGAAAAACTATTGTGAAGTGACTCTCCAAATATCCCAGTAAATTAGACAATTTAAAAGGGGACTAGTACAGTTGAAGTAATAAAAGTCATGACTGTTCAACACTTCCAATCACCATGAAGTCACATGTTTGAGTTTTATCTGTGTTGGACGTTTGGCACCTAAAAACTTGCCAGAACCTGTGATGGACTGGCATCCTAATCCGGGACCCCCTCTCCCCCAACACACACACACAAAGAATTCATAGAATCCAAATAGGTTACAAATTATGAAATTTTATGAAAGTTTGCTTACCCCAATTTGCTTACGTGGATCTTGAAAAAATTGACAAGTGTGCCTAGATTGAAATAAGTTATAAATATACTTATATACACTTTTTTAAAATCAAAACATCACCTAGATGTAAGTATTATAAAAAAAAGCCCTCATCCATAACCAAGTCGATTAATGTCAATAAAATTAGCCTGATGGCTCCAGTTGGCCCGTCGGTCCACTTGGTTCAGACTACACAATGTTAATAAGGATTTTAGTCTCACAGTACTGCAGTCATGCGAATATGAGTCAGATTTTTCCTCCTCTTTCTTCACCTGACCTAGATTTAGTTCTAAATGCAATCTTATACGGCCATATCAGAACCTATTGCATCTGATTTGATAGGCTCATATAACACAGTGTTTGATTTCACTGTGTTTATTGCATATAATTTTTCAAACGCTTGGCAACCAAGGACTCCTGCTGCTATAATGATAAAGGCTATTTGAGCTTTGAGCTTTCCATCCACAAAACTTAGAGAGTGCAATCACAGTTTTGTGGGTTTTTTTGTTTGTTTTTTTTAAGTAAAATTACTTTTTTTTTCTTTTCTTATTTGGCAGTTATTTTAGGAAAGCTGGTAGCTAAAGTAAGTACATGTTCATTAAATCAGAACTTGAATGATTGAATGAATGAATGTTTTGGATGTGGTTTTCATGGAACCACTGTAGCGGGGGGCATTTTTGGTTGTTGAGATTCAGAACAGAGTTCTCCAACTACATTCCTTGAACTTAAATGCCAGTGTATTTAAGTGAGATTTTCAGGATTAAACCCACTGCAACAATGAAGGATATAATTACAAAATGCATATAACTATACTAAAATTTGCTAATGCCCCCTCCTGAATGTAGATGATGACCCAGATAGTGCAGTGGACGACCGGGACAGTGATTACCGCAGTGAGACAAGCAACAGCATCCCTCCCCAGTATTACACCACATCACAGCCCAATGCCTCGGTCCACCAGTATCCAATGAGTCAGCAGCACCGCTCCAATCGAACCAACTATAGCCGCTCCATCCACAGCTGTGATGTCATAGACTATGACCACCAGAGAGCAATCAGGTGAGATGGTATTTCTGGGTGTGTGTTTTGCCGAAGCATTACAACCTGTAGTTCAGCGATGAACTGATATCCTGTGCTGACACACCGGAAGCAAGTGATACCCTATCTGAAATGCTGTCCCAACATACCTGAGTACACGTGATACCCTGCCTTAACTCACCTGAGTACACCTGACACTCTGTCACATCCTACCAAACACACCTGAACATACGTGTTACTCTGTCCAAACACGCCTGAAACCTACCTGATCATATCCGTTACTCTGTCCAAACACACCTGATCATACCCGTTACTCTGTCCAAACACACCTGAAACCTACCTGATCATATCCGTTACTCTGTCCAAACACACCTGAACATATCCGTTACTCTGTCCAAACATACCTGAACATACCCGTTACTCTGTCCAAACATACCTGAACATACCCGTTACTCTGTCCAAACACACCTGATCATATCCGTTACTCTGTCCAAACACACCTGAACATACCCGTTACTCTGTCCAAACACACCTGAACATACCCGTTACTCTGTCCAAACATACCTGAACATACCCGTTACTCTGTCCAAACACACCTAATCATACACATTACTCTGTCCAAACACACCTGATCCTACACGATACTCTGTCCAAACATACCTGAACATACCTGTTACTCTGTCCAAACACACCTGATCATACACGTTACTCTGTCCAAAAACACCTGATCATACACGTTACTCTGTCCAAACACACCTGAAACACACCTGATACCCTGCCCCAACATGCCTGATACCCTGTTACATCCTACCTGAAGCAAATATCCTGACCTAATGCACCTAAACACACCTGATATCCGGCCCAAACGCACCTGAACACACCCGATACCCTGTTCCTACACACCTGAAACACCTACCCTGCCCCAATACACCTAAACACACTTGATACCCTGCCCTAAACTACCCGAATCACACCTAAACACACCTGATACCCTGCCCTAAACTACCCGAATCACACCTAAACACACTTGATACCCTGCCCTAAACTACCTGAATCACACCTAAACACACTTGATACCCTGTTTCTATATATCTAATTTCCATTTGAAATCTAAACAAAGCATTGTCTGGCCTAGTTCAGGGTGTGCAGTGTGTGCGCAGTCTGCCCTGTACTGTACAATGATTTTTGTCATAACCCGCTTGTCTTTCTTTCTTTTGCAGCTTTATTTATAATTCAGTAAAATTCACTGATCAATAGTGCACAAAATAGGGTGTGTTTAATTACGTTTGTCTTTGAATCAGAGCCTTTGTTAATAGACTCATTCATTATGTTTGTTTCAAGAGTCTCTTGCTTTATGAATGGGTATTAATCTAAACCTCTCTGCTCCCCCTGCACCTTTTTACTGTACAAATGTAAAAACAAATGTACATTTTTTTTTTTTACGACGGACAGCTCTATGACCTACACCTCCAAACTAATCTCATTTATAGGAACACCTTATTTAATTAGAAGTCATTAATCCATGAGTTTATATTTTCAGGACAGACTGTACATAGTTATTCAAGTTCTGTTTGCATATTATAGTTTTGAGCCACAGTCAATAGACTTTTGAGCTAAATTTATCAAGCAAAGTTACATTTTGATATGTATGTACAATTTGTGATGCACATGTCCCAGTAAATAAACTTTATAAGCAAAAAAAAGTTCCAAGTTCAAATTTGGTGAACCTTGCTCATAGTGACCAGAAGAAGTGGGGTTTTGTTTTATTTACTAAACAGTCAAAACTGTAGCTGTGTCTCTGCACAGGATTTTATTTAACACTTAACACTACAGCCGTAGTATTAGTATTTCGGGATCAAGTTGTAGTATTTAGATAAAGTCATATTATTTTAAGAATAAAATCTTAGTATTGTGTAATTAAAGTTATAATATTTCAGGTATAAAGCCAAACTGCAATGTCTAGTGTGATTTCTGCTTTAGCCAAAATATTCATGTCTATAATTTGGATGCAGGAATTGTGTAAACCAGCTAAACAGTGCTCATAATGCTAAAATATACAGACATATCCTAGAATACTCATGTTGATATAACAAGCGTGTCCATCTACAGAAAAAGTTTACTTAGATCCATCTCTCATAGATCCTCCAGTCCCACTCTGCCTTGGCACACTAGGAACACTTTGCTTTTTCATACTAGTGTAACACAATGTCGCTTTTGTATTGCGTTAACGCACAAATAGCATTTATTAACTACAGTGTATGATTGGTGTGTAGGCTTGTTTTATGAGTCAGCCTTGTTGTTCCTGACATTTTCACCTCCCTCATCCCACGGCCTCTAAAAAAGCCCCATCTATTTGACAGATTGTTCATCCTCTCATCAGAGTTTGATTCTTTCCGGCAATATCAAAATATACTGCTCACAAAAACTAGGGGATTTTTTAAAAAATGAAATCAGACGGAATCATCAGCTTTATGTAATGTTCACAGTGGCCTTCAGAATAGGGAAAACGTGATCTCAGTGATTTTGACTGTGGCAGAATTGTTGGTGCCAGAGCAATTAAGAAAACTGGTCTAACGATGGAAACGCCTGGTTGATGCCAGAGATCAATGGAAAATGGGCAGACCATGTCATGACAAATTGCTGATGTGAGAGCAAAAATGTGTGTTCCTGTGTTTGGACAGTGTTCCTAATAACGTACTAGGCGAGTGGACAGTGGAGACCAAAAGTCTGAGACTACTAGTAAAAATGCAAATATTTTATATTTTTCTTGAATTTCATGCAACATTTTACACTCCAAATACATCTGGGCATGTGTTTAGCGCAGTCACTCTAAATTGGCCCATGACTAGTGTTTTGTTATAACTATCGTGTTGTGAATATAGCCATTGACGTTGATATGACATCATAAAACTAATAAATACACATTACAAATATAATAGCCCTAAATGCACTTCAAAGCCTTGCCAACAACTACTTGAAGAACAAAAAAGATCAAAGAGTGCTGACCGTCATTTACCTCCCTTTTAGAAATGTAAACGCAACATGGACAGGACATCAGTCCATGACATGAATTAGTGGTGTACATACTTTTGTTGCCAGCGGTTTAGTCATTAATGGCTGTGTGTTGAGTTATTGTTGAGTTATTTTGAGGGCACAGCACATTTACATTTACAGCACATACAAGCTGTAGACTGACTACTTTACATTGTATCAAAGCATCATATGTTCAGTGTTGTCTCATGAAAAGATACTTACAAAAATGTGATTGGTGTACTCACGTTTGTGAGTGTATGTTGTGTATATTCTTGCCTTGACAGTCACCAAACCTCAAACCAATTGAACACCTATAAGAGTTGCCGGACCCAGTGTGCAGCACACTACAATTCTATAATCAAGATCCCAACTGGGAAATTTTAGTCTTCCAGACTTGTAGAATACTGTATATTCTAAAAGAATGTTTTTTTTCCATGTAGTTTATACCTTCTCTTTCTCACTTTCTCTGACTCAGTCCTGCAGGAAGTTATGCATCGTCTGCAGAATTGAGTCACTGCAGCTCGCAGCTTAGTGAAGAGTATGCTGAGCGGGAGCTGTACGACGAGAATGACTCTTACCACTCATGCCACTCCTCCGTCTCATACAGCAAAGGTTCTCCTGACTGGGAGCCAGATATGACCCCAGGTGCCTACAGTGATGAAGGTGCATACAGCAAAGATGGTGGCGAGGAAGGGGCCCTCTATGAGGAAGAGGAAGGAGACCTGTATGCTGAAGATGGTGAAATGTATGAAGGTGAGGAAGACTTCAACTACAATGATGAAGACCTGTACCCTGTGGATGAGGTTCTCAGTGAGGACCACGAGCCACCATACACCCCAACCCCTACCAGCTCAGCACCAAAACTGCCTGCGTCATCCACCACCAGGCCACCTCTGGAGAAGCAGGCGTCTGTGCATCAGCAACTGCCGACACAGCAGGCACCATTGGTTCAGAACAACCAAATGCCCAGTCAGACTTCTGTACAACCACCAATCCAGGGTTCTGCCCACCCACAGCCATCCAACGGAGCTCCAGTTAAACCCAATCAAACCCAGCAGCCCCCAAGACAACATCCACCTCTTCAGCAACAACAGTCCACAGGCCCCATCCCATCTGTCCAGTCCTTCTTTGCCATGGCTAAACCTTTGACTGCCGTGTTTGGGTTGGGTGGGTCCATTTCAACGGCCCAACAACCTCCTACATCCACGCCCCAACAACAGCGACCTCAACAACAACAACCAGTAATTCCTCAGCCTCAAACTGCGGCAGGTCAACCTCCTGTTCAGGGAACTCAGCAGGCCACTCCAACTACAGCCAGTCCCACAGAATCCCTGTTCCACAACCAGCCTAACACAACCAGCTCCCAACTCTCAGCACCAACAGGCATGGCCCCCACACCAACAGAGCAGGTACAAATCACTGAAAAACCACCTGTGCAAGACATGTCACCTCTGAAGGAGGAGGAGCTTCCTTTGGAAGTTCCTGTACTGGAGGAGATGGAGAAAGAGATCACACCTACCTCTCCACGACCAGAAGGGAATGAGACAGAACCTGAACCAGAGAGGTACAGGCCACCTTTGGAACAAAATCTAATGATTACAATCTACTTGCATTTACTTTAGATGTTGAACTAAAATCTATATAAAAGCTTTATTGCATGAGGGAGGTTGGTATCGACATGTTTATGCACAGTATGCAGTGCATTCGCTAAGCCTTCAGACCCTTTCACTTTTACACATTTTATAATGCTGTGGCCTAATGGGGGAAAACGTTTTCCCATAAAAAACAGATTGAAAACAGAAACATTTTACGTAAATTTATTCAAAAGGAAATCCAAAATATTGAAATTGCATTAGTATTCAGAACATTTACTCAGTATTTAATCTTCTTGGGTATGATGCCACAAGGTTTTCATACCTGGATTTGGGGATTTTCTTATTTTCTTCTGCTCTTGGGAACTTTCAGTGCAGCAGTAAGTATTTTAGTATCCTTTTACAGATCTGTCTCTCAATCCTACCTCTGAGCATTACAGGCAGTTCTTTACACCTCATGGCTTGGCTTTTTTGCTTTGACATGTATTGTTAGCTGTGAGACCTTATACAGACAGGTGTGTGCCTTTCCAAATCATGTCCAATTGACCGAATCTACCACAGCTGGACTCCAATCTAGGTGAAACATTGCAAAGATTATCAAGAGACGGGGAGGCACACAAAAGCTAAATTTCAAGTGTCCAAGCAAAGGGTCTGAATTATGTCCATGTGTACTTTTAGTTTGTCCTTTTAACAAATTTGCAAACATTTCTAAAGTTATTTTTCTTCTAAAATGTTCACTTTGTCATTATGGGGTATTAAATGCAGAATGATGGGGACAACTAGAATTTTTTTAATTTTAGCACAAGGTGGCAATATCAAAGGTGTATCGGTATGAAGACTTTCCAAATGCACTGTATGTACTCTCTGTTCCTCTGCAAAGGGAGTCAGAGGCTCTGGAAGTGAAGGAGCCTGTGGATCCAGCAGTACGTGCTAAGGAGAACTGGTTACGACTTTTCAACAAGGTCCGGCAGCAAATTCAGGAGGTAGTCCTTTAACAACAATTTCACTTATGCTATTTGGTCATTAGTCCTGAATTCTTTAGATGTTATGCTAAACAAACGAGGAATTCAATTTCTGCTAAAGTTATGCATGCTCGAAATGCATTGTTTTTTGAATGGTTGTCCTGAATGGATAAAGGACATAATCACTGCTTTTGCTTTTCATTAAACTGCAGCCCAATACACAGATTAAGTTAAGATTTTTTTTTATGTGCATGAATGTGCTAACTTATTTTGATACCAAGGCTTGCTTATATTTAACCACTACGGATAACCGCTGTCATAACACTGCTTCTCCTTTTGTTTTGTCTGTTATATTGGCCGTTTTTCTCGTTTGTCTGTTGTCCCACCATTTTGTTTTCTCTCCAGTTTCTTTTCGTTGCTTTAGTGATTTGCATGTTCACTCAGATGGGCCATGCTTGGACGAGAGTCAGGTGGGTCTGCTATGGTGGTGTGAACCTTGTATGTTGTCTTTGTGGAAACGTGCACAGGTTTTGAGCTATTTGTGTGCAGTTTCCAAACACGTTAACAGCACGTCTAGTGTTGTGCTCTTATGGCTTTGTGTGTGTTACCCTCTAGCACTACACTGCTCACAAATAACTAGGGGATATTTAATTATGAGACATTTCTTTTTGAAATTTCCCCTCATTTTTGTGAGCAATATACATCAGTCACTTTAGAGAAAGGCTGTGTGCAGGTCTGACAAAGAATGAAAGGTAGACTTTGGAGCTGCAACCACTTCAGCATCTTCGTTTGAAACTAAATCACTGAATTAATGACAACTCATTTAATTTGGACATAGAGTGGACTTAGTTTTCACTACTGATTGCAACACTGGCTGCAAAGTAACAAGACTTTTACACTGCAGGCAAGTTATGCAAAACATTTAAAGGCATGGTGGTGGCATGTTTTTGAACAGACTGTTTCTCTTCAAGTTTTTTATCTGGTTTGATTTAGACTGCAGTATAGTCAAATAAGTTTGTGAAATCTGATCTGGTACACTGAGGGTCTGACATCTATCTTAAAGCCTTATTGTCTTCTATTTTTTGTCACAGACCAATTACTATTACTAAAAAAATTGTTTTTCAGAGGTATCTGCAGAACATATAGAGCCATGGCATGGATGGACTTGATATAGCAAAATAATAAAATTGCCATAAAGAATCAATTTTGGAAGAGTGTAATTATAAAACACTGGGCTAATATTGACAGAAAAGATCTAAAGATACTGATAACATTAATACTTAAATGAAACCAATATAAGAAATGGCAAAATTGTTCCTGTGGAGCTGAAAATAATTATAATCATTCTAACGAATTTGTTCAAAGTTGTACCATATACAATATTCAAATATATATTAAATCTGCAAGTTTTCCTATTGTATTTTAAAGCAGTATTGAAGGGTTTTTTAATCCCAAAAGTTTAGCAAATGTTTCAGTAGTGACAAATTTGATTCTTCTGAATATAAATAGCTTTACAAACACACAAAAGCATAAACAACACACAAAAATCATTATATTCTGTAAAAATAGACGTAGCGATTTTTTACGTTACACACAGAGTTTCAGACTATTGGAAAGGCTTACTGCAAAAAATAGGTCTTGCTAAGGAACATATGGCCAAGAGGGATGGGTTGCAGTTTCACTTCCTGGTCTGGGGTGCAGCCAAAATAGGGCCCTACCTGTGTGCTAAATCTCTTCATGTTTCGATAGTGACTTGAAATCATGGGGCAGCATTTTATTAATACAGGTTTTTAATTTTTAGTTTTAAATTTATTTTGATACATATTCTATATATTTTTTGCATGTTTATTAATACAATAATGACTTTGGTTTAGAATAATTACAATCCATCCAAGTCAAGCCTGAACACTGATTTTTTCTTATATATACATACACACACACACACGCACGCACACGCACGCACGCACGCACGCACGCACACACGCACACACGCACACACGCACACACGCACACACGTTCTACAAACATTGTGCACAATGAAGGCGAAAGTGTGTTTCGACAAACATGCCCACTGTGCTCAGACCAGGTGGTACTAAGGATGATTATAGGTCAAATGCAGCATCTCTTTAGATTAATACTTTCTGGATCTTGCTGATGATTGTGTGAAATAGGGCACATCAAGGAGTTCCATAAATAGGATGATTTGTTTGTGATTTTGTCAAGAGTAATCAGAGTTTGTAAAGTGCTCTCTAAAGCCAAGGTCAATATGAAAACTCTTGTTCTTCTCTCTGTGCCTTTCTCACACTCTCATCACCTTTCTCCCTTCTTAGGAACGAGGAGAAACCGATTCTCAGTCCCTGTGGTTTGGTAAGGGAGGGTAAGTCAGTTCAGACACTGGTTATGTTTCACTCAAGTCCCACCTCTTACTATTAAAACTATGAAACTTGACTGTGTGACATAACACACATGTACATACTGCAGTGCGCAGTGCTATATACAGTATGCAGGAATAGCTTAATAATTGTAGGAACAGTAGCTCACTCTACACTGACTGTAACCCAGAAAGACAAAGGTTCAAAATCCCACCTCTGTCATGGTGCCACTTTTGGGGCAAACAATTGCATGGAAAATAAGACAAGTCAATGTGGATAATATTATCAATTAAATAATGTAAATGCAGATACATTATTTTGGTATGCTGTCTGTAACAATACACTATATGGACAAAAATATCAGGACACCTACATATTAGATCTACTTTGTATGCTGAAGGATAAAGATCCCATCTCTAGAACTAAGAACTAAGTGGCCTAGGCCAACCCCTGAAAAACATCCCCACAGCATTATCCCTCCTCCACCAATGCATTCAGGCATGTAGCATTCTCTTGGCATTCACCAAACCCAGAGTCCATCAGACTGCCAGAGAGAGAACACATTTCTATAGCTCAGAGTCCAGTAGCAGCGTGTTCTCCATCTGACGCTTGCCATTGTTCTTGGTGATATAACTTAGGGGGACTATGGTAGCCTAGCGGTTAAGGTACTGGACTCTGGACCTGAAGGTCCAGGGTTCAAATCCCACCTCCACCAAGCTGCCACAGTTGGGTCCCTGAGCAAGGCCTTTAACCCATGATTGCTTGAAGTGTAAGACTGTTTGAGTTGTAAGTCGCTCTGGATAAGGATGTCTGCTAAATGATGTAAATGTAAATATAAGGCTTGCATGCAGCTGCTCATCCTTGGAAACTCATTTTATGAAGTTCCCGGTGTATTGACGTTAATGCCAGAGGAGGTCTAGAACTCTAGGGCTGACGGCAAATAATCGATTAATCGTTGTTCGACCCAAAAAATTACTAGTCGACAAAATTCCATTGGTCGACTGGTCGCAGGAAAAAAAAAGCTGCGTCTCGTCAAAGGGCTTCTGGGAATTTTAATTTCAA
>JAVSBV010000067.1:1791470-1802100 GCA_033117975.1 Parotocinclus spilosoma | reverse complement strand
AAACACCTTCATTTACAAATTGCATTTTGTGTTTACTTGTGTTGTCTTTGACTACTATTTAAATTGGTTTAATGTTCCGAAGCACTTAAGTGTGACAAACATGCAAAACAACAGGAAATAAGTAAGGGAGCAAACACTTTTTCACATCACTGTATTTTGTGTTGCTTTATCCCATACTTAAAAAAAATAAAATAGCTACTGGATCTGTACAGTTTATTATGGTTCCCCTACAACAAATACATACGTCTTTCAGTAAATCTGATTCAGCATATTTAAGTGCAGAGGCAGATGTCTTACACTCCAACCTGTTCATTTCAGGAGCTGCTGAGAAGAGCACGAAGCATGGTGCAGAGGACCGTACTCAGAACATCATCATGGTCCTCAAGGACCGCATGAAAATCCGTGAGCGCAACAAGCCAGAGATCTTTGAGCTCATTCAGGAGGTCTTTGCGGTTGAAAAAGGAACCCACGGCACCCAGATGAAACAGATCAAGCAGAGCGTTCTCGATGGAACATCCAAATGGTCAGCCAAGATTAGCATCACAGGTCAGAGTTTATGAAACTTAGTATTCCTCTATAAAGATAACAAAATAATGCCACCATTTATATCTCTTCTCAGAATTAAACCCAGCACAGGTGGGAGCAGGACAAAATTTGGCAGGTGTGGATGGGCATGCCTTTAGGATGTAGGTAATTTAGGATTATAATATCAGGAATAACAATCACTTACTTTTCAATATACAATTAGTCCAGTGTATCAAACGAATCATTAAAACAGACTGTTCCCAACCATAAAAGCTTAACATGGTCTCAAAAATAGTTTACATATTTGTACATTTTAAATACTTGCTTTTAGATCTAATAATATTAATACCTACAAAAGTAGCAGTGTTAAAAAATGGCTGGTGCATACAATTATTTTTCTTTACAACCCTGGTGTGCTCAGGTTAAATGTATAGTAACATATACATGTAGCCTATAGTAAAAAAAATTATGATAGTTAAATAAAAGCCAAAATCAGAACAAAACGCAAAGTATGGGCTTTAAAATATTTAAAATATGCCTTGCTTTATAGATGTCGATCATGTAAAACGAAATATATTGCTAATAAGTCACAATCAGGGCCCTGTATCTTACAAAATATATGCACGTTTTGGTTTAGTTGTTTGTGCCCAGGGGTTGCAGGCTAAGGACAAGACGGGTTCCAGTGACCCTTACGTCACAGTCCAAGTGGGTAAGACCAAGAAGAGGACCAAGACCATCTATGGCAACCTGAACCCTGTTTGGGATGAAAGTTTCCACTTGTAAGCCCTGGCTTCTCTCGATTTCTGCATCTGTCTCTCTCATACTGCATATATTGTATTATTTAATTTACCAGTTTATTTGGTATAGCAGCAGTTACGGTACTGCTCTATGGACCAGAAGGTCCAGGGTTCAAGCCCCAGGACTGCTAAACTGCCATTGCTGGGTTCCTGAGCAAGTCCCGTAATGCACATTTGATTGGATTGTACACTGTACATTGGATCGTATCAGTTGTAAGTTGTAACCAAGCCAATGGTTCCCAAATTGAGGGTTTAGAGGTATTGACCTGGTGGATTCTCTTGTATGTCCCTTGAAATAATTCCACTTGGAAGGCGATTTGTCACAGTAATGCTTTTTAAACAATATTACGTTGCAAGTTTGTATAATTTGCGTGCAGTGGGGTGCCGGAGGGGGCTTAAAAATATTCTTGTCTACAAAAAGAAAAGCTTGGGAAGCAGTATACTAAATGATTTACATTTATGGCATTTAGCAGACGACTTACAACTTATAGTTTTACAATTCAAGCAATCATGTGTTAAGGGTCTTGCTTAAGGACCCAACTGTGGTAGCTTGGCAGAGGTGGGATTACCAGTACCTTACTGTACCACCACAGTTCCAATGATAAATGTAGATATAATATATATAAGTGCTTGTACTGTGCAATATATACAATATGGGATATGCAACATAACCCCAGCACTCTGTTTCCACTTTGGCAGTGAGTGTCACAACTCATCAGACAGAATAAAAGTGCGGGTATGGGACGAGGATGATGACATCAAGTCTCGCGTCAAACAGCGATTCAAACGAGAGTCTGATGACTTCTTGGGCCAGACCATAATAGAGGTCCGGACTCTCAGTGGAGAAATGGATGTGTGGTACAACCTGGGTAAGCATTATGTTCACGTGGGTGTAAGATTCATTATTCAGGTGAACACAAACGAGAGCGGAAATAAGGTAGAGCTAAGAATAGAAGAAGGCTGAATTCATTTATGACCTTGCATTTCTTCCCGCTCTATTTTTCACTTCCCTTCTTCACACAGATAAGCGCACAGATAAATCAGCCGTATCTGGAGCCATCCGCATGCACATCAGTGTGGAAATCAAAGGAGAGGAGACCGTGGCACCATACCACGTCCAATACACCTGTCTACATGAGGTCAGTGTGGAACAAAGGGACCTTAGTTTAAATATTATACCTTTCACATCAGCACAAAATTATGCTGTTTTTAAATCAGGACTAATATCACCATATTGCTGCAATGTACTGCATGATGTAGGTTTATAATTAATGACTGCAGTCTGTGTGCTACAATTAACACTGCAAGTCCTCCTCCACCCTCCACACTAGTAAATGGGAAGCACCACATGAACACTACTGAGTGTATCAGATTCAATGGGGTTGCTAGGGTTTGAAACACTGCAGTGTACTGTATATATGTACTGGGATTTTTTACACACCTCTGCCATGTAGATGTAGCTTATCAGGTATGTGGCTATGTAGGTAGTTACAAACCCAGACTTCGAGAGGTCCACGTGGTCTGCAAGCAATCAGAAAAAGTCAATTGGAAAAAGTCTGTTTTGTACAAAGTTAACCCAATCTTGCATAATTAAGGGTCCAGGTAACCATTCCTAGTTGAACTAAAAAACCTATGTTCTGCTAATTGCCTAAACGTTTGTAAAGCATTACAAAACATATGGTTTTAAAACTTTGCAAGGACACCATGTTGTACAACTTGAGAAATAAGGGGGATGGAAGTGCAATTTCCACATTATTACGTAAATTATACTATAAGTTTACAACGAAGATTTAGGCCTGTGCACCCCCTCCCTCAGTCACTGCCAAAAATGCCTGTAAGGCATCACCAGGTCACCACAGTGTTGAGCTAGCACAGACTGCTGAACCACCTAGTGTCGGCATCTAAAAGCTTGTTTTCCAAAGTGTTTTTAGGAACAGGGTGCATTTGTATGTCTGGGTTCCACTATACAATTTACTGTATGAGTACATCAACAATTTACAAACAATTCATAAATAGCTTACTAGCAGAAAAGTTCAATTTGATTCATGAATAACCCAAAAACTAAATCAGCCCAGACCAGCTCAAATACTTCAGAACACTGTCATTAAAACTGATTATTGTTAGATTCAATTTTTTTTTTCTGCAGCACCTGTTCCACTACACCACCGAAGAGCAGAATGGTGGTGTGGTGAAGATTCCTGACGCTAAAGGAGACGATGCCTGGAAAGTCTATTTTGAAGAGACGGCACAGGAAATTGTGGACGAGTTCGCCATGAGATATGGAGTGGAATCCATCTACCAGGCCATGACGTAAGATGAGAGAGATATCTGACCACATAATGATGGGACTGTATGGACAGATGAATGGAGGTTGTAGTCTTATCTTTGGCATTGCCTGCATTTTCTCTTTAGGAGTATAATATGCAGGCTAGGTATAATTTGTATGCTTTATGCTTACATCATGCTGATGTAAGAATCGTACACACAAAGCCAGTTGAAGTCTGGAATATTCTGACAGTAAGGAAGCAAAGGTCATGAGTAAAGTCTAGAATTAAAATGTTTTAAGTTGAAATGTGTGAATTGGTTCAAAGGACAATGGTGCCTGCACATCTGAATGGCAAAAAATGGAGAGTAAAGAAAAGAAAAGGAAGGGAAAGAAAGTAAGAAAGAAAAGAAAAGGTAATGATAGAAAAGAGAAAAAAGAAAAGGAAAGAAAAGAGGAGGGACAATTTTTATGAAAAAAAGGACATCATAGAAAAGGAAACGAAGGGAAAAATAGTAAGAAGGAAAAGAAAAGGAAAGACAAGAAAGGAAAGAAAAAAAGTGAAAAGAAAAGCAAAAAAGAAAGCAAAGGAATGATTAAAAGAAAGAAAAGGAAAAAAAGAAACAATGAAAGAAGAAAGAACAATAGAACAAGAACAAAAAAAACAAACAACCGCTATAAAACAATGCTAGCTAGTGTAACCTCCCTTTTCATATGCTTCACACATATTTATCTGGTCTGAAAACACTTTTTATATGTCAGTCTCATCTTGGATGATCTCAAATTATAACGTATGGTCTCTCTGGCTATTTATAGACTTACTGTATATAGATGCTGTAACACTGATAAAACCACAACAACTGTCCAGCATATACTGTGATTTGTAAGTTGGTATGCTAGTCAATTAGTAAGACCATACAAATTCCATGTTGGGTCAAGATGGTTATGCTGGTTAGTACTAGAATGGGGATGATGTAACTAGCGAACTTGAATTGCTTCCTGGTAAAATGTTGTTGGCCAGCAAACCAGAGTCCAAAACACAACTTATGCTGGCCTTGCTGGGATTTTTAGCAGGGGTGTGCAGATGTAATAGGTTGGAGCAGCTCTAATGTGGAACAGGAGAATTAAAGAGTCCGTTCACTTAATGACTTAATGAACATTATACACCGTAGCTGTTAAATTAAACAGTGTATTGGTGTTGTATTTAATGTCTGAGTACTGTGTCGTCTATGTATCGGTTACAGGCACTTTACGTGTTTGTCATCCAAGTACATGTGTCCTGGAGTGCCAGCTGTGATGAGCACCCTCCTCGCCAACATCAACGCTTACTATGCCCACACCACCCAGTCTTCCAACAACGTGTCTGCCTCAGACCGCTTCGCCGCCTCCAACTTCGGGGTCTGTTCACCACTGATTCCTAACTTCCTAGCTAAACATCCTCTGAGCGATAATTATTAGACAGTGTACTGTAATGTAGTGCAAATATCATTTTCTATATATACACACCACAAAGGTACCCAGTATTTCTGGAGGGAAAAAAAAGATTTGGAAAGGCTGATGCACCAGATTAGGTTGAAATTCCACAGCACGCTTTCAGCATTTAGCAGACACCTTTATCTTACTGCATCTATATCTGGACTTGTTAAAGTAGAATAGCAGATGTATTTAAAGGTGTAAACCAAGGGTGTCATAGTGAGCAACACCAGATTTTCTGACATTTAAAAAAATGTCATATGAGATAATAGCTTATAATTGCTATTTGCTATAAAAGTGCATAATAAAAGAATACTATTTATTAAATGGAAAACTCTCTAGGAGAAAGCAAAAAAATAATTCATCAGAATCACTGTGCCTAAATATTTTAAGTATCTGAGAAGCCTAATGTAAGCACTTTGCATTGATGCTGATAGATAATTAATTTACTTAATGATAAACTGTGCTGAATATTTGTAGTCAAGTTCACTGTGTAAATGCTAACTGACTGAAGCCGGAGCCATTAAGCATTTGTGTGTGTTTATATTGTAGAAGGAAAGGTTTGTGAAGCTGTTGGATCAACTCCACAACTCTCTGAGGATCGACCTCTCCATGTACAGGGTATTAACTCTAAACACACTCATTACTGATATCAAAATGATGCCATTAACATCATTTATGGCTGATTCATGTTAAAATACATCCAAGTTTAGGAGCTCTCATAGGGCGCAGGCAAGCATATACCCTGAGCAGGCCACCAGTCCAATGCAGGACAAGGTAGAGATCACTAGTGCAGCACCGGGGGTGATCCTGCATCCAGGTTTAACCCCCATGATGGGGGCCAGTTGTGCCCAAATTCCTGACCAGTCAAGAAAGCACCAACAAGACTGTAACTCGTCATTACAGTGCCAAACTTCAAAGGTGGTACATGAATCGTTGTCTGCTCTGAGCTGCTCTGAAAATGAATCAAAATGAATATGAAGCTATTTAAAAAAGCATTTGATTGTATTTCATTAAACATCACAAAGATCATCAGAAAAACAAATGAAAAGTCAAAGAAAGTTGTTTGATTACGCAAATGAGATGCAAACTCAATTATGGTGATTGAGTAGGAAGTGATCTATTCACAGGGGTGAACAGAAGCAAGCATTAACTGTTCAGTTGGGTTTATGATTACCCAAAACTGCCAAAACACAATGATAGTGATGGGGCATGAACAGGATCAGACTGCCCAGCAGATCTTGTGGGATCCTCTTCATGTTCCTTTTGAAATATCCCTCATTTTTTGTAAGCATATAGTTGATTTTCTGGCTATACTATAGCCGATTTTTAAAGGTTTTCTAATATAGTACAAAACAACCCTTCAGTTGTAATAACAAAAGTTTCCATGTGCCACAGAGAGACTACAGTGCAAACACTACATAAGAGGCATTAGTCATTTGCTGGATCATTGTCTTTCATACTCCATAGACAGTGTTGAATTTTAATTAAATGTAATTTAAAGTAAATGTTATTCACTGCTGCACTTAAGTATACTGCACACAAAAATTGGGGGGGGGGTATTTAATTATGGGATATTTCATTTTGAAGTATGCCCTGATTTTTGTGAGCACTATAGTTTGTTACTGTACTGTAATTATTTTCACTTTGGAAAGTATCAAGTCAAATATCTTACTTTTTACTCCAAAACATTATTTGAAATCTGTCATTCCTTTTGGCTTATGTGTGCATAAAAAGGTAACAAACTTTAGACCTGTTGGACTACTCATAGATATGTTGTCAAAAGACTTGTGTACCAAGAGTGACCCTGGAGTCTGTTTACCTAAAACTAGTTGCCTAAACAAGAGTCTTGGTTTAAAAAACAATATAATAGGATAATAGGACATTTTAAGTCTTAATAACCCTATTAAGTCATGGTACTATTACTTTTGATACTTAAATACCCAGGCAAATACTTTTGTACTTGTATTCAAAAGCTCTAAAGGGAGGACTTCTATGTTTACTGGAGTAATATTTGACCTCTGGTATCACTGCTTGGGTAACTCAAGTACATGGTTTGTATTCTTCACCTATCACTGTCCTTAGACAACTCACATATGCTGTCCTCACCATTAGGTCATATTTACATTTCACACTCAACCTCTGAACCCCTCATTCTTCTAACACAGAATACTGTATGCATAGACTGTATGGATGTTCTGATGCCTTTGGGTTTGTGTGTTTGTGCAGAATAATTTTCCTGCCAGTAGTCCTGATCGGCTGCAAGATCTGAAATCTACTGTGGATCTACTCACTAGCATCACCTTCTTCAGGATGAAGGTCTGTATGGCATGTACACATATACTTGGATTCATTTAAATAAAAAGACTAAATAGTCTGACTAAAATATTCAGTGACCATTATGATACTTGTGTTCATGGCACTTATGTTTATGTTTTAACCATTAATGCCGCTCAGGGTCATGCGGGTGGGGCTGACAGAGTCTGTCACTATTCTTTAGAAGACAGGGCAGAGGCATAAGCGTGCCCTGGAAGTGATGCCAGCTCACTGCAGAGCTGGCAGTGACTGTGGATGACCCCTATGGGCTCTATCCCTCAGCAGTGTTGGGGTAGTAAGTCAAAAAAAGTAATCCATTACAAATTACTTCTTTGAAAATGAAATAAAGATTATGTTAGTCATTACTTTTTGAAAAAGTTACTTTCATTGCTGTACTTTTTTAAAGTTAATCTGTACATGGCACATTAACCCGTATCATGTTTGTATGGAGGGTTTGTGGGGCACAGATTTGGTCAGCAGATCTCTCACAAGTATATAATACTCACAATTATTATTAAATGTTATTTATATACGATTATGGGTGTGTACTCAGAAGGGGGTCGAAGTCAGAGTTTTTTAGTTGTTGGCATGTTGGCTGTTGGCATGTTGGCAAGTTATTGATTCTGTCACGAAATGTTGCGACTTTTCGAAACAATCTAGCGAGTAAATTTCCAAGTACCAGAAAATCTAGTGACTTTTTCTACAAACCATAGCTACTTCTCACAGAAAAGAGCCACCAAATGTCACCATGTCTGTGATGGCACGTAGCGCACAGACATGATTGAGTCTATCTAATATACAGTACAGAATTAATCTAATCTACTCTGTCTACTCAGTCCAACTATACTGCACAAAAATAGGGGATACTTCAACATGAAATCTCCCATAATGAAATATCCCCTTTATTGTGAGCAGTGTAATTGCTATATCTAAACTTTGTGGCGCATTTAATTTGTCCCAAAAATGATCTGCCTGAGATTCACACACTGGGCTCGTCCTGACACCAGAATTCTGATGAGCTCATTAAAGTCTATTTACAACGGTATGTGTGCAAAGGGAGAGTGTTAAGTGTTGCTCAGCTCTGGGCTGGGCTGTGAAAACACTGCAGCACGCAAACACTGACTAATTACTGTACCATCTCCTGCAGTTTGATTGCTGCCCCTCATTTTACAGCTCTATAGAAAGTGTTAGTCCCCTGCTGGCGAATGGGATTCTAGCACTCACTGCCAAGGACAGTCATTAATGCTATTGTCTGTGTTTGTCATGCTGTGGGAATTTCTAGGTCCAAGAGTTGCAGAGTCCTCCAAGAGCAAGTCAGGTGGTTAAGGATTGTGTCAAAGCCTGTCTGAACTCTACGTACGAGTACATCTTCAACAACTGTCATGAGCTCTACAGTCGAGAGTATCAGACCGACCCGGTTAGTTTGTGTGTGTGTATGCGTGTCTACAATTAAATTAGAAGATGTGCTTACATTATGTCTGGTGGACATGATTTCTTGGAATCAGAATTCACTGGAACTACAAAAATCCCTTTCCTATGTTGCATGCACACTAACGATTCAATCTTTATCGTATTTAAATGCTTAAGTTAAAAACTTTTAATGAATGGTCAGTTTTGACCAACACATTTTGAGCTACTATTAAGTTAACTATTACGTGAGATAGCAGCACTAGAACATTTGACATTTAATGTCTCCCTGTGCCTCTCGGAAACACTGATTTTTCACCAGCCTTATGTTGTAGTTGCCCCTTCGTTTCTGCCCTAGTCATCACTCCTTTGACTCAGCAGCAGAACTCCTTTTACCTCACTTATACACAATCATTTTTTAGATGAAATATTGATTGAACAATCGGTGTGAGTGATAGAGAGCTACAGTGTGTCACATTCCTCTCTTACCCTTTTTTTATATGAATATGCCCATTTTAGTTGTGTAATGTATTAATGTAAGGTAACATCCATGTAATGCGTAATGGTGTAAAGTAGTTTAGAAGCACCAGCTTTAATTTAAAGTATGGTAAACCTGTGTGCTGTGTGTTTTAATGCTTTTTCACCCTGTCCCTAGTCTAAAAGTGTTCCTCCAGAAGAACAGGGTCCCAGCATTAAGAACCTTGACTTCTGGTCCAAGCTCATCACCCTGATCGTCTCTATTATAGAAGAGGACAAAAACTCATACACACCCTGTCTTAACCAGTGAGTGCTGTGAGCCATTTGTACATTTATTTATCTTAGGGCTTTTGAATTAACGCAAGGTTGTAATCGGTGTGTATAAGGACGACGCCTTTACCTTTAAGCTCTCACTGTGCAGGTTCCCTCAGGAGTTGAACGTGGGCAAAATAAGTGCTGAGGTCATGTGGAACATGTTTGCCCAGGATATGAAGTATGCCATGGAGGGTGAGGATTGTTTTATTGTACAAGCTATGGCTGAACAATGACATCTAAAATCCTATGTGTTTTGCTAAATTTGGAAAAAACCTATCACTAATGGCGTCCAAACACATCAAATCTGGGAAAATCCCAACAAAAATGCATTGTCTAAGCACACTGTATGAGAGAACCAGGTGAGTTTAATGACTACTGATTAGGATGCATGAGCCAGTTCCTTTCCTTCTGTGCTCTTTTTATTTCCGAACTCCTCCAGTGAATGTTTCTGCTTTAAGCATGACACAGCTTCAGATAAAGTGATGCTGTCTCTGTCTTAGAGCACGAGAAGAACCGACTGTGCAAGAGCGCAGATTACATGAACCTTCACTTCAAAGTCAAGTGGCTCTACAACGAGTACTGCAAAGATCTGCCCTGCTTCAAAGGCCGCGTCCCTGAGTATCCTACGTACGTACTATTAAGTTCTGATGAAGTGCGTTTCATGCTGTTTGATTAAATGGAGCACACTGAAGAAGATACAGCCAGGAGAAGGCATCCTACAACAGTACAGTAAATCATACCCCAGATAGATAGGCTAGAACAGGTCTAGGAACGAGGTCTGCCCTGCCCCCACCTGTAAAAGTATATTTCTTTGTTAAACAGCATTTATATTAGTTGACTACAAGCTACAGGGGTTAGACAATGAAACTGAAACACCTGGTTTTAGACAAAGGTTTGGCTATAACAGCCCGGCCGTTAACTCTGTCGACATTTAATTCTGCCATGATTTGTGCAGCCGTGGTTTTATGTTTTTTGAATATAATCCGGGTTAGCACCCGAACATCCCTTTCAGACAGCTTCCTCTTGCGTCCACAGTTAACCCTGTTGGATGTGGTTG
>JAVSBV010000067.1:1771127-1781691 GCA_033117975.1 Parotocinclus spilosoma | reverse complement strand
ATAATACTGTAAAAAACAAGTTCTTACTAAATTCCAGTCAACGTTTGAAGAACTTATCCAGTGTGATCTGACACGCTCTTGCAGTGGCTAAGTGGCGACATTTTTTGTAGTAATTGGAAATGTTAGGCAAAGACCTGTTGGTAGCAGTAAATGGTTGGGGAGAAACTCGGGAGTTTTCCGGTAGCGATGCCAGAGACGAAGAGTTTCTTCACGGATATTACATACTGTACAGGTTTTTTGGTCCGATTAAGCGGAATTTTGGTCCAAGTAAGTAACATTACACGTATTTAATAGGATTTGTTGTGGTACTTTAGGATTTGGTCCGAATGAGCGGCTGGTCCCATTATTCGGTGGTCCTATTTACCGGAATCGACTGTATTTACGAATTACATATTTCTAGAACATTTTAGAAATGAATCGGTGGGTAGCACCACCCCCTCACAGCAAGAAGGTCCCGGGTTCAATCCCATGGTGGAGCTGCCTGGGTTCTTTCTGTGTGGAGTCTGCATGTCCTCCCCCGTGTCTGTGTGGAAAGTGGTTAGTAAGAGATGTTTGACATTCTGATTGTTTTGTTGTTTATCCTATACCATGGTATTATCTGAAGATTTAATACTGCCCAGCCCCAAATTCAGATCACTCATGTACTCGTTCTGAGGCTGTGTGCTGAATAATTTATATATAAATGTGTGTGTGTGTGTGTGTGTGTGTGACAGCAATACTTCCACGCTGGTGGAGTGGGTTTAAAAAAGACATTTTTGGAGAAAAGTCCAGACCTTCAGTCCCTGCGCTACGCGCTTTCGCTCTACACACAAGCCACGGACAAACTCATCAGGAAATTTATCCAAACACAACACAACCAGGGTACACACACTTTATATCCTTGTCTCCCTTGTTGTGTCTCTACGTCTCTCTTGTTTCTTTCTCACTCTTCCTGCATTTAGAAAAGTCAACGTTCTAGTTCGGTTGATAATCTGTCTATTATTACTTGTTCTTACTCAATCTTTCTCTATTGCCTTTCTAGTTCATGGAGGTAAGGGGGTGAGGTGCACCCCTAATGAGGATGTATACCCAGAGAAGGGTATGTGTCTATAGGCCTCTGGGGACACTGGGTCCCTCTGTGCATGGGCATGACGATACTTACGCAAATAGCACGCTGACATTTACAGTACATTCACAAAAAAAGTTTTCATTTTTGCCTATACATGTTCATCATGCTACTGGGTATGATTTTAAGTGTGAATGGTGAGAGCATCAGGAAACAGAGGAGGTACCAGTGCAACATGCACATGAGTAATCTGGAGCAAGTGCCTTGTTTAAAACCAGTTCAGCTTTAGCACTAAAACACAGGTGACAAAATCTTTAATACCAGGAAAGTTCAACTTAACCTACTTAATTAAAAATATTTTAATTATTGATGGGAAATATTAATTGAGCAGTTGTGTCTGAACGCAAAAATGCATGTGTTTATAGCATGGCTTTAGAGAAACATTATTATTAGAGGTTTCCTTGGCATCATTGATGTTACCTTTAATCCTGTTACTCTCAGCCTACCAAATTTCCCAATTCCATTAATGCAAAAGGAAGTTGATGCTAATCTCTTTATTGCAAGTGAACATGCTTAGCGTTTTTGTTTTAGTGCTGAGCTTTCATTTTGTGGATGACTTGGTTGCAGTTGTGTCACCCATTATAGCAGTTTAATCAGCAGATGGACCTCGTGGTGCGAACAAAAATCCCAGTCTCGCTTTTCAAATAAAAACTGGGTAGCAATCCTGAAATGTCTGCATTTACCTCAAGTATATTTGTGGGGAAGAGCATGACGCTGTGCCCAGCCTTTGGAAGGGCTATAGCGCCATCTGGAGGCTCAACCGCAGATTTATAAATTTTAGGATTCTCTATACCTGGATAAACAGTCGATTCCGGTTTATCGGACCACATCGGCCGGCACAATAGCCGGCTGGTCCGATTAAACGAACATGCCCTATGTTACAAGACGGGACATGCTATGTAACATATTAAATGTTTGTTAAACATTTATTGTGTGATTTACACGTATAGCGAACGTACAAACAAGAACTTCTGTTACTTACAAACTTTATTCATTGAAAAATTAATTTGCAAACAAGTTTTTTGAAACAATCTACAACACAATGTATAGGTACTCAGCATGCGAAGCATAATACTGTAAAAACAAGTTCCTACTAAATTCCAGTCAACGTTTGAAGAACTTATCCAGCGATATGTGACGCGCTTTTGCTGTGGCTACATGGCAACTTGTGGCTTTTTTTGTAGTAGTGGAAGTGTTAGGCAAAGATCTGTAGGTGGCAGTAGCAGGCTGGGGAAAAACTCGGGAGTTTTTGGGTAGAGAGTTTCTTCACGGATATTACATACTGTACACGTTCTTTGGTCAGATTATGCAGAATTTTGGTCCAAATAAGCGAATAACATTACACGGATATAATAGGATTTGTTGCGGTACTTTAGGATTTAGTCCGAATAAGCGGCTGGTCCCATTAACCGGTGGTCCTATTAACCAAAATTGTCTGTATTTATATCACAGTTATATAGGGTTGAGTAAATGTATAGTAGAGTGCTTGTGCATGAGTTGCATGGAGGTACAAGACGTGGTGACACTATAAGATGCACTGAGCTATGGCACCTTTAATCAGTGAGTAATCTCCACTTTTGGACTTTCAGCCTCAGGTGTGGATGATGCTGTGGGTGAGGTGTGCATGGCTGTAGAGATCCTGAGCGACCCCAACACTGCAGGACACAAAATTAACATTAAAGGTTCAAGTATTAGCCCTCATGGCTTTTTCTTTCTGATTTCACACTGTTGCTATGGAGTGCTTTCTACTGTCTCTCCTCTCACCATGTTTCTTGATGCAATTCACAGTGGTGGCTGCCAATGACTTGCGCTGGCAAACCCAGGGTATATTCAGGCCCTTTGTGGAGGTCTTCATCATTGGGCCTCACCTGAGTGACAAGAAGAGGAAGTTTGCCACCAAATCCAAGAACAACAGTTGGTCCCCAAAATTCGTAGAGTCTTTCCAGTTGTAAGTCTGTTCTCATGAACTTATGGAATAAAAGAGTTGAAAGATATGCTACCTGTAACTAAATCTCTTGCCTGACTCTTGCTCCCTCATTTCTTCATCCCCTCTCCCTTTACCTCTTATGCCTCACCCCTGTCTTGCCCCACCTATCTATAATCCCCTCTCACCCTTGTCCCCTCCACCTAATTCCCTTTGGTCATTTCCCCAATCTCATCAATCATCTTACTCTCACCCCTGCTTATCCCTTCTCACCCTCACCTTATCATATTTTTTCTTGCCCTTGTCCTCACTGTCATCCACTCTCGCCCTCACTCCCTTAAACCCTCCCACCCCTACCCTCACCTCCTCCACTCTCTTCATTGTCCCTTCTCACCCCCAATCTCTACTCTCACCATGATCCTCTATCATGTTTTCTCTGCAGTGTCCTGGGCAGTGAGCTGGGTCCTGAGGGATACGAACTGCAGGTGTGTGTGAAGGACTACTGCTTTGCGCGTGAAGACCGCACAGTGGGCATGGCCTTGCTGCAGTTACAGGATATAGTGTCACGGGGCAGCGGGGTATTCTGGTTGCCCCTGGGCAAACGCGTGCACATGGACGAGACGGGCCTGACGGTGCTCCGCATTCTCTCCCAACGCAACAACGATGATGTGGCCAAAGAGTTTGTCAAGCTCAAATCAGACCAGCGCTCAGCAGAGGAGGGTCGTGGGAGTTAGGGGGTACATATACACACTGTACATAGGTAACGAAACAAACACGAAAGGGCACGATGCGCGCACACATAAACAGGCACACAGTGGAGGTCAGTCCAGTACAACCAAACTTGTATTGAGAGATACTGTTACACCACGATTTGTGCATCCTAAGTGGTTCAACAGTAATCTCCACAAGACCTAAAGCAATCAAAATTCAATATTCAAGCAAATAATGATGTCAGAGTTGTCTCTCTTTCATCTTTGCCTTTTTTTGTAAACATGAATTCAGCTGTGACATGCGCAAATGCAACGGTAAAGACACATTCACATGAACCACGAGACTCCTTTTGCCCTTCCAACACTTCAGCATGCCAGAAAATCTATGTATATCTTCATCTTCACCATTCAGTATCAATACCATATATACTATATTTTCTTCTTTTTTTTCTTCTTTTCTTCAAAACCATGCTAAACCCATGGCCTGGGAAGCAAGTGCATTCACATTGCAGCATCTACATCTATTGATGTCCTTTAGTGTGAGGACTGTGGGAATGAGAATGATGTTAAAGGTCTAAGAGCAGACAAAATGTATGCAATGACACGTGAACATCAGTCACACCCACTTTCAAACCTAATAACGTGCCTCAGCAGACAGGATGTGTCCCACATCCCAAACAAAGTCAAACTTGTAACAGTGTACTTGTGATCAGTGTACAGTGTACAGTGATCACACTGTTTATTAAGTTGGTATAAGGTTTGAAAACCAACATGGATCCACACACACTGACATCATTTTTCCTAGCCCTGGAATACCCTAAAACTTAAAGGTATGATTTTAAAAAATGGTCTAAAGAGTATTTCAGTGTGACATATGTTGAACAATTTTCAGAAATTCCTAGGGTACTAGACCTTAACATTCTGGGTTTATGGAGTTTTGGCATGTTTTCCTCATATTCAATACCCAAGAACATGCTGGTACGTGGAGTGGGTAATCTAAATTTCCCATAGTTGTGAATGACAATTAATGAGTGCATGTGTGATGCAATGTGAACGACTGTCCAGCATGTATTCCCACCTTGCACCCCGGTAGGCTCTAAATCCTTCATGACCAGCATGGAGTTGTTATTGGTAATGACTATAGCCCCAAAAGTGTGCGACTGTTTGCAAAGAAAGTTCTTTGCTGCAATGTGAATGTACTGATGAAATCCATGCATGGCTTAAGTCAGGAGACTAATTTGTACTCTTGTGGACCAGCATGCTTTTCTGCCTTCTAGCCCACGTCTCATCATCACCATCAACAGCTACACAAACACCTGAACCTTTGACCTTTGCTTATATTTATTAATCAGGTGACTCAATTGATAGTTCATAATAGGGCTTAATTTGTGTCTTTATTGTGAAACTTTGCCTTTGTTGCATGTTTTGAAGTTTGATAATTTGTCCATTCGGTCTGTCTGTCTGATTCAATCTAATCTCTGTATCTCTGCTGTCCAGTCATGTCATGCATGAGAATGTCAGGCCTCTTTAACACTGTGATTCTCCCCATGTGCCCACCTCAGCTGCTGTGCTTTATGGGCTACTGGCTTGTTTGATCGCAGTTGGGTATGAGGGGTAAAGTGAAAGCTTAAACACCGACATTTAATGGTATATTCTTTGTGACAGAATAACATCTGAACAAAGAAGTTCCATGTTTATGACCAGGAGTGCCAATGCTGAATTGGTTTTGGGGTATTGTGATTTTTTCATAGTGAAGTTTGCATCTCAAACCCTGACAAGTTCTTAAAGTAAAACCCAGCATTTGTTTAAAGTGCCTCTGAACCATAATACCATAAACAAATGCATCCATGTAGGAAAGTAGATTACGTATTTTTATTCCAAATAAACTAGTCAGATGACCCAGAAATATTATGCATTTTACATTCAGATTTGAAATTAATGTAATTTATTGACTTTCTTATTAAAAGCAATGCATTAAAGTGGGTTTCAACTACAGTGATACCTTTGTTCTTGTTGTTAAATTTCTCCAAAAGGCTTATTATGTACCAAAAGTATCGGGCAAATTTTCCCTACAGGCAATAACAGAAGTTGAATCAACCAGTTCCAGATACTGCATAAGACATTATACGCATTAATTAACCTGAATTGTATAAAATATATACAGTATCATAGCAGCATTAACCTTAGTGTTAAAAGCATTTATATATTACCCTACATCTGGCAAAAATCATTAAAACAAAGCTTATTCTATTTGTTATTTATTTTGAATGTTATCACCAATTTAAAAATATATATATTATTTACTTAATTTTACTATTACTACAACTTATTTCAATTAACATCTAGGCCCCACCCAAGGAGGACGAGTCCCTTTTTAAGTGTTGGTTAATCCAAGGTTTCTTCCTTCTTTATTTAGGGAGTTTTTCCTTGCCACTGTCACTCTAGGCTATAGATTGAGAAAATGCACCACTGTAAAAAGCACTATAGAAATTAATTTGAATTATATAATAAAGTGATGAAAAATCTCATTTAACTTGTACATAATGGATGAAAGAGAAAAGTACTAGCAAAACCATTACTCTATTGGTGAACTCAGTTGCGCTAGCATAGCTGCTAAGCTGACTGTTATACGTGACCATTTAGGGCCCATAGAGCACTAAGAATAGATGTAGATGGAAAGTAAGTAAAAACAAGAAAAACACAGCAGAGATCTGCAAAGAGAGCTATTGTAAATTTGAATCAGCGTGTACTAAATCACAAATCATGTTTCGGCTAAAACAAGCCATGGAGTCTCCCGAGTGCTGAGCAAATTGACAGAACTGAGGTAACACTGTATACCATTCTGTCTGTAGCCCAAACCCAAACGATCTGTTCTTAACGTGTGCCCTACCAATAAGATCATGATTAATGTGACACATTATGCAGCACACTATGTGCACAGCATGTTATTTGAAATGCACTCAACCTGTAGAACTTAAATTCTTAGAACTGTTTTATCATTAACCAAATAATTCCAAATATATAATAAAATGTGCATTGTATAGCAGATAGTACCTAAACATATTTACTCTCAAATAGAAACAAATACATAAAAAAAAATCAGACTAGTGTCTCAAAATATTACATTATTACAATTGAATTAATAGTAACTGAACATGTCAAATTATTCCTTAATAATGTAGCTTTACCTTCCCTTAGTACACAGCTAACGGATCAGCAGCAAGCATTAGTTCCAGGTAGAGCTAAGTGCATTTTTAATATCAGACTCTGTATTGTCTCAAACTTTATAATTTGAGCAATATATTTATGACCAAGCATGTTATTATAACTAAGTTTATGTAGGTAATGTTAGCAGCTAGCAAGCAGCTCGCTAATGAGTTTCTGGGTATTAGTTTTTTATAACATTATTTAATAATATTACTTTATCCCCAGTGGTTTATTTCATGTTATCATCACGTGGTCGTTTGTATATACTGTATATAAGGCCAATGTTTGTGTGGGAAACCTACTGGTATTGCTAGCAGACCAGCTTATTTGCCTGGCTTGCTATTGTTAACCCTTTGAGGACTGAAGGACATATTTGTCTCATACTTTAAAATGGACAGAAAATGCGGACATGCTACAACGGAGCAGTCAATTATGTATGAAACCACTGAGTATGTCACTGACTTTATATAAATAAGGCTGGTTTCAATATGTATGCATCAGTTTCGTTGTCAGATTGAGAGGAATTTTGTGTCAAAATAACTGAAATGATGTGCGTACAACCCTTATTATTTTTATTATTATTATTATTATGAAAGTTTTATTTATAAGCGCCTTTCATGACACCCAAGGACACTTTACAATGCAAACAAAAACATAATAAAAAAAGTACAACAACAAATAATAAAAACAAATAAGAAATAAATATAGAATACATTTATGCTATATTTACTATATTTACTTATGGTCCTGAAAGGGTTAAAGGTCTCAGACACTACATATTCAAAACAAGCCACACAAGAGGGTTCTACGAAATCATGCAGAGTTCAGGGGCACTTTAACCTACAATATATATCTACACATGTATAGGAGGTCAACCATTTTGTCTTGTTTGCTTGTACTGAGGTCAAATCCAGAAAACCAGTTTATTAAAAAAAAAACTTTTAATGCACAGATCTGACTGAAATCACAAAACCACATGTAATCAGAAGAACGTATTTAGTGATGGAAAGTTGGAGAAACCCGTTTCATAAAGGGCTGTAATAATATATTTTCATTTCTATCTCATCTTGACAATCAATGTTTTTCAAGACATTTCAAACCATATAAACTAGAGGTGTTTAAAGGAAACCTGTATATATAGAACAGACAGTCAATTGTATTCTCTCATCCATAAAACCCACAAAGTCCTTAATTAAATTAAGATCACACAATGAGGCCGGACTGACCCTTGGAGACTATTTACAATCTTTCATGAAAGTTCATTCAGCAGTCCCTAATATGAAAAGTGGAGATAATATGGAGTGAAAGACTTTTACACGGCAGCTGTTACCCAACAGTGTTAAGCTTGGCTGGAGCTCTTAAAAAAAATCTGCCATATAAACTCACTAAGTCAAGGTTTTTGTCAGTGTACAGATAAGCCTGTTACAGATTGCATGTCGGTGGCCAATGTCGCAGCTGTGCTTTGTTCACGTTGTAATGTAATTGAGTGTTTGTCTTAATTCTACAGCAATACTAAAGATTTAGATCCGTAATGGGAGTAAACCTGATTCACACACATGCCAAATAGAGACTCTTTATCAGAGGTCCATCCAGGGAGATGCACAACCTGTGGCACTTACGCCATATTCGTGGTCATACAATGTGTGGTGTGTTTAGTTTTCAGGAACAGTATGAAGCACAAAACACTTCAGCTTCAGGTACAGGTACAGGTACAGGTACAGGTACACAATACATGGACAAACGTTGTGGACACCTGAACTACACATTCAAAGCCATTCATTTAAAGTTTGCTCCCTCACAGCTGCTATGGGTGCTAGAAAGGCTTTCCACTAGATTTAGGAACACCTATATGTGAGGTTGTTTTTATTCACAAAGGTGTTGTTGGGGTTCAGCTAAAGGTTTTGTTCAGGCCACACCAAACGGCAAACCATTTCTATTTTAAGTTTACTTTGTACATATCAGCACCATCACACTAAAACAGATAAGGCCCTTGCACAAACTATTGAAAGTGTTAGAAGTTCACGATCCCAGATTACTGGATTACATTTTCCCTTCACTAGAATTTGGATCCAATACATAAAAACCAGACCCATGCTCCTTTATCACACTTTATAGTGGAACTATGTTGTCAAAAGATGAGAAGAAACTGGTACAGTTTGCACAATTTCTAATGTTGTACATGATATTACTTTAGTGTTCACTTATAAGCATGACACAACCTCAAAGTACCCCAAAGATCCCAATAGATTCCCAAATGTCCACACAAACCAAACATAAACAGGTCAGGAGTTTGAGCTAAGTTGAAATATACTCACTGTGTTTGTAAGCATTGTCACCATCAATTCTTTGTAATAGTTCATCTACAGGTGAAGAAGTAATCCAAGCAATAATGGATGAAGGAACAAAAACACTTAAGTTCTATGTCATTCTCACTTTTCATTGTTTGAAAACCAATGCGTGTAACTACATTGCCCCTTAGTGGTTGGAGGTGGTACTCTGACCCGTCTATTAGATCCAACAGCATTGTGCTTTACACCAGTCAAGTCAATGGCATTATAGTGCTTACAAAATTAAGTCAACATCGCTTTATTTCAATTTCAGGCTGATGTTCGGCTCCACAGTCATCTGTAACCAATCTATGTTACTTCTAGAGGCAATTAGGAACTTGGCAGTGACTGGTGCAAAAAAGGACAGATGTGTTTTAGATGAATCTTAGCTGAGAAACTTAGCACTTAGAGGACATTTATTGCTTGGATGTGAGAGCTGCTGAGTACCTGCATTTTAAACTCAGGCTGGGCTTGCAGTGTGATGGTGTTGTTGTGGGCCCTGCGTTGGACTGGTGAGCCATCCAGCATGACTGTACCCATTGAATTTAGGGATAGGATTAACTCACCACATCACTTACCTGGAGTACAAGGGTCCAGGGTGGATGCCATCTGTCACACAGGAACATTTAATTAGAATATTAGTATTAGTAATTGGTTATTTTAATAAGTCTGAGGGAGAAGGGCTGGTCCTAATGCTGCAACAGCTTCTCTGCTGTCACTGGGGATGGGACTGACTGATCCCATCTAGGACAGGCTTACCCAAACAGTTCTGACCAGGAAAAAGTGGAAATGTGTTCAAAATTGTAAGAAGGCTGTCCGCTTACTTTTGCCCATGTAGTGTCTGTACAATCCTCTTTGAGGGTTATGTATGACCATATGAGAGATAAGAGGCAGTTTGGACAGACAGCCATTCAGATTTGTTTCACAGCCAAATCACAGTGCAATTACACATGGTCACAGTGGTTTGCTGGGGTTAGAAGACAAAATGTTTACAAGGTGGAGAGTATTAGCACAAATCTCTCGCATATTTATGTCCTTATTGTTGATGAGCAAACATGAGCTTTAGCTGCGACCTATTAAGCTTAGCATAATATTGTTTTGTTTAAGTAGAAGCACTTCTCGTTAGACTGCGCAATAGTCCAAACCAAATGAACGCAGCTTTGAACGTCCATCATACTAGCCTTTATTTGGTGAAACAGACAAATGGACATGCATAAGGAATAGTCTGGACAAAAATAGAATGGAAAGTCAACTCCCCAAAAGATGTGTGCAGCCAATCGGACAAGGTATG
>JAVSBV010000067.1:1693215-1721493 GCA_033117975.1 Parotocinclus spilosoma | reverse complement strand
CATGGTCATAATGGGGTATTTTGTGTAGAATTTTGGGGAAAAAGATTAATTTAATACAATTTGGAATACGGCTGTAACGTAACAAAATGTGGAAAAAGTGAAGCACTGTGAATACCGGATGCACTGTAATTCATCTTGAATCTAGAAACAACTAATGATATTTCTGATGATTTTAGGACACAGTGATTGTAACTTAGGTGTGAAGGAATAAATCTCATCTGCCATACACATGTAGACTACATACACTTTATCAGGCCAGACTTTTTTTATTGTTTTTTTCGCGGATCTGCTGACGATCATATTTGAAGAAAACAAAAAAATTTTTTTTTTTTATTTCTCGGATCCGCTGCAGCTCCAATGATTGAAAAAAATAATAATAATTAAAAAAATTTAAATATATATATATATATTAGCTTTTTCCGCCCTTCTGTGGAAAGCCAATGGTTTTGTTCTGTTCATTTAATTTTTCACTTTAATGATTCACTTTAATTTAATTGTAGGTTAAATACATGTTATTTTTAGATAGAAATGTATTTTTATTTCTTCCTCCTTCCTTGTATTGATTTCACATAATCCTCGAGAAATTGAAAAAGATTTTTCCTCCCTCCTCAGTAGATTCTTAAGTAGGGACATCTGAGGAACAAGCAATTAAACACCTCTGACCTTATCAAAGGGTGCGCTTCATATGGGTCTTTGGATCATATGAAATACAGTATACATGCCACCTGGAACCCAATTCAAACAAGACTCTTTATGTGATTTCACCCTGCCATACAGTCCAGCTTTGTGTAAAGCATCACACAGGCCTTCTTGGTAGCTTCCCTTATCAATAACCTTCTGTTGCCTTTATGCTGTGTGGAGGGGATGGCAAATTTTTTAATGCAAAATTTTGGTGATGTTTTCCACTTTCCATTTCTTAATAATGATCTGAATAATACTCTGAGACATTAAAGCTATTTTTGTATTCTTCACCTAACTCATGCCTTTCCACTGCTTTATCTCAGAGTTACTTTAAAAATTATGTGCATGTATACTGAAGTATATGTACATGTATACTGTGTGGAATCAGACAAACATCATGGAGTAGTGTTTTACTTTAGTGACTCTCAATATTACAAATTCTTACAGCTTTCAGTATTACTTTATTAACATAAAGGTAACATAAATGTCAATAAAGGTATGGTTTAAAAACTTTAATTGAAAAAATTATTTGGCTTATGCCTGACCTTAACTCCAACTGTCACCTTTAAGAACTGTAAGTTAAGGGACATCAGTGCCCAATATCATAATGTGTCCACAAACATTTTGTCGGATAGTATCTGTGTTATTTCGTGTATCTGGGGTGATCTGCTTGCTTTTAATACTGTTCTGTATATAATAATGTGAAAAAAAATAATATATAAATATAAAATAATGTGGTAATTGAGTGATGTGATCACACAAATTTGTGTCTAAATTAATATTTAGTATTTGTGTTTGGGTTAAACTGTAGATAGCTTTTGCTTAAATTGAATCTCCAAAGGAAGCAAAAAATACTGCATTGTCTCATTTCAGTCCTGGCTCATATGAATAAAATAATGTACTGACTGTTAGGAGGCCTACCTCGCGCTCCCGTACAGCCGTTCGTTGCCGCAGTTTGCCGTTACAGAGCGATCAATGAAGGCCATTATATCCTTCATCGGTCTGATGATGAGATGACGAACACCTTACCATTACTTAAGTACGAGCCTCAGCGCTGCTCGTTGCCACGTCATCACAGAACATTTGTGCACACGCTTTATTTATCAAAAATGCTCATTTACCATTAGTCGGCGACATCCTGGGGCTTTTAGAGCAGAGGGATGGGTAAGCGGGAAAGCCCTGAGGTAATCAGTCATCTAAGGACAGAATCAGGGTTTCCAAAAGCTTAGCCTCTCCTCAGCTCACTCTCGAGTCTAACTCCGCTCGGCTGCGTTACTCCGTTTAAGATGTGGCTTCTTATCGCGCTCACGCTTGCCCCCTAGCGATTTGGGACGCACCCCGACGCAGCTTCTTCTCATGCTTCGCGCGTTCTAGAGCTCACGCTTGCCCCCCGACGTGTCAGCACCGTCCGCGCCTGAATCGTCCGCTCGCCAGCCGCAGCAGCAGCTCATCTGGGACACTTTTCAGTTTTCACTCCTTTTCCCTGTTCCCCGCATTCTTGGGTCATCTCTCCTGTACCATAACACTGATAGATTTTGTGATGTTTTAAACTTTCTGAACATTCATGACTTCTGCAGCAATGCTGTGTGCTGTGCTAAACATGTGTGCATGCTGATATATCACACAGAGCTCCTAAAATGTAATTCCTCTGTTTCAATTTCAACAAGATAGTAGTTAGGACGTCTGAACTGATGTGTAATGGGCAGCTTACCTCTTAGGAGAAGAAGCAGTTATCCTTGAGTACTCAAATAATCAATACAGGACTTTAATATAACCAGAATTACATTTGTTTGATAATTGTTATATCAAGTTAAATATATTATGTTAAAACATATGTTTTTAGGAGTTGCTTCCCGTATTATCACCCCTTGTGTTTGATTTGTTTATGCATCTTTGGCCAGTGCTTCATTCATACATGAATCAAACTGCACCAGAATTTGTTTCTATGTCTAACGAGACCACACTATTCAGGGCACACGCAAAAGATTAATGCTTCAGCTAAACAATCAAAATGGAGTCAGCAGTAAAAGGCAGTAAATGGTAATGTTTAAAAATGGCATGGCAGTTTCTTTGGTTTGTATCCTTGCTTACTCTAAAATTTGAAGTACTGCTTTAATGGTCTTACATTTTCCTTTGGCACTGTAACCACGTCCTCCTGAGGCCACTTTTACCCATCCTTTAAGATAGATGGCTCAAAAATGGAGCAGTTATAATGTGTCTTCTTATTTTGTTTGCACAGAGACTTTACTCACTTCTCTCACCTGCCACTGAAAACCTCTTTTACTGCTGTTGTACACTTCACTTCTCCTCAGTGTGTATTTCAGATACACACTTTTGTACACTTCTATTTTACAAAAAATGTATTTGTAACAATCCAGGCAATGCTTTAAAAAATTAATAACCCATTAAATAATTGTCACTGAACCACTTAACAACTAAGAGGGACCATTTTTGAAAATTCCACTCCTGACATTAAAACATAAAATAGAGCAGCATTTTGGGCTCGTTGGGCAGCCCTGTCACCTCACATTGTGAAGGTCGAGGATTCAATTCCACGGTGGAGCTGCCTGGGTCCTTTTTGTGTGGAGTCTGCATGAGTTTGCTATAGGGACTCCCCCCACAGTCCATAAACATGCATGCACATACAGGCACTTGTGTGTGAGTGTGTGTATGAGTGTGTGAGTGTGTGTGCCCTACATTAGATTGGCACCCTGTCTAGGGTTGTTCCTGTCTCGCACCCTGTGCTGCCGGCCAGGCACTGACACTTTTAAGACCCTTATCAGGATTGAGCGGATAGGAAAGTAAATGATGGAATGAAGAATTAAGCACATTCTTAAAAAAACAAAGAACAAAATAAGATGATCTATTATGCCAGCACTAATATAACACTGCTCTGATTGATATGACGTGCATTTTGTTGCGTCATTTCCAAACCAAATTATAAGAAAGCTTGTGCTTAACAGCAATATCAACTAGTAAAACCACAAACCTTTATTCAGACAGGCAGGCAGACAGTCAGCCCCATCAATCTACAGCTTCTAATTCACCTAAAGTTTATTTATGGTGTAGCTTGTGTCCATTAGTCATAATATCAGTCAACCAAGAAAACTAGGCTAGTGGGAGCCCAAGAGCCAGAAGTACAAGTCTACCTGACATGTAGACTGTCTATATGCCTGTTTTATTTAAAAGTCACTGTGGGCTTAATGATGAAAATGCATTGTTTGTACAAAATCCATTTTTTCTCATATTCCCTTTTCATATTTCTTATATTTATGTATTATTATGGTTAGTTCAGCCATTCCATGGTAACAGATCCACAGTCATTAAAACTTTAGGTCTTTAACCAGAGAACTGAGTTTTCTCAACATACTGGGTCAGTGGAAGTCAAGAATAATGATACAATGAGGGACAATAATGAGACAAATGTCTCATTTCACTTGGTATCATCACACTTTTTTACAGTACAGTACAATACTATAATCAATGTCTTGATATTGTGTTTAAAATAAAACACTATGTGCAAAGTATCTAAACTGCTATGTCACAAGGTAATGTCCGATCAGCATCCATTTTGGTCAATGTCCAGTTTCACAGAGCAAAATGAAGATATTAATGTTGCATACCTGTACTGATCTCCTGGGATTTTCATGCACAGTGCCTTAGTTTACTTAGAAGGTTGCACATAAAGAAACCAAATCCAGTCTGCTGCAGTTCTGTCGACTTGTTGATAAGGGAGAATGAACAAATTGTTCAAGATGTCATAAAGGCTACAACAACAAAATAATAATCTTGTGTGTGTTCAAGATGTCAGCTAGGCTCCAATAGAAAGATCCTACACTGTTTTAGTGTGGTGGTCCTAATAAAGTGTTCCGTGAGTGTATGCACATTCTGTTAGTGCACGCATGCCAATAGTATTCCCCATATACAGCATCTACCCTCTGTATGCCAATGAAGAGCTCTTTTAAGCTAGTCTCGTGGATGTTAGCCAGGCCTTGAAGTCAGAAATGGATGTGAATATCGATTCGGATAACTGTGACTGACATGTTTTCCACCAACTAACTTGGCTAAACATCAAAGACTTCAAGCTTTGCCTTTTATTGAGGGGTTCACATCTGAGCAGCTTGTTTGCACAACTAACCCTGGACAGGAGTTTCACATGGCTGATAAAATCCAGATCACAAAATAGCAATCTGTTCTATCAGCAGTCTCTCATGTTTTAAACCAATTAGTCAGAAATGGCCCTTGAATCATTATACAAAGAGTAGCATTACATGTCCCTTTAAAAAAAATGATTTATGTTGTAACCAGAGCGTTTGTGTGTATGTGCCCTTGCAAAGGAATAGCCCCCAGTCTAGGGTTCCTACCTTGTGCAATGTGCTGCTGGTAAGACCTCAGCCCCTATGCCCCATGATCCTGAATTGCATTAAGCATCTATGGAAAATGAATCAAAGGGTGACTGAAATATTACAAAGAGTATAATAAAACAGTTATAGAGTATGTAAAACTATAGCATATAGGGCAATAGTGAAAATAAACATATTGAATGTATTAATAAATGTAATAAAATTGTCCTACGCAACTGAACTATGGACAAGAACTTCCAGGATCTAAATTTTACCTCTGCCACACTGCCATTGTTGGTAAGACCCTCAACTCATAATTGCTTGGACTGTAAGATTCTGTCTGTTGTAAGCCACTCTGGATAAGGATGTCTGATTAATGACTAAATATAAATATACAAATTGCAATTATGGACATGTCACCAGAAATGGATGCACCATCATTAAAATAGAAAAGGTCAAAAAGAAATAGTCAAGTATAATTTAAGAGTAGAGTAGATTTTAGAACATAGACTGTTCTAAATAATTACATGTCAAATGGGGAGTGTTGTCTAATAATCTAGACTTTGTTTTCTGTATTAACTTCGTATATATAATACAATATTATCTGGTATAATTGTGGTGTTTGTGGCATATTAAAGTGTATACACATACAATGGATTATTTATGTTTATGTATTTATAGTGTAATTTACAATTATACTACAATTATAAAGACAAAGCTTTATTGATAATACTACTACTTGATTTCTCTACAGAATCGATTTCACCTGCAGATGATGACACGAATCCCAGCTTCAGGATTGACAGACCTTCTGTTGGCCATGCTGCAGCAGAACGGCTGGCATGAGGGCATGGCTGTGCTTTGTCAGGGCTGGGAGGATGCTGAACTTCTGGAGCTCTTAAAGCTGCAAGGCCACACAGGCAGTGGTAGCTTTCACTGGCACCTCCGTGCTGCCCTTAACCTCTCAGATACCGCACTTGATCAAAAGGACATATCAAATTTTCTGGAATATCACTTCAGTCAGGATGAACCTCCTCCAGCCTCAGTGCTGCTTCTTGGTGCTGACCCACAGTGTGTCTCCACAGTCCTGCGCAGTGCGCATGACCTGGGCCTCACCTTGCCTACCATACACTGGATTATGGGATACCCATTAAGTCCAGATGCTTTACACTCAATTGGCTTACCACTGGGGCTGCTGGCTTATGGCGAGGTCAATCGTAAGCCTCTGGAGTTCTACATTCGTGACACTCTACAGCTGGTCAGTCGAGCTGTTGCTGCTGCCACTCTCATACGGCCAGATCTGGCCCTCATCCAGAACATGGTAAATTGTTTCGATAAACCCAACAAACATGAACTACCTTCATCAGGACAGTACATCACCAGGTAATCTTCCATAGTCTTTTCAAACAACCTGTTAAATGAAGGTTATTTAATATTTGCAGTATTCTGCAGTGTCCCTCTATTTTGACTCTTACATTCTACAACCCAGAACCACCGGATTTTTATGGGCATGAGTTCACAAAGACCATATGTAATAAAACACAATGGAAATGAGAAACAAATTATCAATAAAAGTATGTTATGCTTAACGCAATATATATTACCAAGAGAATCTTAAATATGGCCATATATTTTATATTTACTATTATAACATTACTTTTAAATTATTTCTATATTTATTTTCCTTTAGAGGTTACCCATAATTCCATTAAAAATGTGGAATCCTGATGTGTAACATTTTTTTTCTTTCTCCTATAGAAGGACTAAGGATTTTAGACAACTGATAGATCTTTTCCTGTTTGAGCCTTATGTGCCTCCCCAGGGAGTTGGTTTGCTCATTTTTGTAAAGCTGAGATACCACCATGTTTATTGTTAAGAGCAACAACAAATTAATAAATATGTTTAAATTACAATTATTATTTTTTTAAGTGGAATTTGGAAAAATCATTCTTCTTATTCAAGGTCTGGAAAATGAGAGTAAATGAAATGAATGGGCATGTGAGATGTATTTTAAATTGTACTTATTTTTCACCAACTGCTTCAAAGTTATTTTGTCTTTGAAATAAAAATTTGTTAAATGAAACTCCTAGTCTGGCACACACTCAGGCACTGAGCTGGAGAGCAAACAATTTGTGAAGATTTAAGCTGTATTCATGAGTTTCACTCAAATGCCTTCCCATGTGTCAGGGATCACTCTTATCAAAACAGCCCACTGCTCTGGGTGGATTAGTGAAGTTTCACTCATTCTTTCAAAATTGCAAACACACCATACAGAGGAGCCTGTCCCTCAGACAAAGGGATCAAATAGGTTGAAAGCTCAAACTGAAATGTACAATATCAAGCAACTGATGGAACATAGCTTCATCCCAAAGGATACAAACCATTAGCCCTAAATAATGTGATGTCAATTGCGTTGTCATAAACAGGAATCGTTTTCTGATTTTATCGGATTTCAGGACAGATTAATATGACAGGGCTGAAAGCATCAGCAAATGATAAACTAGTCTTCTTACATGTGGCATTTAAATGTTGCTGACCTTTGGAGATATGATTTCTTTTGAAGGGTGCATAGTAAGTGATTAATTCATTGGGTGGTGCACAGCCAGTGTTACCCCTGAGACTGTGAAATACCCAGTTAGGAATTTGCATTCTATTCACTGGTCCTCTCAGTGTACTTTTGTTCTGGCAGACATGGGCATGGGCTGGTTCTAAGTAATTAAAACCTGACACACTAACAAGGAGACACAGTGGACTCTAAATGCAATGTTATTCATTACCATGATTAGGGGTGGGGTTTTGTCAGCATGTGTGTGAGATTTTTTGTTCCTCACAACCAACTTTAATGTCAGGCCAAATATGCTTTTTATTTTTTTCATCATTTTGCTTTTTTTATCAAATAACTCAGAACTGGACAGAAGCTCGTGTATTTTTTATTAATGCCTGCAGATGTTCCCTTCCAAAGCCATGCCAGAGGCTAGTCTGGCCAAGAGAAGCATTGCATCATCTTAAGTGAGCTGGGTTTCTCCTTGTGTCTTCATCCAAGCCAGACAAGCAGCCCTAAATTACTGTAGGAGGTGGAGTATTACAACCAAATATACTGCTCCGGGAAAGCACCTCATGTAGTTTACAGTGTGAAGGGAGCCAGACTGTGTCAGTCATCCAAACAGGCAATCCCTTTTCCCAGGCCTTCCTTCTTGGCAGCTGTATAGTTTATTGTGTGCTGTGCTCCTGGGGAGCAAAAGAGAGGTTTAGCTCTTGGTCATTCCTGTCATTGATGCCAGCCAGTCACCTTCATGAAAGCATGGGAGAGTTATGAATACAATTAACCATAAGATCCTTGTCTTTAGTAGTATTTAAGATTATGTTGGTCAAGATAATTGATAGTTGTTCTAATCTCTGTCCTCTTGCCCTTAGGTTCCTCTCAAACACATCCTTCATAGGACTGACGGGTCCAGTCAGTGTGCAGCGCAACATGTCTCGTGTGCTTACCTCACAACGAGTTCACATCTGGAGACTCAGACGTGATGCTGTCGGCCAGCCCACTTGGGTGACGGTAGGCAGCTGGGAAGGAACACACCTGAATGTTGAAGAGAGGGGACTGTGGCAGGGGTCATCCCTTCAGCAACGCACCGAGACACAAAAAGGTCATGAGGGGACACGCTGGAGGCCGGGTTTCCCAGTTTCAGGAAGCCGCTTGCGTGTGGTCACTTTAGTGGAGCATCCATTTGTGTTCACTAGAGAGGTAGATGAGGATGGCAACTGCCCAGCTGGACAGTACTGTCTGGATGCAGGCACTAACAGCTCAGAGATGTTGGACAGTTTCTTTGCCATTCGGGCACAAGGTAACAACACTTACTTTCCAGCAGATTACAGCAAGTGCTGCTATGGTTACTGCATCGATCTGCTAGAGAAACTGGCAGAAGACTTGAATTTTGAATTTGATCTGTACATTGTGGGAGACGGAAAGTACGGTGCGTGGAAAAGTGGCCAGTGGACAGGGTTAGTTGGAGATCTGCTAAACGGCGTGGCTGACATGGCCGTCACCAGCTTTAGCATCAACTCAGCACGAAGCAAAGTTATGGATTTTACCAGTCCATTCTTCTCTACCAGCTTGGGGATCCTGGTGCGTAGCAAAGACACAGCAGCCCCCATCGGGGCTTTCATGTGGCCACTGCACTGGTCTATGTGGGTGGGCATTTTTGTGGCACTTCACATTACAGCTCTTTTTCTCACGCTATACGAGTGGAAGAGCCCTTTTGGCATGACTCCACATGGACGCAACCGCATGAAGGTCTTCTCTTACTCCTCAGCGCTTAATCTCTGCTATGCCATATTGTTTGGCCGAACAGTCTCGAGCAAGACACCAAAGTGCTGGACTGGACGATTCCTCATGAACCTGTGGGCCATTTTTTGCTTGTTAGTTTTATCCAGCTACACAGCTAACCTTGCTGCAGTCATGGTTGGAGAAAAGACATTTGAAGAGCTTTCGGGCATTCATGATGCCAAAGTGAGATCATAGTATTATCCCTATTATTATATTTATATAATCATCTCTAATTTGCTTTATCTTTGTTTTATAGCAGCAGTTTAAAACCACAGGACCACAATATTCGTTATCCATTACCAACGTCAACCATTTTTCTAGCTATAATTCATGCATTGAAATAGAAACAAAAGGGACAACATGGATGTAAAGCCATTTAAACATATTTCCTTTCAGAACCAATAAACAAGGCCAGGCATAAATATGGTAATAAGCAGAAAGCTGGAAAAGCAGATTGCCACATAGCACCAGGGTGATGGGGCCCAATCCTACATTATAATTACTGTATTTAAACTGCATTGTTTCCTCCAGTTCATTTCCACCACAAACATGCAAGTAGTTGAACCAGATACTCCTGTTTGCCTGTAGTTCTTTATGACTGTGGTTTCATATGGATAGTGGTTTATGAATGCAAGAGCATGTCTTCTGCCCTGTAAAGACATGGCAACCCATCCACGGTGTATTACTGTTTTTGTACATTTACATTTTCATTTACGGCATTTAGCAGACTTACAACTGATACAATCTTGCAATCCAAGCAATTGTGTGTTAAGGGCCTTGCTCAAGGGCCCAACTGTGGAAGCTTGGCAAGGATTTGAACCCTGGACCTTCTGGCCAAAGTCCAGTACCTTAACTGTTAGGCTACCACAGTCCCATGTATTTCTCATTTTGTATTTCTATAGCATATGATCCACCTCAATCCTGACTGACCAGGATGAAATAGTTAAAGATGAATTAATGATATGATGATAATAAATAAGAAATCTGACATACCTTCTGTTCCTAGCACATTTGATGATTAATTGCGTTGTTGACTAGAAGGGCTTCAGATTTTGTTTGTTAATTACATAAAGCACAAAGCTGTCTTCATTGTAATTATTAAAAATGAAAATATAGTGACGTTTATGTAAAAGGAAAAGTTTTTTAGAAAAACAATAGATGTATTTGTTAGGGTTCCTACCTTCCCCCGGTGCGTTCAGCCGTCCTCGCCGGTCGCCATTATAGAGCCATTGGTGGGACGGCTTATTATCCACTAACTTAATTATGCCCATATCCCGAACAGCTGCTTTGCGTACTATAAAGGCGTGGTTCTTGGCGCTGTTCGGGGCCAGGTCATCATGCGGCGTCCTTTTCCACTTATTACAGCAGCAACCTGGTCTTTGTGTCAGAAGTACACTGTCTGGCGCTCTTGCACTCTATTGAGTCGGACTCTAGTTGTGGCTGGCTAGTCGAGGTGTGCCCCGACTAGAGTAACCACCGGGTAAAGACGCACTCTATAAGACGTATCCCGGTTTAGTTTTTGTAGTATTGCATGCACTTTCGAGCTAATTTTCGCTCCCTGCCGTTTGGACTACCTGATCTAATGCATGTCTTTAAAACGGGGAAGGAAAATGTAGTACCCAGAGTACCCAGAATAGGAACCAATAAAAGAACATAAAAACTCCATGCAGGTATCAGCCGGGCCGAGAGTTTCTTAAGACATCAGGCAACATAGCTAAGCACCAATGCTACCCCATGTCGTCTTACTTTAAAATGTTGGTTAAAACGTTGTGTAGTTCAAAAAATGTAAATGTATATATATATATATATATATTTTACATTTTAATGTCATCTGCATCACTGAATAAATATAAATGAGATTTTAAATGTACAACCTTATATACATTAAATATAAGAAAGGAGTATTATACTGCATATATAACTATATTGTTAGTATACACTTATTGATCTCTTTAGTAGGTAAACCTACTTGTTTTAACACTCATTGTACATTTTATCAGTTCTGCTTACCATATAGATGCACTTTGTAACTTTGCAATTACAGAATGTTGTCTACCTATTTTGTTTGTCCCCTTTAGTCTGTTCTATAAAGATTAGGACCGCCATGGTCAGGTAATATTTGGGTGGTATATAATTTTCAGGACTGCAGTGACACTGATGCACTGATGTACTATTGGGTGTGTTAGTGTGTGTTTTGATGGTACAATTGGATCGTACGCAGCAGTACTGCTGGAGTTTTCTTTTGACACATTAGTGCCACTAACCAACAATGAGCCCTAATGAAATATTAGAGGTTGACTTACACAAGCTGTGTAACAGCTGTGTTACTTTTATAAGTTGTAGAATTATGGTAGATGTGTAATATAGTGCACAGTGGGTTAACACAGCACAGTGAGTTAACTCAGCAGCAACGCTATGTCTCATCCAATCATACCAGCACAACACACAAACACACGGCCACCACATCAGTGTCAATGCAGCGTTGAGAAGGATCCACCAACCAAATAGTACCTGATCTGTGCTGGTCCTGTGGGGGTCCTGACCATTAGAGTACAGAATAAAGGCGACCAACAAAGTATGTAGAGAAACAGATGGGCTACAGTCTGTAATTGTAAAACTATAAATTACACCTATATGTTAAGTGGAACTACTATAATGGATAATAAGCTTAGAAACAAGGAAGTGTACCTTATCCGTGACTGGTGAGTTTATTTATAATATTGGCAACTGCTGTAGTTCACTTACATAAATAATCAAATTAATAAATAATAGGCATTGTTTAATATGCATTTCCCTCAGATTAATGCTATGTCTATGTATACAAATTCTTCATTCAGTCTTCATTGTGCTTAATACCTGTAATGAAGGCCGCTTCCTATACTTGATGTTTTTTATCTACTGTTGGTTATTGAAAAATCCCAGAGTAGTCCAAACTAATAAATTACAACAAACTGTATCTGCTGGTCAATATGAGATAATCAATTCTGATTTAGGTGGTTGTGTTCTCTGTTTTATATTTACTTAATCATATATCTGCAGCTTCATCACCCATCTCATGGGTTTCGTTTTGGCACTGTTCGGGAGAGCAGTGCTGAAGACTACATGAAGAAAAGCTTCCCTGAAATGCACGAGTACATGAGGAGATTCAATGAGCCGACCACTCCAGATGGTGTAGCGACTCTCAAGTAAGAGATCATAGCATTCAGCTAAAGAAGCAAGCACTTTGGGCACTTTATGTCAAGTTAAAAAAGCTTTAATAAACCAAGCTCTCTCAAGTGGCTCAACAGGAAATAATTTATCATTTAGAAGGTGTTGGTATCATCTTAGACAATATCATAGTTATCTGTTGCCAACAATGTAAGAGTAATTGGTTTGGGAACCATTGATTACGTATTTCTCATTTCTGTTGATTAAAGAGAAACTTGCTAATCTTATATATCGATGAGCTGTTTACAGAATGGGGTAGTGAGTGACTGCCCCCACCGCATTATCAGAAAACATTGAGTTTCAGCAGTATTTAAAAATGCAGTTGGTGACTTAACATGTGTCACGGAAGCTAACCACACGAAAGGAGGCACACAATTTCAATCTAGTAAAGTCTTCAGTTGAACCCTGCTATTTGATTTCCCACCATAATTAATGCTTTTGTTACGGCCCTAACCTTAGGGCCACTAATTGATTTTCTGTTATACTAAGCAGAGATCCAAATGGCATCCTGAATAATTTAAGCAATCAAATTCTGTGCCCTGTGAGTATCTCTTACAGTATCACTCTTTCTTCTTTACAATCAAGAAACTATGGTTAATTGTAAGTAAATATAGATAGACAGCCAGGCAGGCAGGCAGACAAATGAACAGTCAGACAAACAGATCGATGGATAGACTTTATTGTCATTGCACAGTACAAGTACATGGCAAGTAAATAGTAGTAGTAGTGCAAATAGTAGCATAGTAAAAATACAGTGTTTGTTTCTTTGTTTATTTGGTTTATTTAATGTCACTATTAGCATCAGTGGCTATTTCATTACTAGGTCATATTTACTGTCAAGTCAATGCTAATTTAGAGTAATCAGTTAACCTAAAATGCGTGTGGTAAGGACTTCAGCAGCGATATGGATAATAGGAAGAAGCTGTTCCTGACCTGACTGGTCCTTGTTTGGAAACTCCTGTATATCCTCCCAGATGGTAGGAGGTTATACAAGGACTGGCTTGGGTGAGAGGACTCCCTGATGATGATGTGTGCTCTGCACACACAGCACTGATGGCCAAGATAATCCATGGGTAGTTGTGCACCGTAGGTAGTTGTGCACCAGTGATGCACTGGGCAATCTTCACCAACCTTTATAGAGCCTGTCTGCCACATTGAAGCTCCCATATTACACTGTCACACAGCTGCTGTCTTCTTTACTAGGTAGGAGATGTTTCAGTTAAAAAAGGAGCAATGCCTGTCCAGTTTCAATGAAGGTGTTTGGTTTTCCTGTAGTCTATTACGCGCTATATGGTCTTCTCAGTGTTGAGGTAGATGTTATTGTAGAAACACCATGATGAAAGGTGCTGGATCTCCTCCCTGTAGGCAGCTTCGTCATTGTCGCTGAAGTGGTGTCACCTGCACAATTGATAATGATGCTAGAGTTATGTAGAGGCACACGGTCATGGGTAAACAGAGAGGCAATATTCTTCTGCTCTTTCTGGTTTCTAGTCCACTTTTTTCAAAAGCAGTTTTTACTGTGTAGACCACGAAAGATCACACAAGGTATTAAGTATCAGCTGATTCTAGCCCTGTTTGGGCATTTGGGACCCACAATATGTAAACTTTACCCATTCAGCCAAATGAGGGAAGCAGATGTAAGGAACATGATATATGATAAGAGTGAACCGAGTAGAGAGGTTAGAAATGCCACAAAACATACAAATAACAGTAGTAGATATCCGGGTGACAATATTGGTTATTGAAAGTCGATTGATTAGAAAATAAATGAACAAGATAGGCATTTCCCATAGGATAGGAAAAACCAGATAAAGGATTACCAGTAGCTGAATATTTGCCATCACTATAGAACTAACTATATAAACTAATTTCTGGAACAAATTAAATTCAGTGGGGTTTAACTGCATTAACCCAAGTAGAACGTAATTTATTCTGCATGGTCAACTTGATGAATTGTTATTTAGTGTTACACCAGAAAGCCAGATTAGTTATTTGTCATCATTCTCAAACCCAACAAACTGGAGCATAACTTACTTTGTTAAAACAGCAAACAAAATGAGTATTTAATTGTAGTGTTGCCCTTTAGTAATAATCTAATATTCTGTACACATTGTAACTGATTACATTCTGAGTGTTTGTTGGGGCAGCACTTAAGGCTGTTGGGACAATTATGCACTGGTGTGAGAGACTGTTTGTGCTCTGTTATGGACTATTGCCCTGTATGTGGTTAGGTAGTGCTTGGTGCCCTGTGTTGTCAGTTAGTCCTAGGCACCATGTAACCCTGAAATTTAAAAGTGAGATATGGAAATACAGCTATGGAAAGTGAGTGAATCCACATCTGTCTGATGATCCCACTTGTCCTGGTCAGGATTGAGGGGATCTGGCAATAATTCCCAGAGAATGCAAGGTACAGGAACACATGCAGCTGTGCGTATTTGTTCAATGCTGCATTTTACAGTACATTTACAGTAGATGCTAGCTCTAATGATTACTCAAAGACAAGAAGATGCAGAAAATTTCTTTGTTATTATATTACATTCAATTAGTTTTTGACTATCCATTCACAACCGATGTCAAATTGTATTATTGTTTATAATGATCTAGACCTCTGGGTTGAAACTAGTATCTTCCTGTTTCTTTTGTCAGCAGAAGCCATGTATAAAAATAGCAATGTCCAACTTTTCTACCTTTCTCTCCTGATAGTTCTTGTTTGCTGCAGAGAGAAGTTTGGGGAATCCATGTCTCTTCATAGCTATGCATGTCTGGAGAAATGTTTTTTATACTGCTGAAGTATGTCACAGCAATTGAGTCTGTGTGTGTGTGTGTGTTGTGTGTGTGTGTGTGTGTGTGTGTGTGTGTTGATATTGTGTGTGTTATTATTGTGTGTGTGTGTGTGTGTGTATTATGTATGTGTGTGTGTGTGTGTGTGTATACACACAGACACACACACATATATACACACACAGACACACACACACACTCACACTTTCAGAACTCAGTGAAAATCTGATGTTTTAGGTCCCATTTAAGCAGAAATACTGAAAATTACAAAAGACTCAAATTGTCACCACACAAAAAACGACACCACACATTCTATAGTAAAATACTTTAAAGGTCATGTGGTCCTGTCATTTAACACAGTAAATCTTCATAAAACTGCTTTCCATTTTTTCCTTCAGGCCAAACATTATTTAGATGAATGGTGTCTGCAGGTCTTTTGTAACATCTCAGTAATACAAATAACACTATTCAAAGGGTTCAACACAAAAATGGAGCATGCTTTGAAATGCCTGCAAGTTCCCCATCAATACAGATGTTACATCATTTTCTGTACTTAACCCCAAGAAAAACTGACTTCCTGCTTATTTTATTGTAAGAGAAGCCTGACAAAACCATATGACAGAAAAAAATACTGATTATGCCTTGATTTAGACTCTCTAGAAGCATTTTCCAGAATAGATTTTCACATCATGTCACATATTGACAATCAATGCACCTGCTTACAAAAAAAAAAAATCCTCAATTGCAGAAGGTCTGTCAGAGAGATACCTGTGTAGTGGTCCTAAAATCTATAAGAATAAACATTACAAGATAATACCTGATTGTTGTAGGAATACGGTCCTCTTTCTGGTTTCCCTGTAATACACAGCAAATGTTGTTATATTACAGTGCGACAGGAACACGCTTGTTTGCAATACAGCCATGGTTACCAATACTCAGATACCCATGCACAATCACTTTAGGCAAAGAATACACACAATAAATGCCGTATTTACTCTTCCACTAACATAGAAAGGTTAGGTCAATAAAGGGCTGTGTCAATAATAAATATAACCACTCATTTCTCTCATTAAAGGAACAGTACATTGTAGAAGTGAGTTGTTTATTGGGAAAGGGCGCATGATGAAAGGCCCTACTCTGTACTTGGCTGGCGTCCATCTAACTTGGCGAGGCTGCCAGAGTAGACGACGTGCACTGTTTACGACTTCAGACTGGGTTCCGAACAACAAACTGGCCCATTATAAATGCTCTGGCACTAATTAAGCTACCCCCACTTGCCACCAGCATTCACGCGACTTTAGCCACCCCACTGTTTAAGTCCCAGTGGAGGGGGCTGCGCTCCAGTGAGCTTAACCCCACTCCCAACATTCATCTCCCCATCCACCCCCACCCAGATGGGCTTTCACTGAGGGAATTCCGGTGTGACCCCGTCAGTGTGGATGCCATTAAAAGCTGAGCTTGTCTGGGGAACACAGTGTGTGGGCGTGTGTGTGTGTGGAATCTAATTAAATAAGAATGTTCCGATGAAGTATCTAGTAGGATTGGTTTTAACTTGCTATTATAACCTATCGACAAAACCGGCTCAAAGACAAACGGATGAAACTTGCTGTAATAGTTCATGTTATACCAACTATGGTATAGAATAATGGTAATGCACATGACTACTTGGATTCACAGTTCCTTTGTCCTATCAGTGCTTTTATGAAGCTCATACAGGCTGCAATGCAATCACTGACAAAAAGACTTCCTGACAATTGGTTTTATACTAGGGCTGTCAAGGTTTACAAAATAATAATAATAATAATAAATGTTAACACCGCTTATCTTTTAAATGCTGTTAATCACATTATCTTTGCTTGAGCCAGTTAAGGACCCATGTTCACGCCCTAAATTCTACATACTATGTAGAGCACCCTTAGTGTGCATGATTTATTATTTACGCCATTCCAGCAGCGAAAGCTAGAATCATGGTTTGAACGGGATTCCAAATGTGACAGGGAGAGGACCTCTACGAAGGCCCAGCTACGGCATGCTACCAGACTGCTGAGCATGACCATTACCCTTTAGAGAAGACAACTAGTTATTATTACAAAACGAAAAGTGTCAAAATACTACTTTGTTCATTCATGTCCAAAAGCAGATTCCACCTAAAACGTATTTATATTTGGGTACTTTTAAAATAAACACTTGCATGTGCTGTTTCTTTCAATACTTAAATAAAATTAACACTGCATTACAAAAGTACTGTTCTGGCATCTTCATAAGCACTTCACAATAGATGAGGCATGGTGAGAATGGTACCAAAATAAGAAAATGTATGTTGACATGATCGTTTGCAATGTCAACACTGCTTTACAGATGTTAAGCTCTGCACAGTGGCACATCACACAATCACACACTATTTTTTCATGCTGAATTTGACTCAAGAAAAGCACTTTACGTAATTTTGAGAAAACAAATAGTACTTTGTACTAAGGTACTTAGAATTTGTTTCAATTTTTTTGTATCAAGTGTCAAAACGGCTTAAAAACCCTGAATATAAGTGGGTAATAAAACAGCTACACAGTGCTCAATTAACCATGTTCGTGCATATCGAACATCATATATAGATCCTTCCTATAGATCCTGCTTCGTCTTCAACCTGGACTACTCTTGGGCTCCTGCATGGTGACTTGATGATTTAGAGCTCTAAAAATGGGCCATGTGTGTGGAAATGTGGGTATAAAAACTACTACTGATATTTAATTTCCACGGCATAAAAGTTCTTCTAAGAAAACTGATGAATAGACATACCACCAATTCCTGAGTACAGTGATGGAGACATGCCTTCATGCTCACTGAAGTGGGGCCCATCTGGAAATGCCTGCACAAACAAACAAATGTATCAAATACAAAACTGCTTATAAATAACATTAACACACACACACGCGCACGCACGCACGCGTGTTAATTATAACAATACATTTTATTTATAGGCACCTTTCAAGACAAGGTCAATGTATATAAAAACTAAAATCCAAACAAAAGACATCATACATACAACTTAATTAATAATAATAATATTGCGGATATTGGGAGGCTGAGAGTTCCAGAGACGGGGGCCGAGTGGCTGAAAGCCTTGGAGCCCATGGTGATCAACAGGCTAAGAGAACAGTGAGAGTAATAGACGACGGAGATCTGAGAGTCCTGCTTGCTCTGTTTATGTAAATTAGATGTGAGATATGGAGGGGTGAGGTGATGGATAGCCTTAAAAGTGAGCAGTAAAAATATATAATCAAGGTAAAAACAGGTAGCCAGTGGAGCTGCTGAAGAACAAAGGCAATGTGATAAATAGATGGGGTTAAACAACGTTTGCTGGACTTTTCATTTAGGGAACACAAAGGTTATTAGCATAGGTAGAACTTAAATATTTGAGTTGAAATACTGGACAACTTCATGGTCCTTGAAGGTGTGTCACCAATAAACCAAGTCATTGTCCAGTTGCTTTCAAACATGAAAGTTAACCATGACCTGATCACTTAGAATCTACACAGACATGGACCATTTCAGTCTCGGAACATCTTAGACTCGCTTGCAAATGTGAACACTTTAAATAAATTCAGCCCGTTCTAACAGAAGCTCCCTAGGAGGTTTGAGCACAGTTCATTGGTAATTTGTTACCTATTCCACTTGATTCATGCGTTGTGGTAGCAAAACATCTTTAGTCTGATTTGAGTTTTGCTGCACAGCCTTAAGGCTTATTGTACCCAGCTGTAACTTTCAGGGAGGAAAAAAAGTCAAATCTCACACACCCCAAGCTGTGCATTGTTCCCTTTATTTAAAACTGCCTTAAATTTCTCAAATTTCTACTCCCTTCTCATTTTTTTACCTAAACAACAAAAACATGGAAACTGGCCATCTGGAATACACTACTCATAATACGATGTTATACAGTTGTGGTGTGAACAAGTGATTTGAGATCTCATTAGTGCTAACAAAAACAAGATGAGAACCAAGTCACAATGTGAACAAAAAGAGATTTTATGTTCACTTTAACAGATCTGGCTTTGGTACGTTTAAATAGAACTATATACAAACAAAATACCCTCACTGACGTACAGTCCATTCAAGAGAATTTGGGTGCTTTTTAAAAAAAATGTATTTCCCTATGGGAAGCAGCATTAAGCATAAATTATTTCCTAATTATTTTTACTGTACTCTATTGCATTGTATTATCTTTCTATCCAATGATGCAAAGCCTAGATGTTATCAAATAGAATATTACATCAAAATGTATCAAAGCAAAGTCTGACCCCTACATGCTGCTTCTCTGTTGAAGGATGTGACTTAACCTTCATTATTTTCTATCCAGCGTGTCTCCATCTACAGCACTAGTATGCGTCTTCTCTGCGTTTGATATTTAATCTTAGTTTGGTTTGGTGATGTGGGGCATGAAAATAATTCTAGAATACGTAGTAACTGAGTTCTTAGTGAGAGTCATCTTATAGACACAGCAGGAATCAACAATCCTGCTGAACATTAAGGAAATACCAGCTAAATTTGCAAATAACCACTCTTACATGGCTTCAGAACAAATGATGCAGCTAACTGTACACAGGCCACTTGGTTATAAGAAGTACAGAATTGATTATTTATGTATGATATATCATGTAATGCTCCAAATAATCTGCATCCTACAAATAATTTATCATCTTCCTATGAATATTAAAGCGCGGTAATTACATGCTACAAATCGCTGTGAAATTAAATGCCTAGACAAATCTATAGGTAGGATACACTGAACTGGCACAATAACAAAAGGCTTTACTTTATTACTAGAACAGAGCAACTAAATTAGAGAAGAATTGCATTCCAGTTGCCAACATTCGATGACTGGACAATAAGCTGAATTCTTTGGGCATAGATTCAAAAAGATGCTGGAAAAATTCCTCAGAGATTTTGGTCCATAATGACATGAGAGCACCACACAATTCTGCAGATTTGTCAGCTGCACATCCACGCTCCTGTTCCCTGAGACGCGTTAATGTAGTGAAAAATAGACACCAGAAGATGGTACACTGGTCAAACATGGATGGACGAGGTCAACAATAAGACATGTGGGATGTGGGATTTAAATAATGCTCAACTGGTATCAAGGGGCTCAAAGTACGCCTATTTTACAATTAAACATCATTAAATAATCATCAGCAGCAGCCTGAATCACCAACATAAGGCAGGATGGGTCCATGACAGTCTGGTGGGCAGCGAACTGTATCATCAATTTTCTGTTCTTAGCGGACAGTGGTACCTGATGTAATCTTTTACTGGTGTAGCCCATCTACCCCAAACCCAGTAGATTTTCTGAAATTTAGAGTTTCTGACTCACTAGCACCAACAACCATGCACATTCAAAGTCACCTAAATGATTTCTGATGCACGGTTTGAACTTACATTTATGCATTTATCAGACGCCCTTATCCAGAGCGACTTTCAATTAATGTAATCTTACAATCCAAGCTATTGTGGGTTAAGGACCCACAGAGGTGGCAGATGAGGGATTTGAACCCTGGACCTTCTGGTCCGTAGTCCAGTACCTTAACCACTAGGCCACCACAGTCTCATGAGCTCGTCTTGAGCGCAAAACGTCATGCTTGGCTCAGAAGATTTGAGTTAAGCAGTTCAAAATTTGTATCCAATTCAGTGACGGGTGTGTATAGGGATATTTGTGTGTGGTAACTAGGTGGGTAAAGCAGGTTTTAAAATCAGATTATAAGCATGCGTTTGATATTTTCTTCCAGGGTTTAATTATGGATATTTTTATTGTTTTTAATTGAGAACAAAACTTATTTTTCAGTTACTTTTGTCCAGTTACAATATTTTGGTGGCTAAAATAATTATATAATTCAGGTTATGTTTAAACAGTCTCAGTAACACCATTTTTCATTCAAAGTAGAGCACAAATGATTGATCAGAAACAAGTTTACATATACCACAGTGTTAGTCTAACATTAAAGGCATGTTTAGAAGAAAACTATGCCTTTGACATTTGAAAGTTAACAGCCAGCATGGAATAAAACAAGCTCAAACACACTGATTCAACAGGATGTTAAAATGCTCAAGCATTTCAGAAGTGATAACTAAGACAATGTGCTGAAAACAATTCCTATGTTCAGACATTTTGCTTCAAGTGCCACATTCTCCACCTCACAGATATCCAAGGGTCCTAAATATGGTTCCAATTCAGCAGACTTAGTGCAGTATGACCTAACAGCAATGGGGCCATGTTTCTTACCCGTGAACTGAAGGACGGACTGTTCTGCTCTGCCGAGCCCCAGGTGCCGGATTCACTCCGACTTTCCAAGCCTGCAACACAAATACATCACTGCTTACAACTGGATTTTTTCAAATTTATCTTCTAATGCAAGTTATTTCATCTGTAATATGACACCAGTCAGAATTCATGCCACTCATAAATGTGTTGAGAAGCTGACTGTTAATTATTTAACCTGACATACCAACAAAATGGAACAGCACAGCCATAGTTAACCATAAAAAGCCATGAAATAGCCACAAAATAAAAACCTGCACGCTTTGCACAGAATAACCACTGAGCTCACCTCTGGCTATTTTTACGCTGGCCTACGCAGGGTTCCATTAAGCAGGGATTTGATATAATCCCCCCATTTGAAAAGGATTAATTTAATTTGGTGGATTGACGCTCTGAATGCAGCATGTAGAAACCGAAAATGAAATTCAGAGCAACACTCATTGCATCACAAGCACACAAACTGCATTCAGGATATAAAGGATGAGAATAATGAGGAGCAGGTTAAAAAGCCAGTACTGAAAGACCTGGTGGTGGTGGTGGTGAAGTGCAGTGTACACTTTATGGACAAATCTTTATTATTTTACCCTTAAACCTGTTAACACTGTGGTGCATTAAGTTGTGATAATTGTTATCTCTGTAATGGGATTATAATGAGAGAAAGCTTAACCTGAAACTTGTTTGAGCTTTCACAACAATTTTTTTTATTTGACAGGATCACACAAACCTCAGAGTATTTAGATGTAATTACTATCAATAAGGCTCGAGTAGTTTAGTAATCTATACCTAGGTAAACGTTTCTGTACATTCAGTCCTTTAAAAGGTCTGAACAATTGCACCCTTTCAGTCACTCTACATTCGTACCAAACTAACTGCTCCTTTAGTGTTCTTAAAGACGTGAAGGTGTACCCTAAACAGCACTGGACGAGTCAGGCTACTCTATATAACAGCAAAATCAACACACGAATAAAGGAGAGCTTGTCTCAAACTGATAACGCATTGTGTTACGGCTGAATGTGTGAATCAATGGGTACTATAAACTGGCAATTACCCAGATTGAGCGAGATAGGTGTAAACTTGGACACTTGTGTAAATGTGGTCATTTTTCTTAGTCAATCTATGCCAATGGTAGGGATGCACTGGTTTTGAAGTTCTTAGACGACACCAATAATTGAACTTTTCTGTATTCACAAGAATGTCACAGTATAATCCATATTTGAACTGAATCAGTAATTAATTTTATACAGTAATAAAACAAGAACATCAGAAATGGCAATTATGTCAACATAAGCTAGTGTTTACACAAATAATTGTTTTGTACCATTTGGTTTTCTAACCTTTTTAAGTCTGGTGACAACAAGAACAATTAAGTGTAATTAAGCACCAAGAAAATAATTTACGTGCATGCATATACAGTCAGCAACATGATATATTATGCTTAATTAAAAACAGCTAAAAGAAAAACAAATAAATAATATTTAAAGATCAAACTAATGTTATTTGTGCTGTTAAACAAATTAAAATCCTACAATCAGAGGATAAGTGTATAGAAAAATAATAATATATAAGCAAATACTAGATATCATGCATTACTAGGCAATAGTATAGCAAGTCTGTTGGATTACTGGGCTAGGGCGTGTTCATTTTCATTAATAAAGTAGTGAAAGGTAAAATGTGTAGCAGATCTGGCAATTGTGTTGCTTAAGCTTAGGGTATGCACAGACTGAGGATACAAAATGAAATTAGCTAACTGTTATACATGCCATGGGAGAACCCTTTAACAGGTTTCTGATTTTCATGTAAACTGTGTGAGAAAGAATGGCAGAGGAGAAGAAAAATTCAGAGGTAAAAGCATCCAGTAACTTAACCGCTAGGCTACCACAGTGCCACAAATCCAACACCATGTAAAAAAAAGCATCATCTCTAAAGCTTGCTGCTTGACTGAAAGATTTGGCTAAATGCTCCGATAGAGGCATATGCAAGTTCTGATTTACACAGTTAAACTCAAACTAATCGGAACATTTGATCAGACGTATAAAACACTACAACTTGGAGGCTATAAACTGTTTACATTTATTTATTACGCTCTGTGTCCAAGTCCTTAATATTTGCACCGTTTCGTTTTAAACTGCTGTATGTTCGAGTTGACAGGACAAGCTACAGCATCACAAAGATGGAATGTCGATAGTGAGTTTAATATAAACTAGACTAATAAAATCTATTTTGTAACATGTATTAGCGTAATAGAAAATGACATGTACCGTGACAGAGAAATATGGCCATACTGCCTACCCCTAAATGGGCCATCACTGTATTTCAGTAGCACAAATGCAAACCACCAGTGCGTTTGGGAGAATTTTAAAGATTGATGGAACAGAAATTTCCAGCATCCTCTCCCCCACGCTTTAACACTGGCAAGCATCTTTGGAGAGAAGAGACTAATTGCGAATCCATTTGCATAAGTGTGCATATTAATGAACTCCAGACTTATGAATATTCATATTTTTGTTGTCTAATTAAAAGCGAGGTGAGGGAGGGGAGAGGAGAGAAATCACGACAGCGTCGGCACTAGAGCAGAACCGGAGCGAAATGCAAGACGGGCACAATTGCTGTGACAATCGTAATCTTCCCACAGCATACCGCATTCCTAACGTGTTCTCGAGTGAAAAAACGTGGGTGTGCGTCAGAAAATTCAATCAACTTAGACGGCCCAGAATACACGCATGAAGCCAGCTGAAGTTGGTGCACTCTGATCTGTGGTGCTTTAACTGCAGTGTCTCCCCCATAAAGTCGCGCACACACACACACACACACACACACACACATCATCGATGAAGCAGAACCGAAAAAAACAGGAAGGAACGATTCGAGTGTGTTAACCCACGATCCGTTTCTTCACGCAACACTACCTAGTTTAAGACAATACCGCTGGAAATCTCATTAAGGCCTGTTTATTTACCTACATGCCTCAACAATATGGGACTTCCTGAACGCACGGAACATTTTACCAACAGAATGCTGGCCTTTAAAAGAACGAGCGAAAGAACAAGAGAGCTAATAGTAAGCGACGTGAAAGGCAAAAGGAGGGTGACGATGCATGGGGGTGTATGAAAGAAAAAAAATAATCAAAAATAGCTTTACTACATATTCATAAGCATGGCATGCATTCGGTTTTATTAACACAGCGGATAATGAATGGATTGGAAAAGTGTGAAGCGTTTGTCAGAAAACTGGCCTTGTTCTACTCAGTAGTCCAGAGCAGAAAATCTCTTTAGGGTAAAAGCTGCACCCAGAAATTACAAGCCATTCCCCAGGCACCTGAATAAACAATGTTGCTCTAAAGGCCCAATAAAAACCTGCCATGCACTTTTCCAGTCTTAGTAAGACTAACAGTCCCATCTGATCCACTTGGGCTACAGCTTGAGCACAGAATCATACGAGAGGACCTGTGAAGAGAAACCACAACTTTACATCCTTTGATCCATACTGTTCTGTGTGTGTGTGTGCGCGCGCGCTGGCTGTACATCCATCATCCCTCTCTCTTTTTATGAGCTGGTGAGTCATTAGTGTCTGGAGAGTCGATGTGCTATTCACTGGCTCGCAGAACTCTCGCACGCTACCTGTTTGTGCAGACACAGTGATTACAGAGGACAATAGAGATGCAAGCTGCCAGTCGTGAAACCTTAGTTCTACACCGTTCTCTGCCCGAAGGCATCGCTGAGACTCGGCACAAATGTGTAACCGTGCGGCACATGTTACAGCTCAGAGTGAGTCAGGAACGACATAACCACCCCCCACTTTTTTCAAATAGAAGAGAGCGCACACAAAGCCATGTAGAAAGGGCTATAATTATGGGGAAATCTGTTGGAATGGGTCTAGTCACCCTTGAGTCATAAGTTATGAGCACAGCTTACGACATGCACACACACATACATAAAAGGCCAAAACCACAATGCCACAGGACATACACATATGCATATACATCAGACCTTATGATCTTCCACCAGCATGTACATAACCTGTACACATGCATAGACAAAAACCAGGAAAAGGGCTCTGAATAATATATGCCATTTCAGGTCTACTGAAAGAGAGAAATTATTACAGATACAATCAAGCATACTGTAGGTAGAAGGACAGTCTGATTTTTGCATAGGGATACACTGTTCACTATTTATTTTTAACAAGTATGAACAGGTCCCAATCTTAAACTGACTCGCACGAGTAGAAGAACAGAGCCACCTAACAAGCCTTTCAGAGGCAAACAAACAAAATGGAGATCACGGTAGAGGGTCTAACCTAAACTTGTTCATATTAGTGATGCTTCTGAATTCACAAACACACAGTAAGTGAGGACAGGGAGCTTCTGGGTGTAGTACAAGACCATCATTACAACATGACTGATCAGACTGAGGTGAACTTGCTCCAGATAGGCATCAGATTTTAGTACCACCTAAGAAAGTGGCACAGCTGGGAACTGAAACGATATGACTTAATGTGGTTTTTGCTATAAACAGTGCTATGAAAAACAAAATGTGTGCCACATACGAAGGGGGGTGGGGGTGGGGGATCAGAATCCGACTACTTTTACAAGGTTTAGATATAAGGGGAAAGTACATGTCGTAAAACCACTTAGCATTTCTAACAGTCAGTTACTAAAGTTCAGTCTCCCTTCAGACAATTTCAAACAAAACACAATGGCATCATTTAAGAAACAACGTGCCAAATCTAATCTAATTCCAGAATACAGGGTTAAGCTCATTACATAAAAATGTCACCACTGTCATGGTGCTTAATATTCTAGCTGCGCTTCCAACTCAAATATCAATTGTTTGCTGTTGAATATTAACTGAAATGACATTTTAAGCAACATCATTAATAAAAGCAAATCACTGGAGCACTGTTTGGCGAAAAGGTTGCAATGACTGTTTACATGCACTTAATTATACGATAACTGCAGACAACCAGAATTTACATGGGCAAATGTGATTACTTAAATAAAATTCAGCTCTCTATCAGACTTTTTAATCTGGTTCCAGATCAGTGTATGCTGTATACATGACAAACTGAATAAATAATTAAGAAGCCCACCTGGTAATTAAGTGCATGTAAACACAAGAATGCCAGAATAAGAGGGTGTTTTTGTCCCCAGGTTAGTTCTGATAGTATGGTCAGGTTTCCCCATGTCTATAAACTATTGTACCTATATTCACCGCTCACAAAAATAAGGGGATATTTCTAATTTGTATTTAGAAATTTTTGATATTTCTAATTTATTCTAATCAGTATAATATCACACACACACACACAGAGATAAGTTGGCCTGGACTAAATCAGAAATCAGTGTAAATGCTAAGCATCTTTTCTTAGCTCAGGGCACATGGTTGCCTGCTGGTGTGGAAAGTTCTGCTTCATGCAAACCTCGGTGTTCCTCTGTGCCGTTCAGAAGAGTTTTGCTGTTAAATATATCCTAGTTATTCTCACTTTCGCAAACTCAGTAAATGAAACTCGCTGGGCAGCAACACCTCAGGGAATCAACTCGCTCATCATGGAGACTTCTCACACACACGATCCACTGCTAACAAAGAATGTCTGTCAGTCCACCTTCATAGCTGATCACAGCCAACCTTAGACAATGACTAAACGTATACTCCCAGTACTTGCAGTATTTGTAAATGAAAGTCTGACCACAGATGTTTATTCGCACAGCTATAAACGTTTCAAGATGAATCATGAGGAGAACAGCAAAGACAATGAAAACTAATTTGAAGTCAAGCATACTGCACAGTAAACTAGCTGTCCTCGAAATAAAAGAAACTATTTTTCTGTTCTCGGTCAACACCACTGTCGCCCCTAGTCAAATTTCTCTCCATCTGAAATAACACTACCCAAATGTATGTTGCTGTTCCTGATTCTTTTCAAGGCTAAATGGGGTTGAAGCCTCAGTAAGGCCAAACGGACAGGCAGCTCTGGTGGTTTTGTGGGTGCGGAAAATTGCTAAAGCCGACGACCTTCACATGCTTCAAGTGCGATCCGATGCAGCCAATCGGAAATGTCGAAGTAATGAGTCTACCTTGCACATTTTCACAACCATCACCTGCAGCTAGATGGTCTTAGCCTTCAGGGGCACAATTGTGATAAAGCAGTTTATTCTGGATCAAAAAAGTCCACCACAATAAAACTTATTATAAAAAAAAAAAAATAAATAAAAAAAAAAAAAAGACCGTCTTAATATGTGGAAAAACAAATTTGCAAAAAACACCGGCAGCATGAAGACTGCTCATAACGAAAGCAAAAACCTAACCACTGCGCTTCCTATCCGCTTGCTCTTTTACAATTCCCAAAGATTGCTTTTGTCCTCAGACCTGAGAGTGCTGCAGTGGTGAGTCTCACAGAGGAGAAGCAACCCTCTCCTTAATGTTATCTTAATTCAAACAAATAGTTGTAAGTTGATCTCAGTGATTGTAATAGATCCAATAAAGCACTCACATTTATTAAGTACTAAAGGTGACTGGTTACTGGAGACAAGGCTCAGTTCACCTGAACAGCGTAATTAACAGAGGTATTAAAGATGGAAGAGGAACAGAGGATGGATGGGGGATTTTAACAAGTACGAGGGGGGGGGGGGGGGGGGGGGG
>JAVSBV010000067.1:1673336-1684692 GCA_033117975.1 Parotocinclus spilosoma | reverse complement strand
CCGAACATCCCTTTCAGACAGCTTCCTCTTGGGTCCACAGTTAATCCTGTTGGATGTGGTTGGTCGTTCTTGGTGGTTTGCTGACATTACCCTGGATACCGTGGCTCTTGATACATCACAAACCTCCCACACTAAAATGACAGGTGTTTCACTTTCATTGTCTAACCCCTGTATATATATACACACACCCACAGCAGAGCATTGCATTTTAGTAGTGTGTATGTTAAAAGCTTCCAAAATACAAAATTACCTAATTAATGACCATCTAATTAACATTTGTATGCTTTAATGACTGCGGTCTTAACACAAATTTTTGATTTGTAACTCTGGACATTGTGGCTGTAAACAGCCAATCAACACTGCAGATCCATGAACAAAGGAGGGAGTTACAGAGTTTAAGAGCAGAAATCTGTTTTCCGTGTCTGTGTGGTTGTATGCTCACTACTCCCCCCACTACCCCTATCTCTGATGCTTCATGTTGTTATCATTGCATACAGTTTACATACTCTTTATATTTACATTAATATAGCCTAAAACGGCACTGTGACTATGTTAATGTTTACAGAACGTAAAAGTACCTCTAATTAAAAGAGTTAGTTCATTCCATTTTTGGGCATTTTACACATTTATCTCAATCTATTTACCTCACTTTTACCATGTACATTGAAACGGTCACTTCATTATCTTGAAGCTCTACAGTGCCACTTGTGTTTTAAAAATCAAAATACATTTTTAAGTGTGAGTGCATGTGGTTACTTACCCTCTATGATGAGCGAGGCTCGTTGTGTGGGTTTCTTGCCTGAGCGGACACGGTACTCGTTGATGCTGTTTTCGATGTCCTGCAGCTTCTTCAGAGCGTTTAGGTACGAGGTTTTCCTCTGCTTCTTTAGCTTCTTACTGCTCACATGAGGGTCACTGGCCAAACGCCGTGCTGCTTCTGTAATTTGAGACTGGATAGCAAACTCCCTCTCTAAACGCTCCAGCTCTTCCTCCTAACACACACACACACAGACACAGACACAGACACAGACACACACATTCAAAGATGAACAAACCTTAGCAGAGAGATAGCCAAAAAAGCCAGTCAGAGCAGTTAGAGCAAAACACAATATCATCCACAAAAAGCAAGCCAAATTATACACTCTGATAAAACCCATGTTTGAGAATACAGCTCTGTCTTACAGTAAATTGCTCTCTCCCTCTGAGATAGAAACACAAGTTAAAGTATAAAGCTTTGTACATCACACACCCAAGACTTTTTTTAGATCTCTATACACACACACACACAATACTACACTGAGACATTATACTACAGCGAGACACTATAGTATTACAAACATATTGTTATCTTATAATCCGCTAACCCCCTCAAACACACACACCCTACTTCCTCTGAATCACTAGACTGGAAACTGGTTCTATATATAGAATTACTTCAGCAGACTGATTTTGGTCTAAGTGACAGTTGTTTGGCAGTTAACATAAATAGGTGTAAGTAATAAGAATTAATATGTTGCACTTTTACTTACTAATATATTGCACTTTAGGTCAACAAATAAAAATACATACTTTACACAAATTCCTATTTTTAAACAGACTCTTTATTCTGGAATTGCACCAGACTATCCAGGAGCCTCACCGAGCACACCATTCCCAGCAAACCCACCCACTGTTTTTTTTTCAAAAAATATATTCTTGTACCTGAACACCGACAGTTCCATTCAAAGTCTAATGAACTTGCTTATATTTGTGGTTACATTCCCAGGCTATACAACATACCCACACTGTACTAAATAAATACTGCAATACTGTTTTAAAAATGATGAAGATAATCTGAAATAAATACCATGCTGCATTTAGTACTAGCAAAATAATTACAAGTACAAACACAATAATTACAAAATAATGATTTCGCACTATGGCCTAAGTCCCGAAATGTTTTATTTCTTCAGAAATGGCAGCAAAGCCCTAGTTCAGAAGTCCTAGCTAAACTAACCTCTCCTTTAGGCAGGATCTTCTGTTCATCCAGCTTGAAGGCTGTACCAATTTTGCGCCGCACTGTGGGTGGCTCCTCTCCTGGATCCAGAGGATACTCTTTAGGAAGCTTGCCAGTCAGCTCCTGAGATGGAAACACACACACACATAAACAAACCTTAGTGTCTAGGACCGCAGATGTTTTTATGTTTGCACTTATTGCTCTACTGCGTTATATTCACTTCCATATGTATATTTTTCCCCTGTATATATTTATGTTATACTCTTGCATCACTCCATTTTTTCTGGTTTTAATAATCTAACTAATGAATAAATTGATTGTATCTGCATGTCTGTCTATCTGTCTATATACAGCACAGGTGCAGATGTAGTCTATGTACTAATCCTGTTCATATGTAGTGAGTATGAACTAATCCTGAATTAGGATGTTATACAGATGCTGGAGTGTGTGATTCTAATATGAATGAGATAATATGATGGTTCAATTAGCGTGATAGTGTAAAAAGCTTGTTAGAAGTCGAACCGCTTCTCTGATGCAGATGTTTTTGAGTTCATCTATCCTCTGCTTGAGTGTTTCCTCCAGGGCCTCCTGTCGAGCACGCAGAGCTGCCAGCATGTCCTTCTTAGCTGTCTGAGAGCTGTCTGACTCCTGAGAACCTGTCCACACACACACACACACACACATACACACACACACACACACACACACACACAAAATATCAGTCTAAACATTCGGACACGTGTAAACTTGTGTAGAGAAAATGGGTTTGGAACGGACATGAAGAAACACAAAGCCTGACCTTTTTCCCTGAAAGTGTGCATGTGCGTGTTTTTGTATTGAGCCAAATAGCCACCACCTACAGTTAAGGGTCAAACTATACGTCTGTCAGTGCGTAAGTGTATTTCCACTTTAATAAGATTAAATATTTCAACAGCATGGCATTGTTTAATAAATAGAGACCCATTGTGTATAAAGACCAATGCATTGTGTGTAAGTGTATGGGTGCACCTATTCCAAAACCCAGAAGGAAGTGAGTGGAATGTTCTGATAAGGCAGTTTAAATGCAATCAATGCTTTAGTAGGATTCAAAACAGCTGCACACTATACAAGCCATGCAACTGGCAGTGGGCCAATTTTCATGCGTGTATTTTGTCTTCCTATATAATTATGTATCATAGTGAAGACTAATGTTTGTCTTATGGCACTGAGGTTATATATATATATAGCCAAGGGGATAGCAAAATAATTATTAAAGGATCTGCGGGAGAAGATAGTTGAACTTAAAAGAGATCAAAGTAATTAAGAATGCCAATTAGCAGTGTTCAAACTCTAATTAAGAAATGGAAAATGAGGGATTCTGTTGGAACCAAGAAAAGGTTGAAACTGCCAGGAAATTGTTCAGGATGCAAAGAAAAACCCACAAACAACGTCAGCTGACATACAGGACTCTCTGAAAAGAAGTGATGTGGATGTTTCAAAATGCACAATAAGGAGGCACTTGAAGAAAAATGTGTTACATGGTCGAGTTGCCAGAAGAAAGCCATTACTACACCAATGCCACAAAGCAACCTCAACATTTCTGGAACAAAATTATTTGGAGACCAATATTGAACTTTTTGGCCACAACCATAATAGCATCATCATGGCCTATGATGAAAAGTACATAATTCCTACTGTGAAACACGGAGGTGGGTCGGTGATGCTTTGGGGATGTGTGAGCTACACAGGCACAGGGAACTTGGTCAAAATTGATGGAAATATGAATGTAGAGTTTTATCAGAAAATACTGGAGGAAAATTTGCACTCATCAGCTCGGAAACTGTGCATGGGATGCACTTGGATGTTCCAACATGACATTGATCTGAAATACAAGGCTGAGTCGACCTGTCATTGGCTACAGCCAAAAAAGGTTCTGGAGTGGCCATCTCAGTCTCATGACTTCAATATCATTGAGCCAATTTGGAGAGATCTCAAATGTGCAGTTCATGCAAGACGGCCCAAGACTTTACAGAAACTGGAGGCATTTTGCCAAGAAGAATGGACAGCTTTACCATCTGAGAAAATTAAGGGCCTCATGCAACTACAAAAGGCTTTAAGCTGTCATTGATGTTAAAGGAGGCAATACACGGTATACACTATGGTATGTAAACTTTTGATCAGGGCGATTTGAGTAGTTTTTGTTGTCATTGTGATTTCAAAGGGCAAACACAATTGTTCAGTAATCAATGGATTCATCCAACCACTAACCATGAATAACAGATTGTTTTATTATTATTCATGTTCTCTGAAAAACGGCCAAAAAATTACAAATTCTGCCAGGGTATGTGAACTTATGTAGGTGTAGTTATATGTAGGTGTAGAATTAATTAGCTATAGTAATATTATGTCAATTGAAATTATATATAATTACAAATTTGTAAATGTCAGAGATAGTTTATAACCTTACATTTTGATACACTACACTACTAATACTCTTATTGAAGAGAGAAAGGGCATGCATTTAAAACCCAATGATGCTGCTGAGCCGGATACACTCAAACAGCACAACACAACAACTAAGTCACGGTGAGTGTTGAAAAGTGGTCCATCAAAAATACAAAATGTGCTCAGTGGTGGTCTCTTTCTTGGTGTGGACAGGGTAGTGGGTGATAAATGTGCAACAGATGGGTTACAGGCAGTCATTATTATACCTAAACACCAGTAGTCTATGACACAGATTTATTGTGAAAGCTGGCTCATCAGAACTAAACGTTGTGTAATCTATCCCTAAGTTTACATACATATGCACACACACAGCTGACCCTTCATAAGTAAATTCCAATCACCCGTCTTAATCTCAAAAGCACATGTGCTGTGAAAACCTCTATACTAAAGCCACTGAGAGTGACAGGTAGTCTGCTCTTCTCTAGGTTAGACTTGTGTCAGGGTCAGGGGTCATCCATTAGGCCTTCAGAAAGGGGTTAACGGAGGCAGAACCTGACATCAGTGTGTGTGTTTGTATGTGCAAAGAGCAGACAGGGATGGTGTCTGAATTAGTGACGGGTCAGATTTGAAATGAGTTCACATGACCTGACTCCCTCAGGTCCAGACAGGTGTGTGTGTGTGTGTGTGTCCAAAAAAGGACAAGCTTTCCTGCTAATGTTTGCTGTTCAAAACATTCAGCATAGACTAAAGGCATTTGTTCACCAGTAAAAAAAGAACCAATTGATTTCACCAAAGGGTGTCTATAGCTGACCTGTATACATAATGCCAGAGAAAAAAGAAGAACATTGTGACCAGTTAAGTTAAGTCAAATTATAGATCACTGCAGCTTTATAAACATTTATATGCATGACAAAAATGGGTAGAGCCTAAAGCTCCCTAAGTGTGATGAGAAAACCAAGATTTAGAGGGGACACACCCACTTTGGGTAAAATAGTGGTTATATGTATGGTTAGACAGCTAGTTGGACTTAAATAGCATGTTAAACACTGAGCCATTTTCAGTGAAAGAACAGTCAAGTGGTAAGTTTAATTTGTAGGATGGTCTTTTCTTATACGTTCGAGTTGTGTATACACAAGTGACAGCTAAATGCTGGCCAAATTTCCAAATATTTTTATGTAAAACATATCCAAAGGTTGAGAGATTATTTATTTATTTATTGATTTGGCTTCATTAACGTCGTTGTCGGCATCAGTGGCCATGTAAGCGACACATACAAAATTATATCCAGACACAAGTTCATCTCAACACCAGTCATATACATATACACAAGTCAATGCCAATTTGGAGTAATCAATTAACCTAACACGCATGTCTTTGGACTGTGGAAGGAAACCGGAGTACCCGGAGTAAACCCACACAGACACAGGGAGGACATGCAGACTCCACACAGAAAGGACCCAAACCGCTCCACCCTAGGCTTGAACCCACCGAGCCACCGTGCTGCCGAATTAATGGGGAATAATGAATCGATCTATATCCTCATTGAATATGGAGCTGCTGTGGGCTAGGGCGACCAGATGAGTACAATCAGGACAGGTGAGTGTTTCATATCAGAACGGGATAGATTTAAATCAGACACATTAATTCCAATATCTGTTATCAATATTATGAAAATCATTTGCAGATTTCAAGCATACGATTAAGTCACAAGCTTTTACGCATAGGTATCCGTTTTTAAATATTAAACAATCATATCTTTTGCTATGGTTTCAGGATTAAACAAATGTGAGAGTAAGTGTGTGCTGTACATTTCAGGGGATCAGGTCACGTTGGGCAATAAAGTCACATCATTCTGACCTCGTCTCTCACCTGAACAGTAATAGCGTGAGCGCATGTGTGTGCAAGCTCAGAAGAGCTCCTGTGCAGCATTTGGGATCATATAATTTGTGAAGATCTATTTGAACATTGTTAAAATATTGTGTAAATCATATATCACTCGTACTTTAAGGGTGTTAGGACAGATTTTGGGAGAAGAAAAAGGGGTTAGACATCTACGCTGTTAGGCATCACAGGGATTTGAACCCCGATCACTGTGTTTGTGGGTGAAGAAAGTCACCAGAGCCTTTTGTTGTATATTCTAGATGAAAACATTTTCATAATTTAATACATTTATTATTTCTACAGACTGTAACAGACAGCTGACAAAAATCGGTGTGTAAAAGTTTACCCAACTTTAAAGATGAGCTACAAGTGGCTTCATACTTCTTTTGATGTGAGTTGAAACGAGCCGGTTACTGATCGGACAAAACTTTTAAACCACACACATATAATAATAACTAATGCAACTGTTCATATGTTAGATGTTTTAGTATTAACTGTGCTTATTTTGGCAGCTAATTTTAGAAAACATCAAGAGTTGTAAATAACAGCACCGTTTTTGCTAGTAACCACCTTACACTTAGGTGGTGACCACAATATGTTTGTGAGTAAACGTTAAACCATTTTGCATACTCTTTCCGCAGCCCTCCTAACATAAATATTACAGCCCAGACCTTTTATAAGGGGGGGATTTTTCAGCCAGCCTAGATGTGTGGCTGCTCCTGAATATTCATAATTCCAGTCAGCAGTGTGAATGTGAGAATTGTCATCTTGGAATACAGGGACAGGAAGAAGTTAATCAAAACTTGGTTGTTCAGCATCTTAAAATAGCCATTGTGGTTTATTTCTGAGACACCTCAACCAATGGAACCATTTCTTGCCTGGAAAAGAAGCTATTTTTATTCATAAGCTGTGAAAACATGCTGGCGGTCCCAGTCTGTCAGTTTCATCATTTGGTCATAATTCTGATGAGAATTTCCTGTATTCTGGGAATTTTGCCACTGCTGGTAAACCTGTATGACCATCCCTTCCTTTATACAAGACATGTCCTCTGCAAACCCAAATGCACTAATTTTTACTCATTAACATCTGCAACCCATTTTCCACAAATCCAATGAGACATTCACAGCACTGTTCCAGCTCTTCTGAATCTATGAATCCCGTCGCACAACCCACAGGTATTAGTAGCATGATTATCTCCAGAGTCCAACTGCAAGAGCTTGATGTTACTACCACTTTAAACTAAACTCTCAAATAATTAATTTTTTTTTAATCTGAACAAAATCCTTAAATATTTTAAATATTCACAGTTTAAATTACTTTTATAGAATGGTACATACAAGTCTGACTTTCAGTCCAAATCAGTACTCAGTACAGTTGACCAGCATTCGCAAAATAAAAATACTGAAAATAAAAGAAAACCTCTCAAGTGGAGCCAAGTAATAATGATCAATGTCATGTAAATAGAGCCAAGTAAAGAAAAACTACTACCTAGAATAACAAGAGTGTTTTTATTGAGATAAAGATTTTAGATCATTTACAATCATTTCTGGTTCATGGCAAAAATAATTATTGGACTTGATGACTGCCTGATAAAACTGTGCTTGAGGTGAACATTTTGCTAATAAAGATATACATATCTGTAATATTATTAATTTCATATAAGAGCCACCTGAGGCACTAACTAAAGGTGCGAAAGCATGCATGTATTTGGAAATTAATTACTTTACTTTTTGCATGAGGAATATAACACAAAAAATATTCACTCAGGATGATGGCGTGTATCCAAACTGTGTTGTGTGCAAAACGGTAGCAGTTTATATTGTTGTTTTGTATGTTTAAGTGAAAGTGACAATGATTCTCAGCTGTAGTTACTCAGTGGTTCGGGTAGGTGTGCTGGGTTGGTTGAGCCCCATAGTTTTGCACAACCATCCTGCAAAGTCGACCTCTTCCACTTCAGAACGCTTAATAAATGTGTGGTTCTGTAAAGACAAGGGATGGATGCTTAGTCAAGGCTACATTCCTTATTTGGTTGTTGCATTTATAAACATGTGCGCTCTCATGCTTACCATCAGCATCTTCAGGTCTGCCCTATCTGCAGGGTTTTTGATGAGACTACAAAAACAGGTCCACAATAAAACAACCATCACAAAACTGAAATTCAATACTTCGCCAAATTTATTGACACTAATAATTCCAAACAAAGTGAATGACCAAAGATAATATTCACCATTTGGTCACAAAGTCATGGAAATCTGCAGTGAAAACTCCATGAGGCAGTTTCGGTGGAGGCTGTGAAGTTTAAGGATATCAAAATAATCCATAACTTAGTTACTGCTTAATGCCAAATGAAACATACCAAGCAGAAGCATTCTCACCTCATTGACTATGTAGTCCAGCAGCTCAAAAATAGCCATGGCAGGCCCGTGTCCTAATAAAAGAGATGCAAATAAAAACTCTGAATGGCAAGAATGTGAATGAGACAGGGCAGTGATAGAAACATGTTCATTAAATGTGGGTCAGGTCTAGGCTATATAAAATAATGAATGCCATTCAAACCATTAATGAACTCAGCAGGCAAATAAATCTTTTAAAATTATTTTAATCGTTAATATCTATAGAGATTGTATAACGCGCCCACAAGCTGAAGTTTCAATGTTCTTTTTTTTTTTTTTTGCCGCTCACGCTGAACGCATCTGCTCTGACTAACCCAGGGAAGCAAAGGAAACAAACTGTTTATAACTGCAGTCCATTTTCCCCCACTCCAGAGCCAGATCTGATCCACCTGTAAGCATTTCATATCGATATATGCATCTTACTGGCCAGTTAAGCTGATTTTTAAATCATATATTTGGGGATCAGAGGAATGCCTCGTAAGAGTATTGACTGTTAATTGCGTAGCCTAGGATGTAGCAAGTGGCAAGTAAAGGACAAAGAAGCAAACAACATATTAAACAAGGCAAAACATGTTTATATTATATCATAATCAAATGCAATAAAATAAAATGCATTATTATTACTAACAAGGGCTGCAACTAACGATTATTTAAATAATCGATAAATTGGTCGATTCGTTTTTCTATTAATCGGATTTAAAAAACATTTGAATAAATAAATATTTTTCATTAGCAAAAGTGCAAAAGCTAAGAGATACGCACACATAGGCACAATACGTAACAGTGTGTAAATATTTAATTACACAAATTTGAGTAGTTTGAATAGGTTTCCTTAATCCCCGTCAAAATACAATTCATCCTGCCTATACAGTGAGAGCTCCTTTCATCCTCATCAGTTACTCCAAAATGTTTCAGGTGCTGTATCATAACTGTTTGCTCCCGTGCCAAGTTAAATCACTTTTGCAAAAAGCGCATGTTACAGTCACTTTTGAAGATTTAAGCCAAACCGTCTTCTCTGTGTCGGTCGCGTTTTTTTAAAAGAACTTAATACATTATACAAATGTTAAATTTATTTAGAAGTTTCCGTGTCGCTCCGTTCAAGTGAATGAAGCACTGCAGGTGACGTAAGTGGATATGTAAAGGCGAGTAAGACATAAATCATGTGACACAACGAATCAATAATGAAATTCGTTGCCAACACGTTTAATAATCGATTTTTATCGATTCGTTGTTGCAGCCCTATTACTAACCATTTACTTGTTTTATTATTACTGAAAATAGTGATGTACTATGGTATAGCAGGGGATTAAAACAATCTTGATGGCCTGGGTTCAAAGGCATTTCCTTCTGAATGGGTCAAGCATCACATACAGCAACTCAAACCCAAAAACTCAAAAAGATAATCTACTACTGGACCTGAGCATCCAAACTCACCTGAGGTGACTTATCTCTGGAGTTTGGTGACTGGACTTATAAATAAAAATTAAATTACTGTCATTAAGTAACTCTGCTTAACTTTTTCTGCAGAACCACATTAAGCAGATTTGTACACCTGCATACAAGTCTTCTGGTTCCACACACATGAAATGCCACGTGAAATGTGTTTTAAACACTGATTTATACAAAACTGCAACTTCTATTAAGAGCATCTGTTAAATGCAGTAGCTGTTGAAAAAGAAACACTAAAAGCACCATCAGCCCTACCACTGACTGGTCTTCCTGGAGGTCTGGGTCTTGGGGAGGTACTCAGGGATTCTCCATCTGCTATGGGTCGTCCAAAAATAGCCTCTAGTTCCTTGGCATCAGGGGGAGGAATGGGGTAGCGTCCTATAGCCAATTCCACCAGAGAGAGACCCATGCTCCACACATCCGACTGCACAGAGTAATGCGTCCCCTGCAGTCTCTCCGGCTTAAACAAACACACAGCACAAACATTACAAATTATTATTTTCAGTTTGCCTATTTGCCCACTTTGACTAACACAACTTGATGCTCACCAACCTCAGCCTTTACAGGATCTGCTGTTAATGTTTTGCAATAACAAAACTCGTGAAGTCAGATCTGGGAAAAGCCTAATATAATGTACAGATGAAATAAGACTGCAGACCTACAGACATATACGACCGCGTGCCTACGAAAGAGTTGGCCATGGAGTCGATGAGTTGACCGCTCACTCCGAAATCACACAACTTGATCTCTCCTCTTGAATTCACCAGGATGTTTGATGGCTTAACATCTGTAAATGAGAAAATGTTTACACAAATTAGAAAGCTGGATGGAGCTAACAAACTACATTACAAAGTAAAGAAAAGTGTTACTTTAATACTAAAAAAATATCTAAACAATAATTGAAAACAAACAAAAAAAAAAACTGTGGTATGAAGTCCTGCTACCTCTGTGCATGATCTTATGTTTTTCTCGAAGGTAGGCAAGACCCCTTAAAACCTGCAGGAAAAAATTGTCATATTACAAAGACCAATACATTTTCAGGTAACAAATTAATAGTTCTCTCTCACTCACACACTCACACACACACACTCACACACTCACACACACACACTCACACTCACTCACACACACACACTCACACACACACACACACTCTCACACACACACACACTCTCACACACACACACACTCTCACACACACACACACTCTCAC